>JAGIQG010000001.1:86717332-87031494 GCA_024679065.1 Sphyrna mokarran | reverse complement strand
GTTCCCATCCCCCCCCGAATCAGTTTAAACCCCCCCGAATAGCACTGGTAAATTTACCCCCCAAGATATTGGTACCTCTCCGGTTCAGGTGCAGACCATCCCTCTTGTAGAGGTCCCACCTTCCCCAGAATGAGCCCCAGTTGTCCAAATACCTGAACCCTTCCCTCCTGCACCATCCCTTTAGCCACAAGTTCAAATGTTCTCTCTCCCTATTCTTTCCTATGCTATCCCACGGCACAGGTAACAAACCAGAGATAACCACTCTGTTAGTTTTAGCCCTAAGTTTCCACCCTAACTCTCTGAATTCCTGCTTTATATCCCCATCCCTTTTCCTACCTACATCATGGGTACCTACATGCGCCACAACTTGGGGCTAGTCCACCTCCCCCTTAAGGATCCCGAACACTCGGTCAGAGATATCACTGACCCCAGCGCCCGGGAGGCAACATACCAACCGCGAGTCCTGCTCCTTCCCACAGACTCTCCTATCTATCCCCTTAACTAGGGAGTCCCCAATCACTAATCCAGATCTTTTCTTCCCCCTTCCCACCTGAGCATCAAGGGCAGGCTCAACTCCCGAGACCTGTACTCCATGGCTTACCCCGGTTGTGTCTACATCCCCAACAGCATCCAAAGCAGAGTACTTATTGCTTAGAGAAACAGCCTCAGGGGAACTCTGCACTGACTGCTTCTTACCCCTTCTAACAGTCACCCATGTATCACATTTGGGAGTAACTATCTCCCTGTAGCTTTTATCAACAGCCATCTCTGCTTCCCTAATAATTCTTAATTCCTCCAGTTCCAGCTCCAGGTCCCTAACATGGTCCTCAAGGAGGTGGAACTGGATGCACCTCTGGCAGGTGTAATCAGCTGGGACACTACCAGTTTCCCTCACCTCAAACATCCCACAGGAGGTACATCGCACTGCCTGCACTGCCATCCCTATTACTTCCTTTACCCAGAAACAAATATAAACTTAAACTTACCGGCTCACACTCCTAGTCTCCTTTTTTTATTAGGTTAGAGGAGGGGGGAGGGTTGGGATACTCTACACGTGTAGAGTATCGGGATTCTTCACCTTCCCAATTTATGGAGGTCCAGGTGGAAAAAAAAACTCCTGCACAGGCCTCCCTGTGACTACTTCCTGTTTCCGGTTTTAAGAGTTAAAAAAAACCAGACACGCTTGTGGAAAACAAAACACAGAAATTTACTCACCTGCTCCCAAGGAACAATAAGGCCGATTCTCCGAGGTAAGTAACTTTTATAGTGGAAAAAAAAACTCCTGCACAGGACTCCCTGTGACTACTTCCTGTTTCCGGTTTTACCAGAAAATCATGTTTAACCAAATTATTAGAGTTCTCTAAAGAACTAACATGCACTGTAGATAAACAGCAGCCAGTATATCATACATGGGTTTCCATGAGGCATTTGATAAAGGTGCCGCATCAAAGATTATTGCAGAGAATCTGAATTCATAGCATTTGGGTAACACATTAGTATGGATTGAATATTGGCAGGCTAGCAGAAAACTGAGTATGCACAAAAAGATCTTTGTCTGATTGCCAGCATGTGATGAGAAAATCTATGGTAGCTAAATTTGCAGATGACACAAACATAGGTAGGGAAGTATGTTGTGAAGATGACAAAGGGAGGTTGCAGATGGCTATAGATAGGTTGAATGAGTGGGCAGAAATCTGGTAGAATGACAATAATATGAGAAAATGTGAACTTGTTCACTTTGGCAGGAACAATAAAAAAGCATAGTATTACAAGCGCAGAATTCCAAGGTGCAGAGGGAGCTAGGTGTTCTTGTGCACAAATTACAAAAAAGTGGTGTGCACTTATGGCATGTAATCAAGATACACAACATACAATATCAACCTGGCCCTGCACTCAACCCTGGGGCAACCAGATAACAAAAATACCTATGTCAGATTCTTATTTATTGACCACAGCTCAGCCTTCAACACAATCATTCACATGAAACTCATTTCCAAACTGTGGACTAGGTCTCAGCCCTTCCCTATGTGAATAAATCCTAACCTACAGATCGCAATCAGTAAGGAGAGGCAACAACATCTCCTCCACAATCATCCTCAACACCAGTGCCCCACAAGGCTGTGCTCTCAAACCCCTACTATACTCTTTTTACACCACTGTGTGGCCAAATTATCCTCCAAATGGATTTTCAAGTTTGCTGATAATATCAACATAGCGGGTCATATCTCAAACAATGACAAGTGTTATAATTCAGGGCGGATACCTGAAGGTGTTCTAGCAAGCTTGTCTGACCTGTAACATTTTACATTTAATTTGGCTAGGATGAGCATGAGAGGTTTCACTTCAGGTGTGCTTCAACTGACCCACAGGGAGCTTTTATCAAAAATAAAGTTTAAGAATATTGTTGACATATGCAGTAAGATACTTAGCAAGAACTTTTAACAATTACAAGCAAGAAACACAACCACCACAATAATGTAGAACTCTTAAGAAAATATCTCTATGTTCCAACCAAAAGCAACATCCAACATACAAAACCCTTCAAACAAACACTATATAGTTAACACCCGCTTGTTGCAGGACTCCCACCTCCTGGGTTGAATGCTGAAAATCCCTTGTGAAGAAATTCGGAAGAGTTGTAATCGAATCTATTCTTCAAAACACAGTTTCTTTAAGACAGAACAAAATAAAGAGAAAAAACAGGGAGAGAAAGAAATTGCTTCTTAGCATGCTGCTAAACTGCTTCCCAAAACAAAACTGAAAGCCCAAAGAGAAAACCCCTATCACCTGACTGCCACAACTTAGTTCCATCCCCAAGTACACTGAAGCTGTAAGGTACACTCACATGACACCTCTCCCTAAAGAAAAAAATAAACCATCCCATTCACAGGTGGTTTCATTTTTCAAACCCTCTCAGTTTGACATGACTAGTACTCTACAATACACATACATTTAACAGAATAAATCAAAATACGCAAATAGTAACAGTCCGTTTTAGTCTTTGTCTTCCATCATTGAACCTTTCTTCACTTTATCACAATCGTGACAAAGCATCAGCAATCATATTTTCTCCTCCTGCCACATGTCCAATTTTTAAATTAAATAACTGCAATAATAGACTCCATCAAAACTGTCTGGCATTTTTTAGTCTTAAATTTCTTCAAAAACATCAATAGATAATAATCAGTATACACCAGTGTCTCTGAAGAATTACTGGTTACGTAAATGTTAAAATGTTGCAAAGCCAGCCCTAAATTCAAGGTCTCTTTTTAAATCGTTAAATATTTTTTCTGGTGATCATTCAACTCTTTTGGAAAAATATCCAATAAGCCATTTTATTTTTGTTGCCTTCTTGCATGAGCACAGCACCTACACTCACATCATTGATAGCCATCTTGAATGGTTGTGTGTAAGTTGGTGCAGCCAACACAGGTGCAGTGGTCAACGGCCTTCAGACCATTAAATGCCTGTTGACACTTTGCCGTCCATTTGCCAAAATTTACCATGCTTCTTCAGCAAGTCAGTCAACGGAACAACCACATTCAGCACAAATTTACAGTAAAAACAACTGAGGCCCAAAAATCTCATTATTTTCCTTTGTGTTGAGGGCATTGGGAATTCTGTGGGTCCATCTATCCATGTCCAATACTGTGGCCAAGGAACGTGACTTGGGCTTTTCCAAACTCACTCCTAGCCAGGCTTACCACCAAGCCCACCACCTGAAGTTGATAGAGTAATTCTGCCAGATGCTTCAAGTGATCTTTTCATATCTGACTAAAGATCACCAGATCGTCCACATACACCGCACAATTGGGTAATCCCTAAATTACTTTGTTAGTTAACTGTTAAAATGTGGCTGGGATGCTTTTCATGCCAAATGATGTAACTCTGAATCGGTATAAACCATTTGGTTTCACAAAAGCCGAAATCTTCTTCACCCTTTTGGATAAAGATATCTGCCAATACCTTTTGAGTAAATCCAGTTTGGAGATGAAAGTTGATTGCCCAACCTTCTCAATGTAGTTCTTCAGTTGCAGAATAGAGAATCTGTATTTGTAACTACATTAACTTCCCTATAGTCCATACACAATCATTGGATACCATCACTATGGGTGAGCGCCACTTGTTGTAACTCATTTAAATTACGTCATTCTTAAGCGTACCTTTGATCTCCCTTTGAACTTGTGTCAATTTTAGAGCATCAAGTCTATAAGGATGTTGTTCAATTGGAACATCATTTCCTACATCCATCTACATCATGCTTAGCCATTCTAGTAATTCCCAACTTATTCCCACTCACTTGTCAACATGATATTAATACTCTTTCAAGTTAGTTCGATTTTCCTCTGGAAGGTAACTCATTATATCTCAATTTTTAATGATGTCCTCATTCCTCAAATTAAATTGAATAATATGAAATTCAGAGTCATCTGGATTCAGCTTCTCTCTGAGTTCTCCTTCCCAATCAAAATACCTTTTAAACATATTCACATGACATATTCTGTGTGTTTTCCTTCTCCTGGTGCTCTTTTTAAATAATTCACCTCACTCAATTTCCTTTCAATTTAATAACACCCACTAAACTTTGCTTTTAAAGGTTCACTTGCCACTGGTAACAGAATGAAAACTTATCTCCACTAGCAAAACTACAAAATTTTGATTTCTTATCCACTTCTTGTTTCATCACATGCTGTGCAACTTTTAAATGTTGTCTAGCCAAATCACCTGCTCTACTTAATCTATCCCTAAAATTTCACACATAGTCCAATAATGTAGTCTCAGAACACTCACTCACCAATTTCTCCTTAATCAATTTCAGCAGTCCCTTTACCTCATGACCAAAAATTACCTCAATTCAAACGGATTGAATTTGGTTGACACATTAGGTGCATCCCTAATTCTAAAGAGCACAAATGGAATTCCTTTATCCCAATAATCTTGACAATAAGCCCTCAACATTGTCTTCAAAGTTTGTTGCCACCGTTCTAACGCTCCCTGTAATGCTGGATGATATGCAATTGATTTAAATTGTTTTACTTCTAAACTATCTATAATCTCCTCAAATAACTTTAATGTAAAATTTGATCCTTGATTTGAGAGTATTTCGACGGAAAATCCATTCATATCTAGTAAAACTTTTAAGTAACTCCTCCACAATCTTTTTTCTTGTAATATTGCACAATGGAATGGCCTTTGGAAACATAGTAGATCCATCCATTATGGTTAATAGATATTGATTCCTTTTTTGTTCTAGGGTAGAGTCCTACACAATTAATTAAGATCACTCCCACCTGTGATCCATCTATATTGTTACCCAAGATAAACTGTATTTTTGGACAAGATAATTTATCTAGCACGCCTACTACCATTTCATCATTCTTCATTGGACTCTCTAATTTCAACTTGTATATTGAACACTACCCTTCTCACCACATATTTTCAACTTTTCTGGCAGTACACCTCCCAAATACACAACTCATCTCTTACCATCTCTTACTGGAATGGGTATTAAGGTTGTTGGTTTTATCACAGTTCGAGTTTCCTTGTCACTTGACTTGTGACATGACCAACAAAATTTAATTACACATTTATGCTGCCCAGGTCAATAAAAGTGTTTTTGTATTTTAGCTTGAGTTTTCCTCATCTCCAAATGACCTCTTACTGGTACCTCATGTGCTACTCGCAACACCTCTTTTTTATATCCTACTGGAAATACTACTTGATGAACTTCTGCCACTTTTCATCCGCCCGAGTATGTAAGCGTCTTCATTTCCTCATTAAGACCTCATTTTTAATGCAATAACATTCTGGTATACACTCAAAGCCCTCTTCCATGTATGCTTTCAGATACAACTGTTTTATTTCAATATTCTTCTGTTGCAACTATGTCAACTTTATTGAATTAAAAATATCCATCTCATCCTCCACCTGCTCTTGTTCTTTTCCAACCACTTGATCAAAAATTGTTTCTGATTAGCAAACTTCAACCGTCTTATCTTCACTCTTTGATTTCTCTTCCAGTCTTAACCTGTTACTGTGATCTTATTGCTACACAATCAAGAAAAATCCCAGGATATGCAATCTTTAACAAGCCAATTTAATTTCCCACTGGCTTGTCATCCACAGCAGCGTCAATCCCACCTGTGATCCTGCTATATTGTTACCCAAGATAAATTATCTTGTCCAAAAATACAGTTTATCTAGCACGCCTACTACCATTTCATCATTCTTCATTGAACTCTCTACTTTCAACTTGTATATCGAACACTACCCTTCTCACCACATATTTTCAACTTTTCTGGCAGTACACCTCCCAAATACACAACTCATCTCTTACCATCAAAGATCGACTTGCTCCCATATCTCGTAAAATTTTAACCTCTTTACCTACTCCTGGTACATACGAGTAAACTTTACCCACATAAGTAAATTTTTCAAAGAGATCTGACACCTTTTTATCATTCCTGATCAAGCTGAACCTTCTGCATCTCCTTCATTTCAATTGGACTTTCTTTTACTACATTAACAAATCCCACTGGCTTATCCTATTTTATGTCAGTCGTCTCAGTGCTGTTCTTAAACCCATAACACTGTGCTCTCACATGGCCTAATTTGTTACAGTGAAAACATCTGAAGCTTTTCAGTTCTCCCCTACTTTCCTGGACTTTTTAAATCTGAAGTATACAATCTTGATTATCTCACACAAAATCTCCTCTACCTTTATCACCTGAGTATTTCTCTTTTGCCCAGTTTCTAATCATAATCATCTGCCATTTCTGCTGCTAATCTCACAATTTTAATCCTCTCCTTTGAGATCAGTCTTTACATCAGGAAGTGAATTTTTAAACTCCAAAATAATCATTTTTTTAAACAGCTTCATACATCTGCTCTACTTTCAAAGCCTTTATCCACCTATCAAAATTTCTCTGTTCGATCTTTTCATTCGACCTTGTTCTTTTCTTAGATTTCTAAATCTTTGTCTGCAAGCTTCAGACATTAGTTAATATGCACCTAAGACAGACTTCTTCACTTCTACATACGCATTAGATACCTCCTCTGATAACGATGCAACACCTCACTGGTTTTTCCTACCAACTTTATTTGGATCAGTGATACCCAAATATCTTGTGGCCATTTCTTTTGCTTAGCTAATGCTGCAAATGAAACAAGCAAGGTTTCTACATTATTCTCATCAAACTTTAGCAATGCCTGGACATATTTAAATAGATCTCCTCCAAGCCTTTGAACACAATGCTCTTGTTCCTTCTCACTATCCTCATCCTTTGCCCTTTATCTCTGCCAATCGTTCCTGATATTCACTTTTCAAGGCCAGTGTCCCAAGTTCAAAGTTTCTCTTTTTTTTCTTTTTCCCTTGCCTCCCTTTCTTTTTATTTTGCCTACAATTCAAATAGCTTTAATGCTTTTGCTTGCAGCGCCTCCCGTTTTGTTTTGCCTGCAATTCAAATAGTTCTATATCTTTTTCACATTCAAGCTGTTCCATTCATAACTGAATTCTCACCATTTTCAATGATTCTGCCTGTGCTTTTGGCGATTTCAAATGCCGTACTAAGCCACAATTATCTCTCCTTTCCGCACTGTCAGGTTATGTCAACTGTAATGTGTTTGCCAGTTCCAAAACTTTGCTAGTCACCTTTTGTAAGCTATCTTGCGAGGCTTCCTCCACCCCCAAAACCTCTGAGCCTCTGAAAGACCCATTAGTCCACATCAAATTCCCTATTTAAACTTGTATACAACACCCGAAAAGAAAATACAATTATGTCACCATTACTGACTTTGAGTTCACTAATTCCAAATCAATCGAAAGAAATACAGATTTCAATCCCATGAGCCTCCAGTTATCACAAACCAGGTCAGATATTTCAAGGCATTCTATGAAGCTCGCCTGACCTGTAACGTTTTATTTGAATTTGGCTAGGATGAGCATGAGAGGTTTCACTTCAGATGTTTCAACAAGAGTTTTTATCAAAGTCAAAATCTAAGTAAGAATACTGTTGACGTGAATAGGAAGACATTAAGCAGAACTTTTAAAAATTACAAATAAGCAACACACAGCCATGATAATGTATAACTCTTTAAGGAAATATCTCTAACGTGATCCAGTCAAAGCCAATATCCAATACATAAAACCCTTCAAATAAACACAATACAACATAAGTTAATGCCTCCTTATTGTTATAGGAATCCCTCTTCCTGGGTTGAATGCTGCAAATCCCTTGTGAAGAAATTCATAAGAGGTTGTAGTTGAATTCCAAAACACAATTTAAGGCAGAAACAAAGGAAAAAAAGAGAAAGGCTGCTTCTTAGTTTGCCGCTACACTGCTTTCCAAAATGAAACTGAAAGCCCTAAGAAGAAAAAACCATCACCTGACTGCCACAGTTTAGCTCCCACCCTCTATGATATCGCTGAAGCTATAAGCTGCATGATTTTTTTTCACATGACACAGAGTATAGGAATATGATAGACAATCTATTAGATGACAATAATCTCTCCCTTAATGTGATTGTGATTGATTTCAGGAGAGCATGCCCCTGTCTACATCAATGGAAATAAAGTAAAAATGATGAGAACTTCAAGTTTTTAGGTGTCCAGATCACCAATAACCCTGGTCCCCCCATGCTGACACTAGTTATGGAAGCCCACCAAAGCCTCTACTTTCTCAGAATACTAAGAAAATTTGGCATGTCAGCTATGACTCTCATCAACTTTTACGGATGCACCATAAAAGGCATTCTTTTGGTTGTATCACAGCTTAGTTTGGCTAAAATTCTGCCCAAGACTGCAAGAAACTACAAAAGATCATGAACGCAACCCAATCCATCACACAAACCAGTCTCCCATCCACTGACTCTGTCTACACTTCCCATTGCCTCGGAAAAGCAGCCAGCATAATTAAGGTCCCCATGCACCCCGGACTTTCTCACTTCCACCTTCTTCCATTGGGGAAAAGACACAAAAGTCTGCGGTCATGCACCAATCAATTCAAGAACGGTTTTTTACCTGCTGCCATCAGGCTTTTGAACAGACCTGTCTCGCACTAAGTTGATCTTTTTCTACACCCTAGCTATGACTATAACATAACATTCTGCACTTTCTCCTTTCGTTCTCTATAAATGGTATGCTTTTCCATACAGCACGCAAGAAACAATACTTTTCACTGTATATTAATACGTGACAATAATAAATCAAATCATGACAGCCAATGAAAGGAATTGAATATAAAAATAAGAATGCAATGCTTCAGTTATATAGAACATTGGTGAGATCACATTCTAAATACTGTGTACAATTTCAACCTCCTTCCTTAAGTTAGGATGTAATGCATTAGAAGTGGTTCAGAGTTTTAAGAGATTGAAAACTTGATTGAGCCAGTTACCTTATGAGAAAGGTTGGGCAGACTGGGCTTGTTTCAACTGGAGTTTAGAAGTGAGCAATGACTTAATTGAGAGATATAAAATCCTGAACTGCTAATGACAAGATGGACTTGGAAAAGATGCTTCCCATTGTCAGAGAGTCCAGGACTAGAGGGCACTACTTTAAGCTTAGGAGTCACCTTTTTAGGGCTTAAATGAGGAAACTATTTTTCTCTCAGAGGGTTGAGAGACTTTGGAAATTCCTGCCTCAGAAGACAGGATGAGTGAATACTTTAAAGACCAAGGTAGATAGATTATTGTATGGTAAGGGAATCGATGGGAATGTGGAACTCAAAACCATGACCAGCCATAGGCCTTATGAAATACCGGAGCAGTCTTGAACAACCATGTGCCCTACATCTATTATTTTACATGTTCAATTAAGTTGCCTCTTACTCTTCTGAACTCCAGCAGAAAACAAGCCTGGCCTGCCTAATCTTTCCTTAAAAAACAATCCATCCATTCCAGGTATTAGTTTAGTAAACCTTCTCTGAATTGTTTCCAATGTATTTACATCCACCCTTAAGAAAGGAGGCCAATAGCATACACAATACCACAGATATGGTTTCATACTCATAAGCTTTCCTAATTACTTGCTGTCTCTCCATAACTCATTTGTGCAATCTCTCTCCATTTAGACAATGTTTCTTTTTCATTCTTCATACTGAAATGGACCTTTTCACTGACCTATATTATACTCCACTTGCCACTCATTGTCCACTCACCTTATCGATATCACTTTGTAACCTGTGTCTTCTTCACATCTGATCATCCCATCATCAAATTTAGCAACCATGCCTTCGGGTCCCTTGATCCAAATCTTTATATAAATTGCAAACGGTTGAGGCCCCAGCAATGATTCCTGTGATACACCACTTGTTACATCTTGCTAAACAGAAAAAGACTCATTTATACATACCCTGTTTCCTGTTAGCTAACCAATCTTCTCTGCCGGCCAATACGTTGGCCCCTACACCATGAGATTTTATTTTTCAAATGATCCTGCCACACAAGAGATTAAAGTCCAAGGGACTGGGGTAAGATATTATAGGACAATTGACAGAAAACAGAATATAATGGAATTTGTCTGTTTTGGGTTGGCAAACTGTAACTACTGGGGTACCACAAGGATCAGCACATCACCCTCTGCAATTTACGATCTATATCAATGCATTAGATAAGCGCATAACATAGCTGTAAGATTACAAAGAAACTGCAAACGGTTGGAATTTTCAATCTACCTGCTCTACAATAGCTAATGCCACAGCTCCCTTCCCTCCAGCTCTTCAGCTCTCAGGAGCATGCTGCCCCAATGTTTTTGACCACCTGACTCAGCATCAGGCAAGAAAGGAGAGGCTGGATTTCCAGTTAAGCAACCAAGAATGAATAGCAATCAAACTCTGACTGCCAGTCTAAAGAAGTTCAAGCCTAATGCGCAGAATATGAAAAACAGGAAAGAAGAATCTGTTTCAAATAGTGATGGAGTAATTTTTTTACGTTTATTCATGGTATGAGAGCATCACTGGCGAGGCAAATATTTATTGTCCATCCTTAGTTGCTCGAGATGGTGGTGGACTGCCTTCAATGCAGTCAGGTTTTGGGGAATCAGATGTTATTTACTACAGGATTCCTAGCCTCCAATCTGTTCTTCGGGCCACATTATTTATGTGGCTACTCCAGTTCACCCAGAATGTTGTAAGCGGGAGATTCAGTGATGATAACGCGACTAAAGGCCATGGGGCAATAGTTAAATTCTCTCTTGTTGAAGACTTGCATTTGCCTGGCACTAGGAGAGCTATTTTTCAACCCAAGTCAGTATATTGTTCAGGTCTTGCTGCAATTGGACAAGGGCTGCTTCTGCATTTGAAGAGTTGCAAATACTGCCAAACATTAAACAATCAGTGGACCTTCTCACTTCTGACCTTATGATGGAAGGAAGGACAATTTCCCAGCTTGGGTCAATGTGGCAAGTCATATTCATATCACACAAGTGCCAAGTATCTCTCTGACATTCTGTGACATTATCATCAACATACTGGAGATTACCAATGACCAGAAACTGAACTGGATCAACCACATAATTACTATGGCTACAAGAACACAGTCGGAGGCTCGGAATTCTGCAACAAGTATCTTAACTCCTGAATCTTCAAAGCCAATCTACCATCTACAAGACACAAGTCTGGAGTGTGATTGAATACTCTCCACTTGCATGGACAAGGATAGCTCTAATAACAGAAGCTCAATCTCATCCAGGACAAAGCAGCACACTTGATTGCAATCCCTCCACTACCAATGTACTGCACGTACAAGATGCACTGCAACAACTTCCAGGACTCCTTTGCCAGCAGCTTCCTAATCTACCTACCAGTTAGAAGAACGTGAGCAGCATGGAAACACTATCACCTGACTCAGAACTCCCTCCTAACAACAATATAGGTATAGTTGCACTACATGGACTGCAGCTGTTCAAGGAACAACAATTAAGGAAAAGGCAATATATGCTGACCCAGCCAATAAGGAACATGGTCAGTGAACAAAGTAAAAAAAGTTATTCTTAAGGAAATTAATATAAAGCTATCACTATCCATATCAGGGAAATTTGTCCTCAGGATCCTCCAAAAAGTCTGAGAAAATCCAATCATGGAAGTAACCAATGAAAGAAAAGTCACCCCAGAGAGACAAAATCTGTTCCACCCATCCTTATGCTCCATCTCCTCTAATCACAGGTTCGCAATCTTGCTTAGAGACAGATTGGAGAAGAAGGGCAGGAGACCTGGGGCCCAGAAACAATCAAGTGAGGTAACTGAAAACGCAAGAGAATACATCAGAAACAATAAGCTCACCACTACAATAACAAAAAAGGAGATTGTCATCGACTTCAGAAAGCGTGAAGGAGAACATGTCCTTTCTATATCAATGGGGACATAGAGAAAGGATCAACAGTATCAAGTTTTTAGGAATCCAGATCACCAACAAACTGTCCTGGAACCACCACCGCCACTGCACCCCCCCCATCCCCCAACTCTCACCAACTTCTACAGATCCACCATAAAAAGTATTTTTTCTGGTTGTATCACAGCTCAGTATGGCTCCTGCTCTGCCCAAGACCGCAAGGAAATTCAAAAGGTCATGAACGTAGCCCAATCCATCACACAAACCAACCTCCCATCCATTGATTATGTCTACACTTCCACTGCCTTGGCAAAGCAGTCAGCATAACTAAAGAACCCCATGCACCCTGTACATTCTCTCTTCCACCTTCTTCCATCAGGCAAATGATACAAAAATCTGAGGTCACGTACCAACCGACTGAAAAACAGCTTCTTCCCTGCTGACAAACTTTTGAATGAACTTACCTTGCATTAAGTTGATCTTTCTCTACATCCTAGCTTTGACTATATTCTGCACTCTCTCAAAATCTTCTCTATGAACGGAATGCTTTGGCTGTATAGTGTGCAAGAAATAATACTTTTCACTGTATGCTAATACATGTCACAGTAATAAATCGAATCCATCTTTCTTGACTTCCTCCAACAGTAAGAGGCCCCTTCATAGGTTCTGTGAGTAACTCCGAAACAGCCTTTGGATTATCAGATTTTCATCTTGCTCGGTTTTGCTGGATGAGCAGCATTTGCATTAAGATTTTGCAGTAAGAGGAGACTTTATCTCCTTCAGAACCTGGACTAGAACTCTTACTCTCACACCATCTCCCAATCTAATGCGTCACTCTGCATTTAACAGAGTGGGATTTTCTCAGCGCCCATCTCTGTTAAACGTGCTTCCAAGTCGTGACTCCCAAGCAAGGGAATTCACAACAGAATCAACTGAAATAGCTTTGCAAAGGAACTCAAGCACCACAAGCACAGGTGCAACATGTGCTTACAGAAATTTTACACTCTAGCAGATCTTCCATTTTTCTCAAGTCTGACTTGCATCACCAATCTTAATAATGGTTGTAGCCAAGGTGAGCTTATTTTAAAGAAAATACTCATCAGAACATACAACACAGGAACAAACCTTCGGCCGACAATATCCTGTCAAACATTATGCCAAATTAAACTAATGTCTTTTTCCTGACCTGGTCCATATCTTACTATTCCTTGCATACTTGCGTGCCAACCTAAAAGGCAAGAAGGACCACCTGCATATAGGATGAAAAGGTTGAGTAAAGTGCTCCAGAAATTTATGCCAGAGTCTCTGACACAAATAACCTGGGCTGCTTTAGTGCTAGCAAACTAAGTTTGAAGATGGGGAAGCAGAAGTCAGAAGGCTTTACCTGGCAAGTGGCATTTAGATCTCTGTAAATTAAGGGCAATACAGCAATTTATACAGCACGTTCCAAGGTGCTTCACTGCATTATAAAACAGAACAACACAGAACTATATGAAGAGATCATAGGTCAAATAACAAAAAGCTTGGTGAAAGAGGAAGGTCGTGATAAGTGCACAAAAGGAGAAAAATGAGGTAGAGAAGCAGGGATGAGTAGGGGGATATTCCAGAACTTAATGATTGAAGGCTTGGTTTAACAATGATGCAATTAAAAACTGAACATGCACAAGACGCCAGAATTTACATATTTTGGAAGACTGTGAAGTTTGTAGAGATTGGTGAAGCCATCGAGGGATTTGAAAACAAGGGATTTCGAAGCATAATATCACTTGATTCGAAGCCAACATTGGTCAGCAAGCACAGAAGTGATAGGGAAACACAACTTGCCACAAGTTAATACATGGGCAGCAAATTTTCAGATGATGGAGTGTAGAATGCAGGAGAGTAGCCAGCAGTGCGTTAGTCAAGTTTAAAGTTTATTTATTCATGTTACAAGCAGATTTACATTAATACTGCTATGAAGTTACTCTGAAAATTCCCTATTTGCCATATTCTGCCGCTTGTACACATACAATGAAGGAGAATTCAGAATGGCTATTGTACCTAACTAGCATAGTCTTCCAGACTGTGGGAGAAAACCAAAGCACCTGAAGGAAACCCACACCGGTACACGGATGAAGTGCAGGCTCCAAACAGAGTAAACAAAGCCGGGAATCAAACTGGGTCTCTGGCATTGTGAGTGCTAACCACTGTGCCGCCTTGTCTTCAAGACAATGAAGGATTTCATCAGATGCCAAGTGAAAAAGATTTAAAATATATATTAATACAGTATTTGGTATATGTGCTACCTTATCGATCTAAGGAAGAAACCCATCCCCCCACCACAAAAAAAATTCAATACAAATACAGATAGTAATGATAGTACTTGGTTGCATTAACTAATACAAGAGTTACTGAGAATGAAAAGGTTGCCCATAAAAAACAGAAAGTAACCCTCGCAAAAATCTCAAGAGCCCTCCAAATAATACATTGCAACCTGATGTACAAATACCAAAATACTTTTATTTTTGAAAAAGAAATGATAAACGCCACTTGTATTCAATTCTTGCTACTTTACTATATTTATTTGTTCTGCATATTCTTCCTTCTGAATTTAAGTTATTTAGTCATCCTTTTGCCCCTACTGTACATTTTAAGGTGTGTGATTTTGAGAACATTTAATTGGTGCACATCAGACAAAGGTCTCAAGACTGATGGGCATTTGATATATTTCTGATATGGTTTTCAATGGCCAAACAGAAAACAATCTTTAGCTGACAAATGTGCTCACTGATGCCAAGAAAAGGCAAAAGTGTTCCAACCTGATTCACATTTTCCATATTCATAGAATTATCTACAACGCAAATGATTAAATTAATATTTTCTTCTGTTATACCAAGGAAAAGACTACATTGCAAATTTCTTCATCCTTTTCCAATTCAACAAGTTGCATCGAGTGCACTACAGTGCATAATTAGAACCATTTTCATCAACACAATAAGTCAATACTTTATATATTTTACATCATAGTGATTTATAGTTGAATATTGCACTGGATATACCCCAGAATACGTAAGAAAGTGGACATTGATAGCACTGGGTAGGCATTAATAGAAATAAGAATTCAAATTGAAAGAAAAATAATTACACATCATCAACTCTGGTACAACGAATAACTGCCTATACAGAAATCTAGGACTGCAAAACATCCATTATCAAAAATCAGCCAGTTACAGAAATTCCAATGAATTTCAAGCATTCTAAACAAAATTGTCCTGCATCTTAGAAGAATAGTCAGCATCTTATTACTGCATCAACCTTCTGTTGAAGTAGCATTAGAATACCCAGTTTGGGACAAAGTTGTCCAAGGGGTCATGAGTATAGAGAATGAAAGGAAGAAGACCCATACAGTAGCTACCTCCTTCACTATGGCTATCCACCAAACTAAAATCTCAACTGCAGAAATAAAGCCTTTTAAGGTAGACTGATGTAAAAGATTACACACAGAAATTCATAATGGTCACATTGCAATTTTAATCAACTGTTTAATTGTTCCATCAACTTGAAATCCATTACATTTACGTTGTCAGCTGAAACACAAAATAAGATCAGAAACTGCCAACAGCACATACCATAACCTACCATATTGCAATATAGGCAAACACTGCAAAGATTTAATCTGAGCAAATTAGAAATACATTATTGGTAATTTCAGCATAAAATGAAAGAAAACCCAAATACCAGCCCACAGATACTGCCTGACCAGCTGAGAGAGTTGTCCAACAATTGCATTTTCATTTTGTCTTAAATCAATGGGTCTTTCAGAAAACAAAGCACATAAGCCCCAAGCATCTTGAAAAATTACTTTACCAAGAAATGTCTAACCGTACCTTTAGCCTTTTGACCAATTCATCGTTGGAGATTTTGTCAGTCATTTCCTTAACTCCAGGAGGGTAGATGATGATCTTTCCATCTGCAGGTTTGGGTTGTGGGAAAGCCATCCTTCCTAGTTTTCCCTTTCTATAGATCACTACCGGCCTCTGCTGGTCAGACACAAGTTTAAAATGTTACTCAAAGCTATCCTGCCACCCCCCCTCAAAACCCACTTTCTCCCCAATTAAATAATCTGAATAGGTAATAGGAAAAAGCGTTCACCAATCTGCTTCATGAAGATGTTAAAGGCTGGCGATCGGGCCGATAAAATACTCAGTGAAAGAGGTTTCAAGACTCCTTTAGCTGCAACATGTTCCCCCGTCACTTTCCGGTGTGGGGAGGGCAGTCCAAGTACTCCTTTCAATCAGCCTACTTTTCCCCTCAACCCGGGCGGGAATCTGATCAGATTCTGCCCCGTATCCGCTCCTGCCACCCACCCCCCACCCCTCCGCCGCAGCCAGTCCCCGGTACCAGCACCTTCCCTCTCCCCAGGGCCGCCCACCAACCTCGCGCCCCCGCCACAAAAAGTTCTAGCGCACGGGGCTCCTCGGGCCTACAAACTCAGGCCTCGCGTCAGCGGGACGGCAGCAGCAGCCCGCAGATCCAGGCCCGTTTATTTACAAGTCGGTGGCAGCGCGGGAGGGAGTGGAGGGGCGCGAATCCGGCAAATACTCAGGTAACATCCCGCCATAAATTACAAAGAATCGGGGAACAGGCCGCGGCCGAGTTCAGAGCGCGGACACCGCTTCACCCACTCGCTCGCTTTTCGCACCTTCCAATTTCCAACACGGAATTTTCCTTTTTTTAAAAGAGCGGCAGTGGTGGCTCGACCATTCCCTCCCCCCAACAACAACCACCCCCCCCGGGTCCCGCTCGAGCTCTGAAATATCCCAGCCAACGGGCGGGAGGCTGATAGTGGGCCAGAATCAGCCAGGCCCCGGCGCCTCCTCTTCTCGGCGCTGTTGGAGGTGCTCACCTCATGAATCCCGCCGGTTCTCCCTCAGCTATCCGGGCAGCAAGAGTTTCACAGAGTCGCACCGAGCGGCAGCGGCAGCAGGACGGAGCCGGGGGAACAACGGACAGAGCGGCCACAACACGCCACCAGCACCCGCGAGAAACAGCGCCACCTACCCAGGAGGAGCGCCAGAGGCACAGCATGACTCTCCACACCGGCGGGGCGCTGAAGACAGCGCCACCTACCCAGGAAGAGCAGAGGCACAAGCACCAGTGACAGCCACAACGCCACCTCACCTGGAGGACTATACCCTTGATGTAGAGATGCCGGCGTTGGTCTGGGGTAAACTCACGAAGAGGTCTGACAACATCAATTTTAAATCCAACTGATTTATTTGATAGCAAACTTGCTAGCTTTCGGCCTTTGTAGCCTTCGTCAGGCGAATCAGGTGTTCTGGCTATTGCAGACCAGAACACCTCATTCGCCTGACAAAGGCTACAAAGGCCAAAAGCTAGTAAGTTTACTATCAAATAAATAGGTTGGATTTAAAATTGGTGTTGGCAGACCTCTTACGGACTATATCCTTGTCATTTTAATGTTTCAGTGTATGGAAAGAAGATGACCAAGTGAAAAAGTTGGCAGAGATGGAGTTTTAAGAGCAAAATACAATGGAAACCTGAAGTGAAAACCGAAAATACTCAGGAGCGGTGTTGGCCTCGCTGGAGAAAGAAACAGAGTTAACTTTTCATGTCAATCATCTTTCTCAGAACCCTGACCAAAGGTCATCAACGTGAATGCTTCTCTGTTTTTACAATACTACCAGTCCTCCTAAGTGTTTATAGTCACATCCATGTGCCCAGTTTCTATTTGACCTTGACTACATATTTCTCCCAGTTTTTGGTACATCTTCAACCCCTTCAAAGAATGGCCCAGCACGGGTAGGTCAGAGAAAGAGTAACATCTGACTTTAAAATTAACAGTTTCCTCCTCCACAGAGCTGCTGAGTAATTCTATTTTGTATTTCAGATTTCCAGCAACCACAATATTTTGCTTTTATTTATAGAACTTAAATTGTTTACCTAACGTGGAATGCACACTCTCCATTTAAATTGGCATCGGAAATAAATAAATACTTGAGGCTCAAGGCAAGTCGAGTAGAAGAGTGATCATGGATTAATTTGTAGCAACCATGCCTTATCTCCTAAGATAAGAGCAAAATAGTTCAGATGTTGGAATCTGAAACAAAAACAGGAAGTGCTAGAAAATCTCAGCAGGTCTGACAACATCTGTGGAGAAAGAAAGAGAGCCAGTGTTTCATGCCTGGATGACCCTTTGTCAAAGCTGATGAAGCTTCATTTCCTCAGGGGAGAAAATTAAGACCTCAGGGAAGAGGCAATGGAAGACTGCAGAGGGCGGCCACTGAAGGATGCCCAAAGGAGGGGATGAAAGACCCAGAAATAGGGCACTGAAAGACCAGGTCAGAGGCTAGAAATCCTGTGGTGAGTAATCCAAAGCCTATCCACCATCTTCAAGGCAGTAGTCAGGATTGTAATGTGTACTCCCATTTTCCTGGATGACTGCAGTTTCAACAATACTCAAGAAGTTTGCCACCATCCAGGACAAAGCAGGCCATTTGACTCGTACCCCATCCACAAACACCATCATTCCCTTCACCACCGATGCGCAGAGACATCAGTTGTGCTATCTACAAGATGCAGTGCAAGAACTCCCTAAACAGCACCTTCCAAAGCTGTGACTGCTCCCATTTAGAAGACAAGGGCAGCAGGTAAATGGGAACATATCTGCTTGGAGGTTCCCTCCAAGTCACTCATCATCTGGATTTAGAGATACATCATTGTTTTTTCATTGTTTCTGTGTCAAAATCCTGGAACATTCTTCCAAAATACTATGGGTATACCCATAATCACATGCACTGCAGTGTTTTAGGAAGGCATTTCACCACCACCTTCTCAAATGCAATTAGGGATGGACAAAAAAAATGTTGGCCTGGCCAACGATGCCCATATCCCACAAAAGAATAAAAAGAAACGTAACTCCAGACCCACTTAGATGGCTTGTCCAGTTAATTTCTGGTCAATGGATATTGATATTGGTAGATTCAATAATGCAATCAAATGTCAAGGGGCAATAATTAGATCCTCTCTTGTTGGAGATGGCCATTGTCTCTGGCCACTTGCGTGGTGCAAGTGTTATTTGCCTAGATAATGTCCAAATCTTGCTGCATTTGAACAAAGAACAAAGAAGATTACAGCACAGGATCAGGCTTTTCAGCCCTCTAAGCCTGCATGGACCACGATGTCAGACTGAACTATCCTTCCGGCGACCATTTGCTCATGGCTTGCTCCAGTATTTGAGGAGTCGTAACTGGTGCTGAACATTATGCAATCAATCGCAAACATCCCCTCTTCAGTTTTGCTAGGGCTCCTTGATGCCACACTCAGCCAAATGCTGCCTTAAAGCCACCTCACCACTGAAGTTCAGTTCTTTTGTCCATTTTTGAATTAAAACAGGTCAGGAGCTCAAACTGAGTGTCAGTGAGTAGGTTACTGTTAAGTAAGTGCTGCTTGATAGCACTATTAGCAACTCTTTCATCACTTTCCTGATTGAGAGTAGACTAATGGGTTAGATTTGTCTTGTTTTTTATGCATGGGACACACCTAAGCAACTTTCCACATTTCCGGGTAGATATCAGAGTAGCATGGTAAGGAGCACAATAAGTTCGGAAGCATAAGTCTTCAATATTATTAGCCTGAATATTGTCAGGACCTATAGCCTTTGCAGTATCCAGAGTCTTCAGTCATTTGTTCATATCACGTGAAGTGAGTTGAATTGCCTGAAGACTGGCATATGTAATGTTGAGGTCAAAATAATCGTCCATTGGCTACTTCTGGCTGAAGATTTTTGGAAATGCTTCAGCCTTGTCTGTTGCATGAATGTCCAAGGTGCACCCATCATTGAGGTCAGGGATATTTGTTGAGCCTTCTCTTCCAGTTTAATTGTCCACCACTATTCTGGATATAGCAGGATTACAGAGTTTAGGTCAAACTCACTGGATGTGAAATTACTTAGCTCTGTGTCTTACTTGCTGCTAAAGTGTTTGGTTCACAAATGGTTCTATGTTGTAGCTTCGTCAAATTGACACCTCATTTTTTTTTAGACATACCTGGTGCTGCTCTTGAAATGTCCTCCTGCACTCTTCATTGAACCAGACTTGATCCTCTGGCTTGGTGATGGTAACGATGGAGCGGGGCATATGTTAGGCTATGACTGGGGTTGGTTATATTTCTGCTGCTGCTGATGGTCCACAGTATTTCATAGTTGCCCAGTCTTTAGTTGCTTGATCTATTTGAAATCTATCCCATTTGACATTGTGGTGTGCCACTTAACACGATGGTGAGAATCCTCAATGTGAAGACGGGACTTCATCTCCACAAGGACTTTGCAGTGGACACTCCTACTGTCAATATCACAGACAGATGCATCTGTGGAGGTGTTTGCTTCATTTTGTTGATTTCCTCATGACCTGCCACAGAACCATCTAACAGCTACGTTCTTTAGATCTCACCAGTTCAGTCTGTGATTATACTATCAAGTACTCTTGGAATAGACATTGAAGTCATTGAGTACATTCATTGATGACATTGAGTATATTCTTACCAACATTAGTGCTTCTTTCAAGTGGTGTTAAACATGGAAGAGAACTGATTCATCAGCTGAGGGAGTGCATTATGTGGCAATCAGCAGGAGGTTCCCTTGCCTATGTCCATGAGACTTCATGTTGTCTGGAATTGATGTTAGCTATAAGTAATTGGCACCTGCTATGTGTAGATCGGCTGTGAAAAGACTACAATATTAAGACAGTGCTAAAGTGGGGAATTATTTGATATAAGTGAGAATTTGGTGCAGAAGGGAAAGAGATGCTGCTTTTTTCTCAATCCCAACCAATACTTGTAATGGAAACTTAAGGTGGTGAGTATTTTAAATTTTTGCACGCTGCTTAGTTCAATTTAGCATGTTGCAAAAGAAAAATAATTTGTTGTGGACAAGGTGAACAGAAAAAAGTCCACAGGCAGACAGAAAGAGAAAGAAAGCAAAGTCGCCCAGCTATGTATGTATGAACATTAGCAAAGCCCATTCACCTGACCTGAAAATGCTCATGGACAAGAAATTGTCACTAAAACTGAATGGAGGAAGACATGTGCAAGGAATCCAGCATGGCTTTGACTCCTTCATGAATCTTATTGTGGATGAGTCTGTTGAGATGGCACCAGAGGCCAGCAAAACAACACTGGCATGGTAGTCATCAGAGGTAACAGCATTATCATGCTACAAGACTTAAAATGAGCACAGTGAAAACATCTCTAGTCCTGAAAACATGCAAAGAATATTCCAGTCAACACGCATCATTTTGAAGCCTAGAAATTTGTCCTTTTTTTGGTAAAGTGACACTTGGTTAATTCACTGACGACGTGCAAGTTGCCATTTTTATGAATAGGTCATTTGTACCTTTGGGATTTAAAGGGCATAAAATATGTTTTTGCACGAAAAAAAACTAAATATAAATAATTTTATCAGGATATGGCAGAGCACATTGTGTGCCTGGATTGTAGTACATGAGAGTTTGTGGACAGTGTGACTATCAAAAACGAGCATATTTGCGGCGGATGTCTCCCACTCAAATCTCTTTGGCTCAAAGATATCAACTTGATTGAGAGTTGAAGATTGTCAGACTTATTATGGTGGGGAACGGTCTGTAGATAGGTTGCTCCAGTCTTTGTTTATACCTCACTGAGGCCCAGGCAGCACCTGGACTGATCTTTGCTCTACTTGCCTCTTGGTCTTAGGCCCTTTTTTCCCTTTTCAAAGCCATATAAAAATGTCACCAGCAAGGCTGCAGCTGCCCACAGCTTGTGCGTAAGTGTGGTATATGTCTGTGTGGGGAGGTTGAAGGAAAAAGGGTCTTCACAGAGTCTTCTGTCAGTAAGGAAAATAGGAATAGAAGATTAGGCAAATGAATGTGTGGCTTAGAGCTGATACAATTGGCAGGAATTTATGGATCATTGGGATTTCTTCTGGGGCAGTGGTGACATGTTCAAGAGGGACAGGTTATACTTGAACTGGAAGAGGACTAAAATCGTAGCTGTAGACTTGCTAGAACCACTTGGCACTTTGGGTGGGGGGTGTTTTAAACCAGCTTGACAGGGAGATGAGATCCAAAACAGCAGAGAGATAGAAGAGAAGGTTGAGGACAGCACGAAAGTTAAAGAGAGCACGTTAAATAGTAATGAAATGTCAGTAATCCTAATACTAGACAGGTCAAGCAAGAGGGCAGAGAGCAAAGTCTAAATAAACTGCTGGCCAAGGCAGATGAACTCAGAGCATGATGGGTACATGGGATTGTGATATTATAGCTATTACTGAAATATGGCTATGGGAAGGACATAACTGGTACTCAATATGCTAGGGTACAGATGCTATAAGAAAGATAGAATAAGTGGTAAGAGAGAAGGGGGTGTTATGTTTTTAAAAACATAGAAGAACTACAGCACAAACAGGTCCTTCAGCCCACAAAGTTGTGCCGAACATGTCCCTACCTTACAGATTACTGTTCCCTCAACTTATCCTCATAAGGCATGCTTCCTAATCCAGGCAATATCTTTGTAAATCTCCTCTGCGCCCTTTCTATGGCTTCCACATCTTTCCTGTAATGAGGCGACCAGAACTGAGCACAGTACTCTAAGTGGGGTTTTGTTTAAGGAGAACATCACAACAGTACTAAGAGGGGGTATTCCTGAGTGTTCACCCACTGAGGCTATATGGGTGTAACTGAAAAATAGGAAAGGGAAGATCACTTTGATAGGATTGTACAATAGACCCCCAAATAGTCAGCAGGAAATTGAAACAAATATGTAAGGAAATTACTGATAAAGCCAAAAAACAAAAGGGTTGTACTAATAGAGGACTTTAACTTTCTCAATGTTGACTGAGATAGCCATATCATTAGGGGCTGGAATGGAGAGAAATTTGTTGAATTTATTCAGGAGGAATTTCTCATTCGGTATGTGGATGGCCCGACTGGAGAGGAGGCAAAACTTGACCTCCTCTTGGGAAATAAGGAAGGGCAGGTGACAGAAGTGTTAGAGAAGGATCTCTTTGAGACCAGTGACCATAATTCTATTAATTTTAAGATAGCAATGAAGAATGATAGGTCTAGCCCAAAAGTTAAAATTCTAAATTGAGGCAAGGTCAATTTTGATGGTATCAGGCGTGAACTTTCAAAAGTTGATTGGGGGAGTCAATTGGCCGGCAAAGTCATATCTGGTAAGTGGGAGATTTTCAAAATTGTGTTAATCAGGGTTCAGAGTAAGCAGATACCTTTTAAAAGCTGGTAGAAGTAGGGCATCGTAGATGACTTGGGATATTGAGACCCCGATCAAAATGAAGAAGGAGGCATATGACATGCATAGGCAGCTGGGATCAAGTGGATACCTTGAAGATTATAGAGGTTGTCAGAGTAGACTTAAGGGAGAAATCAGGAGACTAGAGGGGACACAAGATTGCTTTGGCAAATAAGACAAAAGCGAATCCAAAGAGCTTCTATAAGACCTCTTTAGGATCAACAAGGTCATTTATGTGTGGATCCAGAAGAGACGAGATCCTAAATGAATATTGATAAACAATATTTACTGTTGAGAAAGGCATGGATGTTAGGTTACTTAGAGAAACAAATAGTAATATCTTGAGTGTACCTATTACAGAGGTGGTGGTATTGGAATTCTTAAAATGCATCAAGATAGATCCTTGGGACCTGATGAAATGTTTTCCAGTACATCGTGGAAGGCTAAGGAAGCAATTGTGGGTCCCCTAGCAGAGATATTTGAATCATCAAGAGCCACAAGTGAGGTGCCTGAAGATTAGACAATGGTAAATGTTATGCCTTTGTTTAATCAGGGCTGCATGGAAAAGCCTGGGAACTACCAGCCTAACATCTGTCGTACCTTCTAATGTAGGTAATGTTAGAAGGTATCTTGAGAGACAGAATATCCAAGATTTAGTGAGGCAATATATGATTAGGGACAGTCAGTGAGTGTCTCACAAACTTGATTGAATTTTTTGAAGAAATAACCAAGGAGGTAGATGAGGGCAGTACAGCTGATGTTGTCTACATGGACTTTAGCAAGGCCTTTGACAAGGTATCACATGGTAGATTATTACATAAGACCAAGTCGCATGGGATCCAGGGTGAGGTAGCCAATTGGATATAAAATTAGCTGGGGGCCAGAAGACAGAAAATGGTTGTAGAAGATAGTTTTTCAAACTGGAGGTCCATGACCATTGGTGTACCTCAAGGATCGGTGCTAGTTCCACTGTTGTTTGTCATTTATATTAATGATTTGGATGGGAATTTAGGAGGTATTGTCAGTAAGTTTACAGATGACACTAAGATAGATAAAGGAACTTATCTAGGAATGCAACGGGATCTTGATCAGTTGGGTCAATGGACTGATGAATGGTAGGTGGAGTTTAATTTAGATAAATGCAAGGTGATTTTGGTGGATCGAACAAGGGTAGGTAGATCCTTGGGGAGAGCTACAGAACAGAGATCTGGAGTACAGGTGTATAGCTCTTTTAAAGTGGAGTCAGTAATGGTCTGGGTGCCAAAGAAGGCATTTGGCATGCTTTGTTTCATTGGTCAGACCATTCAATACAGTAGTTGGGCATCTTGTTGAAATTACACAAGACATTTGTAAGGCCATATATGGAATACTGTGTACAGTTCTGATCATCCTATTAGAGAAAGGATATTATTAAACTAGAAAGAGTGCAGAAAAGATTTACTAGGATGCCAATGAGATTTGATGGTTTGAATTATAAGAGGCTGGATGCACTGGGACTTCTTTCTCTGGAATGTAGGAGACTTAAGGATGATCTTATAGAGATCCAAAATAATGAGGGGCAAAGGTAAGGTAGATAGTCAACATCTTTTTCTAAAGGTTGGAGAATCTAAAACTAGAGGTTTAAGGTGAGAGGGGAGAGATATAGAAGGGCACTTTTTTCACATTGAGGGTTATGAATATCTGGAACAAGATGCCAGAGGTGGTAATAGAAGCAGGTACAATTTTTTCTTTTAAAAAGCATTTAGACAGTTGTATGGGTAAGATGCGTATAGAGGGATATGAGCCAAACGTGGGCAATTGGGACCAGCTTATTGAGAAAAACTGGGCAGCATACACAAGTTGAGCAGTAGGGCCTGTTTCCATGTGTAAATCTCTATCACTCTCTGACTCTATAAGAAACATGGAGACTTTGATTAAAACTGTAGATAGTAACTATCAGACATTGATGTATGTCTATTCAGAAACACCACACTTTGCACATTCCCTCGGTTGATATAAGCATAGCTCCACATTACTTAAATCCCTTTTATATTGAAATGGCATTATATAGCAAAATCTACAATGAAACTATAATTCAGCCTTTGGCACAATTAATGTTATTTTGTGTCATTTAAAACCCTCAGTAGAAAATTAAAGATTTGTTTGCCTTCCTCCACATTAACCTCAATGATGTGAAGACAATCATTCAGAAATCTTGATGTTGCTATAAATCAAGAATTCTGACTACAAGTGCGAGCATCAAAATTATCCGTGGCTTCCTGGACGGGATCCAGGAAGAGTTTGTGTGCCTCAGATAAGACAAGGAACTGGTAAGAATATAAAATAACATTTTTATACTGGCCCTTAAAAACATCGATCTTCATGTTTATATTGTGGTGAAATCTGTGGTTGGCAAGCAGATGTCTACATTGACCAGGGTTTCAATGCTTGCAAAATGTTTAGTGATAATTCTTGACTGAAACAGAAACCCAAATCTGCAGGCATCTTTGGGGGTAGTCGCAAATTCAAACTCCTAGCTATAATATCAGGCTTTTCAAAAATCGGTCTGTCGCTTTGATTGCTTGGGAAAAATAAACAAAAGAGTCGTTGAATTTCAGCCAGTGTCACAGCAGACATGGAGGCCTTAGCTTAAGGTATTCAACAGAAGGAACAGTTTTTTGGCAGTTGCAAATGTGCAAGTCAAAGGCAGATAAGGTAGAAAGTCATGGATGGCTCAGCTGAAGAAGGAGGCCAAAAAGATGTATCTATCAGATCATTAGAAAAAGGAACCATTGGAAAACATAATGGCTGATTTGTTCACAGCTTTAATGCCATTTTCCTACCAGGTCCCATAATCCTGAACGGTCTTGTCAATCAAAAGTTTGATTCAGTTTTTAATACACTTAACAACTCAGCCTCCACTGCTTGCTGGGAAAGGAGTTGTCTAATCATAGAATCCCTACTTACAGAAGGAAGCCAGTTGGCCCCTTGAGTCTGCGGCAACAACAATCCCATCCAGGCCCGATCTCCGCAACCCCACATATTTACCCCACCAATCTCTCCAACCTATGCATCCCAGGACACTAAGGGGCAATTTAGCATGGCAAATGAACCTAACCTGCATATCTTTGGACTGTAGGAGGAAACCAAGCACCCAGAGGGAAGCCACGCAAACACAGGGAGAATGTGCAAACTCCATTTAGACAGTGACTCAAGCTAATTAATGTCCTAATTATGTTATGGGTTGTGGATTTTAACCAAAAGAAGAGATGTGGCTTATACACATAGATTCAAACTTACAACAGATTTATTAAAAGAGCTATTGCCTGTACAGAATACAAAATGAAACTAAACAGGTACCTGTGAATCACCCAAAGGTATCGCTGTCAAATCGTGTGACCAACTCTTAAAGCAATCATGCAACCACTTAAAAATATAACACCCTTCCCTCTTTACTCCTGTGGTCATGACAGGAATTCACCATAATGTTGTACATAGGATCAATAATACTCTTAACACAATACTGTATGTTATTAATGCGAGGCTATGACCATTTCCAGCAAGAGAGGATCTGATAACCATCACCATCTTGACATTCAATGGCATTACCATCACTGTATCCTCCACTATCAACATCCTAGGGGCTACCATTAACCAGAAATGGAATTGGACTCACCATCCAATGAGTGGTAACCAGACCAGGTCAAAGACTAGGAATCCTGCAGTGAGTATCTCACCTCCTACATCCCCAAAGCTTGTTAATCATCTGCAAGTCAAGAGTGCAATTTTCCACTTGCCAGGATGACTGCAGCTTCAACAACACTCAAGAAGCTTGGTACCTTTCAGAACAAAGCAGCTTGCTTGGTTGCCCATCAAGTCTGCACCAGCCCGCCGACACTGCATCTTACTTAGGTCTTATCCCAGTAACCCCACATGTTCACCCTGCTAATTCCCCTAACCCACACTGTGTGGCCTGGTAGTATTCTTTGATGTATAATGATATGTGAAGCACTGTGGGACATTTCATTACATAAAGGTGCAAATATAAGTTGTTGTTCTCTGCCATAAATTTCTATAGATTCTGAAGATTCCCAGCTATTCACTTAATGAAAAACACATTTTAAACCAAGCTGCAATTTGTAGATCTGTACGTCTTAGTGAATTTGAGGTTAAACTAAGAATAGAAATGAGAAATTGATACAATTTTAGTCTCCTTATTTGAAAAATAATATAACTGTGTGAGAAGCAATTTAGAGGTTAACTCGATTCATTCCTAGGATGAAGAGCTTATCTTATGAAGAATGGTTGAATAGGTTGGGCCAATGTCGCCTGGAGTCTAAGATAATGAGAAGTGATCTTACTGAAATATATAAAGATTCTGTAGGGTTGGTACTCAAAGAATGTTTCCTCTTATGGAGGAAGTATCTCCTCTGAAGTTGGTGACCCTTCAATGGATTCTCTTTTCTGCTCCACTCCATATACAAAATCAAAATCCAGTGGTTCTGACCCTCCCATATTTATATACAGGTGAGTCTCCCTGATTGGGCAGGCATATAATTTCAGGAGGCTGGCGGAGGATGGCCGTGAACGCTGGGGTGACCAGGATCAGGGATATATTGGATGGTGGGGGAGCAGGCTGGATGAGCCCCCATGTACTGGCTGGGCGCACGGGGGTGGCTGTCTGGTGTGTGGCCAAAGCCGTTCAAGATGTTAGGATTGTCATGCTTAGCCCCAAGTACACACATGATCTTGAGGCAGCGCAGACGTGCAGTGGAATCCCACTCAACTGTTCCCCTGCTCAGATGTAATTTCACATTAGCCCAAAATGTCAATCTTCCCCTTCTCCCTGGGTCAGGTGCCCCATAAAATGTGCCGCTTCATGGAAATGTCCTCCATTCTCTTTTCCAATGTAAGAGGGTGTTTCCATATGGGCTGTTGCTGCACACCTTCCATTACTACATCCTCACCAGTTGCCCAGATACATCTTAGCAGGTCTTGTTGCTGCTAGGTGGCAGAGGTCCCTCGTGGAGGTCTCTCTATGGAGGGATCTCCCCCAATTATTTGGGGGACCTGGGTTGAGAGCGCTGCACACAGCAGTTCTGTTTAACTGTAAGTTTTTCCAATTCACAGGCTCACAAGCTTGCCCCTTCTGTAGCCTTGTGGAGTCCATGTCTACATTTTGTGTCTTAGGTTGCACTCCTCTTGTTTACCTGAAAAACCTTTCACTGATGTTTTATTTGCACTTCAGTCCCACGCTCCAGATCTACGGGCACCTGGTGTGGAGAGGGCAGGCCAAGATGGCAACCTCCTTGTGAACCTGCTCCTGGGCTTGGTGAAGCAAGCCATCGACAAGTTCTGGCAGCAAGCAATCGATCGGATCATCCATCCTGACAGTCTGCCCCTCTACTGTGGCTATATTAATGGCCCGGTGTCCCTGAAGAGGGAGCATGGAGTGACTACGTTCACAGTTGATGCCTTCCTTGCCTGCTGGGCACTGCAGGAGCTGGGGTGTATTATAAATTCCGAAAATCACATTATGATTTAAAGTTATAAGTTTCCTTTCAATTTTGTTTTTTGTTCAGGCTGTTCCCTCTCCTTTTGGGGAGCTACCCTTTTTAATTTGTCCCCAAGTAATTTGAGTTCATTTGTTTGTTTTGCCCTAAGAGAGAAAAAGAGTTCCCTAATAGGGCAATTATGAATCATTGCAGGGAAGACTAGAACTGAGAACAAAGAACAATACAGCATAGGAACAGGCTCTTTGACCCTCCAAGCTTGCACCGATCATGTATTTCTAACTAGACCATCCGTTTGTATCCCTCTATTCCCAGTCTGTTCATGGGCCATCTAGATAAATCTTAAATGATCTTTGCGTGTCTGCCTCAACCACCTTGCTTGGTGGTGCATTCCAGGCCCCCACTACCCTCTGTGTAAAATGCGTCCTCCTTGTATCTGTATTGAACCTTGCCCCACTTATCTTGAACTTGTAACCTCTTGTGTTTGTCATTTCTGACCTGGGAAAAAGCTTCCAACTGTTCACCCTATTTATGTCTTCATAATTTTATAAACTTCTATTAGGTCGTCCCTCAACCTTCGTTTTTCCTAGTTTGCTCAATCTCACCTCATAGCTAATACTTTCCATACAAGGTTTACCATCCAGGTAAACCTTTTCTGCACAGTCTCCAAAGCTTCTGCATCTTTCTGGTAGTGTGGCAACCTGAACTGGATGTAGTATTCCAAATGTGATCTGACCGATGTTCCGAATAACTGAAACATCATATACCAACTTTTATACTCTAAATCCCGTCCAATAAAGGCAAGCATGCCATCTGCCTTCTTCAGCACCTTTTCCACCTGTGCTGCCATCTTTAAGGATCTCTGGACTTGCTTACCCAGATCCCTTTGTGTATCTATACTCCCGATGGTTCTGCCATTTATTGTCTAGCCTCCCCCCACCCTCCCGACCCCCCCACACCCTCCAACCCACCACCTTCCTGACCCGCCCACCTCCTGACTCCCCCCAACCTCCACCCAAACCCCCCACCCACCTGACCCCCCACCCCTCCCCACCCCCACCCCCCCTCCCACCCCCACCACCCCCCCACCCCCCCCCACCCCCCCAACCCCCCCCCCCCCACCCCCACCCCCACCCCAACCCCCACCCCACCCCCACCAAGTTCCGTGGTTGATAGCCAAGTTCCGCACACATGAGGACAGCTTCAACCGGGATCTTGGGTTCATGTCGCACTATTTGTAACTCCAACAACTTGCCTGGACTTGCAAAATCTCACTAACTTTCCTGTCTGGAAACAATACACATCTTTTTAACCTGTGCTTAATGCTCTCTCTACTCACATTGTCTGTACCTTTAAGACCTGATTAGCTATTAAGACTCACTTTCCAATCATTATTAATGTAAATTGAGTTTGTGCCTTTATATGCCCTGTTTGTGGTCAGAACTCCTGCCTACATGATGAAGGAATAGCTTGTTCTGAAAGCCAGTGGCATTTGCTACAAATAAACCTGTTGGACTTTAACCTGGTGTTATGAGACTTCTTACTGCGAACACTACTAGTCACAGACCTCTGATCGGGACAAACACCCCCTCTACTGCTACCCTCTGTTTTTGGGACATAGTTTAAGAATAAGAGAACTTTCTCAGAAGTTTGTTAGTCTGGAATTCTCGTCGCCAGAAAACAGTGGATGTTGAATCGTTGAGTTTATTCAAAGTAGAGTTTTAGACCTTTAATCCTCCTTTAAGGTCAAACCAAATAGACAAACTCAAATTAAATTAGGACAAAACCAGGGAATCAAAGTGAAGTCACGAAAAAGTTGAGGCTACGATGGTGAAGTGGGCTGAATGGCCTATTTCTGCTCGCTATGGCCCTGTGTGGTTATAAGGAAATATCCTACATTTGCAACCCAGGGGTTGAAATGTCACCAGAGCCCAGCAGCAATCTGATTGGATCAAGCCTTGGCCTTTCTCCTGAGTCACATGACCCCATACACGCGCCGGATGACGTCAGCTGCGGCCGTGCTCTGGCTCTTGCGCTGTGACCGTTCCCTGCTTCGGTGCTCGAGCCGAGAGGAAACTGTAGAAATGCCGAGAAAGAGGCGGAATCCGGCCGCCTCTAGTCCGGCTCGACCGCCAGGACTGGGGCCTCCTCCCAGGATCAGCACCTCGGTGCCGGTTCCGGGTACTGTTAATCGTACCCAGGCTCCAGCCTCCAGTCGGGCCTTGGGCACTTGCGCTTCCCTGGGTTCGGCCGGGATGAACAAGGAAGAGCTGCTGGATAGGATGACCGAGATGTTCTCTCACCTGGACCCCAGCGTGGTGTATGTGGTGCTGTCCGAGTGTGAATTTAAAGGTAATCAGGACTGCAGTTGGAGCAAAGCCCTTTCCCATCAGACTTTCACTATTCTGTTGTACTTGGATCACCTGCAATCGGCCGATGCGGTTAAATGTTCCTCCTGTGTTTCCATCTGACCTATCCCTTCTTCCCCTCCCCCACCTCCCCGGTTCTGGCTTGTTGTTATTTGGAAGTTGACTGGGAAAACACATTCTTTACTTTTTGGGAAAACTGCTTGTTTACCTGAGGCCAAAGGTGATCATCTTGATTGAACACAACTTTTAACATGTGCACTTTGCCATCTCATGGTCTAAATTCTTATGTGTACACTTTAAGTACTTCTAACAAATATTTTTAACTGAATGAAATATTTAATCATTGCAATAACTTCTGATCAAAGGCAAGGTCCAAGTGCTAGTGTTGAGGTGATTGTTTATGTTCCATTGGCAGAGAAACTGAAGTCCTTACTTTGAAGTTTGTCATATTTTTAACAATATATAATCAGTACTTTATTCAGATAAAATCAAAATATTGTGGATGCTAAAATTCGAAACAGAAAATATTGGAAAATCTCAGCAGTTCTGACAGCACCTGTGGGGAGAGAATACAGCCAACATTTCGAATCTAGATTACCATTCGTCAAGAGCTGAGATTTTCCAGTATTTTCTGACTTTATTGAGATAGTTGTCAGTGAGTTCTGTGCAGGAATGTACTAAGATAATATAGTGTGCACTCTGCGGACCTGAGTTAGCGCTGACTGCATTTCTTTTTGTCCAGGGACAGAGATGATGCATATTGATTCCCAGCTCATTAATGTTCTGTGGAAAAATATTGATATTAATAAGTTTTTAAAAGTTTAAGTAGTCCAAGATTTTCAAACATCACTTTGAATCAGACTATATACAGTGCCAGTATTTCATGGAAGTGCTGTTGTCTGTCTTGTTTGTTCCACATTTTGTGTAATCAGAATCAATAGACAAATTGTGTTAAGTTGAAAGTGCTTCGTCAGTGCAGAAGCGATGTACTGCCGTCTAAAATATGTAACTTTACACAGAAACATTGAATGAAGAAATGGTTCATATTTTAAAAACTTTATTGAATATTTAATTTATTCTGTTTTTCTAGGGGGTCATTTAGTATTGTAATTTGCCAATTTTTAGGGTAGTGGAATAATTTTTTTTCTTGAATTTTGGAATTAGAAACTTTGAATTCTGTACTTTGTGCTTAAAGGTGAACCCTGAGATGCATGTCTAACCCACTAATGCCATCATACAGATTGTGATGTATGTGACTTGAGATGATGTCACCAGAGCAGTGGTCATTGAACTGACTTTGTCAGATTCTTCTATGGATATAAGAACTCTTGAAGACTTGAGACAGTTTAGAGTTAGCAGTTGTGTGGGGGAGCTGCCCCTTTTAATTTGTCCCAAGTTAATTTGAGTTAGTTTAATTTGGTACTTAAAAGAGATATCTAATGAGAAATGTCAACATAATTTTTAATGTGAGATTTAGCAGCATTAACTTTATCAAGAGAAACCTAACACAAATTTAGGATTATATCATTTTTTTGCAAATAAACTGTTCCATTACTCTTGGGTAATTTTTTTTTAGAGCAACACAGCACGGGAAACAGGCCCTTCGGCCCAACGAGCCCGCACCACCGTCATAACTATATAGTAACAATTCCATTATCCTATTCTAATTTTAGGTTATTCCTAATATGGAAGAATCTCAATGTAGGGACAATTTGTTTCCCAATCAGCCTAAAAGCGAATTTTTGGGATGTGGGAGGAAACCGGAGCGCCCGGAGAAAACCCACGCAACCACGGGGAGAACGCGCAAACTCCCGCAGACACCGGCCCAATTCCAAGTGTCTGCACAGCTACAGCGCTAGTCACTGAGCTGTCATGGTGCCCTTCAGATGGTCCAGATAAAGCACTCATTTACGACATGAAGCACCAGGCAACCCATGAATCAACATCCAAGAGCTGTCCTCGCACCACCTGCTGAATGCATGCTCAATGTTGGTCAAGTATGGACCGAATTACCTGTGGGGAAAAAAAGCCGTAGTTAAACAGTCCTACTATATCCCTCTATCTGCATACCGCTCATGTGGCTGTCCAAGAGACCCTTAAACAACCCTAGCGTGCCTGCTCCCACCACCTTACTCGGCAGTGCATTCCACACCCCCACTACCCTTTGTGAGAAAAACTGCCCTCTAATATTCGTCTTATACATAGCCCCCCTCACCCTAAGGCCATGACCCCTCGCCCTATCCATTTCTGAAGGTGGAAAAAGTTTACCACCATTTACTCTATCTATACCCCTTATAATCTTATACACCTCTATTAGATCCCCTCTAAGCCGACGTCTTTCAAGGGAAAACAACCCAAGTCTATTTAATCGTTCCTCATAAGACAGTCCTTCCATACCAGGCAGCATCCTGGTAAACCTCCTCTGCACTCTCCCCAAGGACTCCACATCCTTCCGATAGTACGGCGACCAGAACTGGACGCAGTATTCCAAGTGAGGCCTAACCAACGTTCTATACAATTGCAACATCAAACTCCTACTCTTGTATTCTATACCTTTTTCTATGAAAGCTAACATACTATACGCCTTCTTTATCACCTTCTCCACCTGTGAGGACACCTTCAGAGACTTGTGAACCTGCACCCCCAAGTCTCTCTGCGTCTCTATGCTCCGTATAGTTTTACCTTTTATCCTATAACTCTCTTCTACATTTTTTCGGCCAAAATGCATCACCTCGCATTTATCCGGATTAAATTCCATTTGCCATCTATCTGCCCAGTCTACCAACCTATCTATGTCCTGTTGTATTGCCTGGCACTGCTCCTCTGTACCCACCAATCCAAGCATCTTAGTGTCATCAGCAAATTTGCTGATCTCACCACCTACCCCAACTCCAAGTTGTTTATGTAGACCACAAATAGAAGAGGACCTAGTACTGAGCCTTGGAGGACCTAGTACTGAGCCTTGAGTACTGAGTACTGTTCAAGTAGAATTGGACTTATTTTTGTTGAAGACACATTGGTTTAAACAGGAATGAGATCCTGCAACAAGAATTTAGCATCCCAAGTAACAGATTAAAAAGGAAGACCACAAAGATTATAATCTTTGGATTACTCCCAGTACCATGTATTAATGAGTATAGGAATACAGGGGGCACAGCAGATGAATGTGTGGCTGAAGAGAGCGCAGGAGGGAGGGCTTTAGGTTTCTGGACCCTGGGCCTCTGTTTCTGGGGAAGATGGGACTTTGACATATTAGACAGGTTGTGCCTAAATGGGAATTGGGCCAACATCCTTGTGGTGAGTTTTGCTGGTGTTGTTAGGGGTAATTTAAACAAATTTGGCAAGAAAGTGGGATATAGGGTAGTGATATTAGTAGGAGATGAAGTACAGCCAAATATAGAAGAAAACTCAAGTCATAGATTCATACAGTGCAGAAGAAGCCCTTTGGCCCATCAAGTCTGTACCAGCATGCAAGGAAACCTGAATTCCCACCTAATCCCATTTACCAGTACTTGGCCCACAGCTTTGAATGTTATGACGTGCCAGGTGCTCATCCAGGTACTTTTTAAAGGATGTGAGATAACTCGCTTCTATTGCCCTCCCAGGCAGCCCATTCCAGACTGCCACATCCCCCAGTCTGGAAGGAAGACAAAGATAGGCATGTTAAGGTGCAAGGGAATGTGGCAGTAAAACATAAAAATGCATAAAAACTCTGCAGGCCTCTGGGAGCACCTGTGGAGAGAGAAAGAGGAGTCAATAACCAGGGGCATAAATTTAAGGTAGAAGAGAGAAATTTTGGGGGATTTGAAGAAAACCTTTTTCACCCAGAGAGTAGTGGGAATGTGGAACTCACTGTCTGAAAGGGTGATGGATGGAATCCTTACCATGTTTAAGAAGCATTTAGATGAGCATTTCGAACAGCATAGCATTCAAGACAGGCTACAGACTGTAGCAAGTGCTGGGAACTGACATTAGAATAGGTACTCTATAGCTGGCACAGGCAGAGCCTGTCTTGTGCTGTGAGGCTCTTACTCCTTGAACCAAGTGTTTACCTGCAGAGTCTGACATCTCTTCTCCCTCTCTCTCTTTTCATAGAAAACGAACAAAAAGTTGGTGATAATCAGTATTCTCAGATAATTTGTGTTATCATTAATTTCTTTATTAGGTGATTCATACACATAATATTTTTGTATTGTATTGAATATTTTTTAGCATTTGCTGTTTCCAATTGATTTGTGAACACAAATACCAAAGTGGGATATGGGGTGGAGGTACAGTAGGCCAGTAGGATGTACAGCCAGATATAGAAGAAAACCCAAGTCATAGAAAAAACCCAAGTTCAAATCTATGACTATATGTAAACCTCCCAAATTCTGTTGCCAAAATGAAAATTCTAACAACTCGGCACAAGATAACTTCTTGGAAATGAGTCACTCATCTATTGCAAACAAGTAGCACTCTTCCACATTCTTTTTCAATTTCAAGTTTCTTTCCCCTCAAGATATATTTAAAGTGACAAATATGCCAGACTACTGGCTTCCAAAGGTCCAACTGTGCACAGGGCAAATACACAGACACTAATTCTGAAACAAGTTCTCTAATTCACATATGCTGGAGTCCGATCACTGATTTTTTTTTCCATGATTTAATCCTAATTTAATTAACACATAAGATTGAAACTCCTTAGCACAGAAGCAGCCTCTTACATTAAAGATGCATACCTTTTTATAGAGGAGTAACTCACTAACAATAAAGATCAGTGTCATCCATTTTTACAAGGAGCATAGCCACAAGATAAAGAGCTCGTAATTTAAAACTGAAGTGCATAGAAATCTCTTTACAGGGTGGTGAATCCCTGGAATTCTCTGCCTCAAAGAATGCTGCATCATTCGAAGTTTTCAAAGTGGAGATGGGTAAATATTTGATTGAGGAATAGAGGGAGGGTTGAGGGAAATGGCATAGAAAAAGAATAGAGGCCAACATATATCAACCATGATCTAGCATGGCAGGCTTGAAGAGCCTAGTGGCTGTTGCCTGCTCCTATTTCTTGTGTTTTTATGTACAATGGCCATTGAAAGTCAAGTATAGGAACAGAGGTATGCTGACTGCTGGTTTTATCTTCAAAAAATTTACAAGGCTTGACAGATCAGTTGAAGCTCTAATCCAATTTCTAAACTTAGAAATTAAAATTCACTTTTTGATAAACCAACCTGTCCCTGTGGGGAGTTAGAATGGAAAGACAGTGTACTGTATTTAGTGTCTCATTTCCTATGTAGTTCTACAGACATTTGGAAAATATATGGAGTACTTTGACTCGCACAGAAATATTGAAAAGAATTAATCAATATCCTTGCCCCCTCCATTGAATTTGAAGTTGACTCCTGCAGTTTCTCCCGTTCCTACCCTCCTTGACAGCTCTGGGCCCTGCCATTCAAATGATCATGGTTGATCTGGTTGTAATCTTAATTCCATTTTCATGAAAGCCCCACATGACCCTAGACTACTTTGTCCCATCAAAATCTGTCAAACTCAGCCTTGAATAAGTACAATGTCAAGCCTTCTCTCTGGACAAGAGTTCCATTTACTAATTAGCCTTTGAAAGAGAGGTTGCTCCTTGTCTCCAACTTAAGTGGTAGATCTTTTATTCTTTTTGAAGGTTTTCCACTTTACCCAAAATATAATAAATACCAAACTTCTAGTAATACATACAGAGTAATGATTATTCCACAAACATACAGAACAGACCAGCAAATATTCATACAAATGGTTCAGATTACAAAGAATTGCAGTCATTGTCACCTCTTATAAAGAAACAATATGGTAAGAGTGGAGGATCTCAGGATAAAACGGCTAACGTATGACCTGTTGACCATGTTCTCCTCCACAGGATGAGAGGATAGAGTTGCACAATATATTGGATCCATTATGGAATAATATGCAACCAACTGGGACCTAACTCATTATCACAGTACTTGCAAGCAATCAAAGAACAACCTGAAAAAATGGGAGCATCAGAATACTGCCATCTGGGCAAGACATGGTGTAAACACAGTAAGAAGTATGACAACTTCAGGTTTAAGTTCAACCGATTTATTTGATAGTAAACTCAGTGAGTCAGACTTCTTACTGTGTTTACCCAGTCCAACGTCGGCATCCCTACATCAAGACGTGGTGTGGCAGTTTACTCCCTTGTATAAAGGAACTAGTGTACCAAAGAATCTTGCACCTCGCCTAAGCACGCAACACAACAAATCTCCCTTCTTCATCAGCCACATCAGAGGCAGCAATCAGGCCCCCATCACTGGAAAATTTAACCCATTTTATACTAAGGAAAGTCAGAACATATATTAGCATTCCACCCACCCAGTTAAAGAAATGAAACCTCAAAGAGAGAGGAGCATCAGGATTATGCAGTGGATGCTAGACATGGACTCTGTGTGCATTTTTGCAGGCAAGATAGTGATCCACAGCCAGCAGGATGTTACATCCTTAGAAGAATGAACTTTCAAGAAAAGTAATCCAGAAGCCCAAAATGGGACATATTGGAGAGTCACCTGCTCCCCCTCTTGACATATTCTCCAATTGATTTGGATAAATGCAGCCACTATTGCCCTAACTTGTTCAGTGACACACCAGAATAAGGGCCAACAAGCCAAAAATATCTTAATGCTTATATATTGAACAAAGCAAACTACCCATGCTCTGAGGGACATAGAGGCCCTCTCATCAATTAGATTCTATCCAAGTCCCCTCATCAGAGAAACCCTAACCACTGGATAGTATGCTCACTGTGTACAGCATGAGTGATGTAATCAAGTAACCACTTTTGCTATTACACAGCCAAGTCAAAGTAGGAGACCAATCTGACAAGGCTATATATTATGAAGATTAATCAAACTTGCCCAGGCACCAGTACGTAATTCCCCCACTCCAATAATAGCACTGATGCTAATGACAAAAAAAGGTAATTTTTTCCAGGATACATGATCTGCTTATATCTTCATAGTAAACAAAGAAGGATTCCTTAATTCAAAATACTCTATAACCTCAAAACAACTGAAATACACAAACCTGTAAGTTCTTAGGGAGTAGGGTGAGGTTGAGATTTCCTCACCCTCTGTAAGTACTCTAAGGGTCCTACCCATTGCCTCCATATTAAACTACTTGCCCACTTCCCTACAATGGCGCTGCTCATGTTAAATATAATAAAGGATGTTAGGCAAAAATGTCCACCACTATATATGCCAGGGTTATAAGGCAAGAAGACAGATAAAAATTGTATAGGTCTAGTAAGTGGATGTCCCTGGGTTCAACAGGATAACAAGCAAAATGCTCACTCTCATGATTGTCTCTATCAATATAATAATCAAGTAACAGGGTCAACTAAGAGGTGAAATTGCAGGAGATATGTTGTAGGTAAAGATACCTCTGAGACGAATTGTGAGTCAAAGTACAGCAAGTTTATTCAAAAGTTTTTGGGAGATACACCTGGCAGCTAACAGTGGTTCCCCAGGCATCTCACCGAATACAAGTTAAGAGCATATATTTATACCCCCCCCAGTCACATACACCTTCTCATTTTCATCAGGTTCCCAGGCTGTGGGTTGCCCTCTATTATGGGAACATGGCTGCCTCGGTATTTCTTCATGCTTATCTCAAGGCTGCAATTGATGTGTGTGATTAGCCCTTAGATAGCGTGCAGGCTGACAAGACAAGTTAAAATTAGTGGGCTGGTATAACACACTATGCTCATAAGTTGTATAATATGTTGGTACATGACACACAAGCAGTATATAATGTGTGTGTATGTTATATACATATATAAATGAAATACAGTTAGAAATGCAGGCTTCACTATATTAGGCGAAAGTTACTTAAACTACAAGCTGGGTCCGCTACATTTTTGAGTGGGCTTATCATAAACTTGTATATAATAGCAAGAGCAGCGGCTGTCTCCCTGTAGTCTGGGCACATGAAAACAAAGTTACATTTATCTGAAATATATGAAAACTAGCTGCATATAGGATATTTTTCTCATTCTCTCAAGTGTTACAAAGTTCATTAACTCATTCGCTATTGCAAGATACATTCAAATCTTACTCATTAGAACATAAGAAATAGGAGCTGGAGTAGGCCATCTAGCCTTCGAGCCTGTTCCGCCATTCAATAAGATCATGGTTGATCTGAAGTGGATAGTTCCACTTTCCCACTTTCTCCCCATAACCTTAATTTCCTTGTCTATCAGAAATCTGTCTACCCGTGACTTAAATATATTCAACGAGATAGCCCCCACCACTTCAATGGGCAGAGAATTCCAGAGATTTACCACCCTTTGAGTGAAGAAGTTCTTCCTCAACTCCATTCTAAATTGCCCACCCCCCTTATTTTGAGACTGTGTCGTCTAGTTCTGTTTTCCTTTCTCAATGGAAAAAATCTCTCTACTTCTACCTTATCTATCCCCTTCGTTATCTTGTAAGTCTCTATAAGATCCCCCCTCAGCCTTCTAAACTCTAACGAGTACAGGCCCAGTATATTCAATCTCTCTTCATAGACTAACCCCCTCATTTCCAGGATCAACCTGGTGAACCTTCTCTGCACTCCCTCCAAGGTCAATATATCCTTTCGCAAATAAGGGCACCAAAACTGCACACAGTATTCCAGTTATGGCCTCACCAGTGCCTTGCACAGTTGCAGCGAGACCTCCCTGCTTTTATATTCTATCCCCCTCGCTATAAAGGCGAACATTTCATTTGCCTTCTTGATCACCTGCTGCACCTACAGACTGAGTTTTTGTGATTTGTGCACAAGGTCTCCCAGGTCCCTCTGCCCTGTAGCATACTGCAGCTTTTCACCCTTTAAATAATAATTCTTCCTACTATTCTTTCTATCCAAGTGGATAACCTCACATTTGCTAACATTATCTGCCAGGTCCTCGACCACTCACTCAGCCTATCCAGACACCTCTGCAGAGTTTCCGTGCCCTCCATACAATTCGCTTTTCCATTCATCTTTGTATCATCAGCAAGGGGGATAATGAGCAAAATTCTCCCCTGAGCTTAGTTACAGAATTCCTTCACTAATATGAAAAAAGCAAAGTACAGAATCAACGCAAAGAAAACATTACAGGGCATATAGTCCATGGGAACAAATGGTGATTTTTTTGAAGTGTTACAGGATACCAAGTGACAAATGCCTCTGTGTTTCTCTATCAACTACCTTTGTCAGAATAAGAGACAATATCACAAAATCAGGAGTATAATCACAAGGGAGAAAAGTTGAGGATACTGATGAACTTCAGGATAATATAAACATCCTTGGAGCTTGAAAAAGCCAAAACGATGACAGAATCATCAAGCAATCCTGGATCTATCCAGAATTTCACTGAAGCTTTTGCATCTCGACCATGTCATCGTCCCAAAATCCTGGTAAAGAGAAACCTATGCCCCGGTGGGTGGAGAAGAACTGTCACATTGGCCGCCTCCATCCTTTCTTCTTGTCTTGTCCTTCGTGTTAAATATAAGACCAGTGATCAGAGTCTCCAATCAACTCTTAAGCATCAAAAACCAGAAACAGTGTGATCCATTGACTCAACACCCAGCCTTCAAAAAGAGATTGTGAAAGCATGGCAGCTGGTTCTCGAATTCAGCTGAATTCATTTCAGCTCCCCTCAGGAGACTGGGTGCATGGATACTCCTTCTCCGGCCCTATTTCCCCAAATCAGCCAGGATGTTTGACATATCATGCATCAGGATTTCCAAGGACTGAAGGTGAGCCTCCATTGAGGAAACTGCCCTCTTGATTGGGATTCTTTTCTCTACTTCATCCATTCTCTGTAGGATATCATGTAGTTCATCAATGTGATTCCTAATAGCGCTGCGGAGCTGAAACCATCACCCACAACTTCACTCAATGGCAGCCATCATCTCTGTGCCAGTGGCACCACCAAAGTGTAGGTCCACTTATCAGTCATACCATCGCTGTGAAGTGGGTCCTATTCCAGCTTTCTCCGACTCAATTAGATGAGGACTTTCTTGATCGACTTGGCATCTCATCATCAAGCTTTGGCCAGGATCTTCCAGGAACATAGCACAGATTATACATATAAGATCAAATAATTATGGGTTGTGCATAAAGTTAAAAGTTGAATAGCTTCAGAGTTCCTGCCCTTATATCATGTAACCCTCCCAGACCTTCTTATTCTTAAACTATATCCTCCTACAGGTTCCTTCTTGGTACCACTGCAGATGGTGGAATGTGAATTCAATAAAAAATGTCTGCAGTTAAGAATCTTGGTTGCATATTGATTGTTGAATTTCCCAACATAAAAGTGATTGCTTTTTACAAATAATTGTTGGATGTAATTTACCACAGGCTGAGCTAACACGTTGGTTTCCATTGTGTACTACTACTCGTCAGAGTTTTGAGATAGATAGCTTCCAAGACATGAAAAGTGTGGGGTATTTTCTAACACTTTTGAATTGAAGGTGTTGGATTTCATGCGTTTGGTTGTAGGTTGATAGAAAACTTGGTCTTCCTGATGTCAGGGCAAGTCCCATGCTCTTGTAGGGTTTGATTAATATGTCAACAATCTATGAACCTTGTTCAGAGTGAGCAGGTACATACTGCCATCATGGTACATCAGTGGTTAAATTGATGGATTAAATACTGATCAGGTGGACTGCTTTGTCCTGGATGGTATAGAGTTTTTTGGTGTTTTTAAAGCTGCATCCATACAAGCAAATAGATCTCATGTTTGATGCCTCTTGCAGAAATAGGAAGATTTTGGAGAATAACCAATCCCTTCTCTCATAGCCACAGCATTTGGTCGACTACCCCAGTTAATAGATAAAGATGACTTCTTGGATGATGGCAGCAATCATTGCATGACATGAGTAGATGGTCAGGGTTCTCCCTTGTTAGAGATGTTCGTTGCCTGAAACATGGTGAAAAATAACTTTCATGCCGCACCTCAGGCTAAGCCTGGAAATTTTATGTGCTTTGCTGCATTTGGGCATAGATTTCTTCATTATTTGAAGGGTTGCAGATGAAGGAGAATTGTACAATTATCCATTAGGAGAAGATGATAGCCTAGTGGTATAATGCTAGACAATTAATTGAGAAACCAGAAAAAAATCAATTATGCCTACTCTTGTACCTTGTGTTTTCATTTTCTGCATTGATTGAAGACTGGCATTTGTGAATGGGAATATGAAGAATATACAGAGTAGGACCATCCACATGGCATTTCTGACTGGAGAGGAAAAAAGTCAGTCTTTCATGTGCCTCCACTTTTTTTGTGGATGCAGATGTTAATGCTCCCTCCTCCATCTGTGTCCTCCAATCTCAAAGACTGGACATAGCAAATGACATTGATCTACTTGTTATGATGCTGAGAAAGCAGAAGTAATTTTAAGTAATTTGTATTTATATTGTCAAAATTATAATATATTAAATGAGTTTTGTTTTATCTGTTGCACTTAAGGATTAAAAATAAGCAGAGCTGTAGCACATGAGAAATTCTGGTCATCTGAACGCAAAGTCTTGCATCTCTAAAGAGGGGAATCTGCTTTTGGTGGCTTGCCTAGAGTCTCTGGTGTTTTGGAAAGCTGTTCTGAGTCTACATAGAGAACTGCAAACTTCATCCAAAGAATCAAATTCCAACATCACATGAGCATTAGTCTATGCTATATTAAACATGTCTGAAAGATCTTGTTTATGGGATTGGTTTAATTGGGACAGCTCCTACATTTGTGAAGGGTTATACATTATCATGGTTGTTTTGATGCTGTTTGTAATTGATAAAAGTTATTGCTAATATTCTTACTGTATGTGTTAACTATTTTCTTAAATAAACTCTGCCTGATGAAAGCTTCCTAGTGGGTCATTTGAATCATACCTGAAGTAAAACCTATCATGCTTATCCTAGCCAAATTCAAGGTGTAAAACTTATGATCCAGAAAGGCCTTCTTAAACATTTGAGGTGTTTGTATGTGGGAACAGGTTTGGTTTCAATTAATATCATGCTTCTGTTGTGCTTGGAGAGGGTTTCAGTGTGAAGAGCAAACAGGCTGGAAGAAGCATAAAGGCATTGCTTAGTAACCAGGGATATCTTTAATCTTTGGGTGTATTTTAGCCAAATTCATCGTAGTTAAATCATAGATCATAGAACCCTACAGTACAGAAAGAGGCCCTTTGAGTCTGCACCAAACACAATCCCACCCAGGCCCTACTCCCATATCTCTACATATTATACCCACTAATCCCTCTAACCTACACATCCCTGGACACTAAAGGGCAATTTCTTAGCATGCCAATCGACCTAACCCGCACATCTTTGGACTGTGGGAGGAAACCAGAGTACCCGAGGAAACCCATGCAGACACAAGCAGAATGTGCAAACTCCACACAGACAGTGATTCGAGCTGGGAATGAAACCCAGGACCCAGGAGATGTGAAGCAGCAGTGCTAACTACTGTGCTACCATGCTACCCTAAATGTTTGGAGACAAGACACCTCTCGGCTTTGCTGCAAGAGCCATAAGAAACAAATGCAGAAAAGTTAAAGAACACCTAATTAAGGAAACTAGAGAAATGAAAAGAAGTTTCCAAGAAGTCTGAAGTTAAAGGAACACCAAAGAACTGCCTTTGGGAACAGGGCATTGTTTATGGAAGTTAAAGTCAGACCCATGAAGCCAGATATCTGAAACAATTATCAGATTTGTTATCCTTTTTTCCCAGTGTTTGAGACAATAAATGCTGCAGGGGTCTGAGTTTGAGTAAAAAGTATTTGAGACAAAGCAAACCTGAAAAAAGTGACAACCTGGTATTGGATTCTGTCTTACAAGTAGAATGGAAGCTTTATTTGAAAGGATTATTGGAAAACATGGAGACATTTTTAATGCAAATTGCTGATAGAAAGCATTGTTTGAAAGATGACTTTAAAGCATGATTTTTGGAGGGGAGTTTGGAAAATTGTGATAATCATTTGAGGGAATTATGAGAAGAAATCCATGGAAGATTGTTGGATCAGATGGCACGGCACCTGATCCAACATGACTGCCTCACAGTGCCAGGGACCTGGGTTCAGTTCTGGCCTTGGCTGATGTAGAATTTGTATGTTCTCCCTGTGTCTGCATATGTTTCCTTGGTGTTCCATTTTCTCCCACAATCCAAAGATGTGCAGGTTAGGTGGATTGGCCATGCAAAATTGCCCCTTAGTGTCAGGGAGATACATGTGGTAACAGGGATAGGTACTGGATGGGATTATTGTCAGTTCAGTCTTGATGGACTGAATGACCTCCTTCTATACTGTAGGGATTATATGAGTGGCATCACCCATATAGTTTCAGAGAGTCAGGTGTTTTGAAACTAAGAAGGGAGTAAAGGGATATTGTATCATAATCAGATTTCTTGTGTTTATGAAATGTTTCTTGTTGCTTAAAACTAATGTGGGTGGTAATCTTGTTATGGTTCAGGTCAGAAACTCAAATGTTTAAGAAGGCCTTTCTGGATCATAAGTTTTACACCTTGAATTTGGCTAGGATAAGCATGATAGGTTTTACTTCAGGTATGATTCAAATGACCCACTAGGAAGCTTTCATCAAGCGGAGTTTATTTAAGAAAATAGTTAACACATACAGTAAGAATATTAGCAATAACTTTTATCAATTACAAACAGCATCAAAACAACCATGATAATGTATAACCCTTCACAAATGTAGGAGCTGTCCCAATTAAACCAATCCCATAAACAAGATCTTTCAGACATGTTTAATATAGCATAGACTAATGCTCACGTGATGTTAGAATTTGATTCTTTGGATGAAGTTTGCAGTTCTCTATATAGACTCAGAACAGCTTTCCAAAACACCAGAGACTCTAGGCAAGCCACCAAAAGCAGATTCCCCTCTTTAGAGATGCAAGACCTTGTGTTCAGATGACCAGAATTCATCTGAAGTAAAATTAGAATTTTAGAATTCTAAAACCAAACCAAACCACAAAGCGAACTGAAAATGAAACCAGTTTTTTTTCTCCTAACAATGCAGAGTCATAAATATCTCAGTAAAAATAAAGAAACCCCTGTTTAAGCAGCAATAAAAAGATTCTTCCATACAAACTGGTGCCATAATGAGAAAATAACAAGCCCAAAAGGCTTACAACACAGAAAACATGATTTAGAAAAAACATCTCTTAAAGCTATACTAACATCACACTCTCTTCCTCCATTTTAACTTTAAAAAACCAAAAATTTACAATCTTTTGAGCCAGGGTTCCATTCTGAAATCTTCTCGCAGTAGTAACATCAATTAGGATCATAACAATAAGATATCTGTATAAATATACTGCTTTGCTGTTTACCGTGTCTTGTAGCTTTATCAGACTGATATTTCATTGCAAGTATGTTTGCAACTGTCTTTCTGTACACCTCATTAAACCAGTGTTGGCCTTTTTTATTAATTCTGAGAATGTGGCTGACATTGGCTAGGCTAGCATTTTTGCCCATTCCTAGTTGCAGTTGAGAAGGTGATTGTAAGCTGCCATCTTGAAATCGCTGCAATCCACATGGTGTAGGTACACCTACATTACTATTGGGGAACGAGTTCCAGGATTTTGACCCTGTGACAGTGAAAGAACGATGCTATATTTCCAAGTCAGGATGTTGAATGGAACTTCTAGGTGGTGATGTTCCCGTGTGTCTACTGGCACTGTCCTTCTACAGAGTAGTGGTCATGGATTTGGAAGGTGTTGTCTTAGCGTTCTTAGTGAGTTCTTGTAGATGGTACACGTTAGTGCCACCATGCTGGTGTTGAGGAAGGAGTGAATGTTTGTGGAAGGGATAGCAGTCAAATAGGTTGCTTTGTTCTGAATGGTATTGAGTTTCTTCAGTGTTATTGCAGCTGCATTTTTCCAGACAAGTGGGGAATATTCTGTCACACTCTTGATGTGTGTCTTGCAAATGGTGGACTGGTTTTGGGGAGTCAGGAGATGTTACTCATCACACCCTCAGATGTGCTTTTGTAGTCACAATATCAGTGGAATTCACTTCTACGTAAACTAGGTGAGGCAAAAATGTGTGATTTCAAGAAATTAGATATAACTCTTGAAGCTAAAGAGATCAAGGGATTTGGGGGGAGGGTGGGATCAGAACATTGAATTTGATGATCAACTAGGATCAAAATGAATGGTGGAACAGGGCCGAATGGCCTACTCCTGCTTCTGTTTTCTGTGTTTCTATGTATCTTGATATCATGTGGAGTGAATAAAATTGGCTGAAGATTAGTATCTGTGATGCTGGGTATCTATAGAAGAGGCCAAGATAGATCATCCACTTGGCATTTCTGGCTGAAGATTGGTGTGAATGCTTCAGGCATATCATTTGCACTAATCCCCCATTTTTGAGAATGGGTATATTTCTCGAACTACCTGCCTTCAGTGAAATTTAATTGTCCGCCACCATTCACAGCTGAATGTGGCAGGACTGCAGAGCTTGGGTGTGATTGTTGGTTATTGAATTGCTTAGCTCTGACTATCACTGCTTATGCTATTTGATATACAAACGTAGTCTTGTGTTGTAGCTTCACCAGATTAACCCTTCATTTTAGGTAAGCCTAGTCCTGCTCCTGGCATTCCTTCTGCACTCTTCATTGAACCAGGGTTGAATCCTTAATTTGATTGGAATGGGAGGATGAGACAAATGCTAGATTTACAATTTGTCGTGGAATTCAGCTTTGATGGCTGCTTTTTACTCTGTCAGGAATGGCATTCGTGGAATTCAGGATGAAACGTTGATTAGATTTCTATTGCAGTGATGTAATGGAGTTGGGCAAGTCTTGTATTGTTGCCTAGTTTTGGAAGGAAGAAGAGTTTCTGCTGAGTCCAGGGGAACTTTGTAATCTCTGTTGGGTGAATGTTATGCTCGTCTAAATGTCTGCTATTACAGCACTGTGATTAGCATTAGCAGCTACAGTGTCTCAAATCTGACAAATAGCGCTGGCTGATCTAAAGCAGCTTCAGATAATTTCCTGGCTTTATTTTGCAGCTTTGTCTTTAATTCTTTGAAAACTGCTCTTTGCTACCCTTCCTTGAAAAATAAACCCTGAACACTCCATTCCCCCAAACTGAAAACTGGCAACATCCACAATCTGCCACAGAGTCAGTCCCAAGGTTGGCACTATATCTGTATTCGATTTCTGCTGGGAGAATATGTGTATAATAGATACTTTACTATTAAATTACATAATTGGTCTCCTCTCTCTGTTCCTTAGTGTGAATGGGTGAAGGAGTATTTGAAAATTGCTACTTGTATGACCTGGCTGTCTGATGCCTAAATCAAGATATTTTTGTGTGCGTAATAGTTTTCTTATATTCTGAACTTTCTTGTTTGATGATCATACTTATGTGGTTTCTTTTTTTTGTTTTACCCAGCTGATGATGCGATGGACTCTTTGTTGGTATTGTCTGATGCAGCCGAAGGTGTTGCGTCTTCCAGCTTCACTGGGTTTGATCATGTGGCAACTGCACTGAGTGATGGTGAAATTAATACTGACAGCAGATTAGTAATGAAGGATCATGGAAGTAATTCTGTTGTTTCTGGAAGTGGTAGAACATCTGAATTTCATTTAACTGAAGGATTGGACGCTTCCACTGATAATGAATTGGAAATGTATAGCACAAACACAAATTATGAAACTGGCCCAGAAGAGCACATATCTTATCAACAGTACCAGCCATTTTTGAACCAATATAATTCTCCCATCAGTCAGTTTTCCAGACTCTGTGCTGGTGACGAATTGCCTCAGCTTTTTCAGTCAAATTTGAACTCCTTCAGTCATGCGCCAAATCAACAGCAAACAGTAGCAGATGATAATGTGTGTCTCAAGCACTCGCCCTTTGATTTGAATTCAAAAGACTGTGAAGAAAATCTGACCCAATGTTTTGGTTGTGAAAATAACATCTTTGAGAAAAGATCAGCAGTTCAGTTAGATTGTAGTGAATTTACTTCAGAAGCTGTTGAAAAACCCAGCAGCAAGCCTTCCATTGAGCCTGGAGGTTCTTTTCCAAGCAGTATAAATGTAAATAGTGCAAATATTTGGACAAATCAAAATGAAAGTAACAGTCTGTCAGCAGCTATTTCTATGAATATTGTCTCAAACAGTGTTGTTTCAAAGCACTCTAATCGAAAATACGACCGACGTGTAGATACTGTGGACCAGCAAACTGGATTATTGCAAAGTAGTGGCATTTCTATTAAAGAAATAGAACAATGTTCTGGAACAGGTGGAAATGAAATATCATGGTTTGGACCAACCACATCTGCAGAAAACTGTGAATTATTTGAAGAGCCTCAAGAATGTAAAGGAACAAATGAATTAAAACCAAAAAGCAGCAACCTCTCAACAAACCCATTAGTAAACAAAGAGAGTAATTCAAACAATATGCCACAAAATACAACCTGTTTTCCTTACTGGTTTGATGTAGGGCAAGACACTGGTGATGAAAATCTCCCCAAGTTAACAAACAGTGGAAAAGCAAACTATCCTCAATATTCCAATAATGTGCTCTTTACAAATGTTCCAAACACAACTTCCATCTCATGGAATCCATGGGCTCCTGAATTCCAGCCTATGGATATGCCAAAGACTTTTGTCACCCCTGTTGCAATTAGTCCTCTAAAACCAAAGCCCCGTATTGTTTCTTCGTGGAATTCTGCAGGAGCTTTGTCTAGCCCTAATCCAGCTCATCAGACAGCAAGATTCGGTGCCAGCAACTTTCAGTTAAAACCATGGTTTAATCAGCATGTCATTCAGCAGTCACAGACTTGCGAGTATCCTTTTCCACAGCATATGAATAGAAAGGCACATGGAACATCTAAAGTGCTAATTTTGATGAGGGGGCTACCTGGATCTGGGAAAAGTACCCTAGCCAGGTATGACATAACCATATATATTTTCCTTTTTTTGCATAATTAAAAGGTACGTTGGGGAGGATGGGTGAGGGAGAAAATAATGAGTCTTTATATGGCACTGTATCATGTTCTCAGGTTATTCATGAAGGTGACTCTTCTCAACCTAACCTTTTGCCTGAGATATATTGTTCCTCAGGATAAATCCCCACCCCAGGCAAAGGGCAAGGCAAGCACTGTCTTTCAAAAAGAGGTCATCTGGGACTGTGGCAACTTTACCTTTTTATTATGTTCTCAGGGTCGATTTAATCACTTGTGAGCGTATCTGCTTCAAATCCTATTCCAGACACGAGTAATCTAGGGTAAAACTTAAGCATATCTCAGTTAATATCTTTTGATCTTTCAATTCTTATGTCTTCTGCCTTTGCCTATCATTGTTGCATTCCTTGAAGTTATTTCCCAAAGTCCCACTGCCTTGCTATTTCTGCCTGCCCCATCTCATTCCTCTCCTCTCTTCTTGTATTGATTGTATCTTTTCTCATCTGTCAGCTCTTCTATTATTACACGGTTGTCCATGCTTTCCAGTGATAAAATTTAGGAATTTATTAGATTAAGTTACTAATGTTTGAAGCAGTTAGAAGGAAGTTGAAAATAATGCTTGTTGGAGTCATTTTGAAATGGTGTTATAAAAACATAGATCTTGACCTTTCTGCCATTTAATTTATAAATCTTGGGTACACAGTTATTGCACTATGCAGAAGTGTAAAATTGAATTTTGAACAATGATTATAGAAACCAGAAGTACATCCCAGTATACAAGGCAAAATGTTATGGATTCTGGAAATCTGAAATAAAATCAGAAAATTCTGAAAATAATCAGGTCAGGCAGCATCTGTGGAGTGAAACAGGAATTAACATTAAAGTCTGACAGATCATCTCTTTGCAGTACTTGATATGCCTGTACATGACAGAGTGGCATCTATAATGTTATAAGACCTGTCAAAACTGTTTTTTTGTTCTTAGTGAGATTTTTGTTTAACATGCAACTTTTAAAAAAAAAATGCTGCAAATGCATAATAAACAGTTAATGCAGCCTTTTCATCAGTAGAGAAGGGTCTCCTTGAGGCATCAGGAAATGCAGCCTCTGGAAAAATTAAAGAAAAAACGTCAACAACTCCTGAAATCTAATTCTGCCTGACTGGACCTGAAAAGACAGCAATTATTCCTGTCATGCACACCCCAAACAACTTAGCTTGATTTTTGAAGATGAGATAGATATTGACATCAACATTTGAGAACCAAAGCAGGGCTAGGAAGGATAGGTTTTCCAACTGAACTCTCCTCAATCCATGGAAGCAAAAATGAGGTTGATAAGGAAATCAAATCATCCCTTGCATTCAAACCAGCCCTCATAATGAAACAAGTAGGAATCTGAATATGACTTGTGAACTGCGGCATATGTACTCAATAAACCATTCTTCCTCCCCAAAGTTTGAAGCAAAGCCAATACTTCTAATTTCCTTCTACTTCCACCACTCCACAAAGCAGAATTGGCACTGAAAGGTGTACTATTATTTACCCACTTCTCTCTTCCAACCAAAAGGAGGGAAAGATAACCATTTTATTGTCTCTCTGTCCCTTTCCACACTTTTTTCTGGCTTTCACTTCTCCATTCCCTGCCTTTCCCGCATACCATCACAATATTAATCCAACTTCTTTAACCTAGATCACCGCCCTTCACAAAAATTGTACTTTGCATACAATAGCATAAGAACAATTCTTGCATCGAATCTTGATTATCAGTCTGTGATCATTGTTGATATGTTGCTAGCAATAAATTGTCAACTTGAAGTATTAGAGAAGACTGATGAGAGTTTTGCAGTTGGTGTGTATAAGGGGGGGTGCAGAGGGGATTTGCTAGAATATATCAGGGATGTTATTTTTATTAATGGTAAATTGTGTTTTATTTGTTTTGAATGTTTTGATGAGGTAACAAAAGTGAGTTCATGATGGTAGTTGGATTGTGCTTGATTTGGCTTACATATAGTTCCAAAGGGCATTTGATAGGCTTGCACCAAAGTTGAAGGGTCAGTGACAGCCTGGATATAAAGTTGACTGAATGGTAGGAAGCAGTAATGGTGAACGGTTGTTTTACAGATTGACGAAGGTATACAGTGAGGCTGGCCAATGGTTGATGTAAGGACCAGTTGCTGATATTATGACCAGTGGTCTTGGATCACTGCTTTTCTTAATTCTTGTTACTAACCTGGATTTGGATGCATAGGGCACAAATTCAAATTATGCAGATTACGCAATATGTGGAAGTATTATGTACTGTGGGAAGCATCATGATTGACTTCAGGAAGGCATGGATAAGCTGGTGAAATGTTGCAGACTCTTGGCAGATAAAATTTAATGTAGAGAAATATGAAGTGGTTTATGTTTGTAAGAAGGGCCGAGAGAGGCAAAATGAAAGCAGGTGCAAGAACAAAGAAACTTATGAATATTGTTCACAAATTGTTGAAGGTTGAGAATTTAGCATTCTGTGCTTTATAAATAAAGATGTAAAGTATAAAAGCAAAGAAGCTGAAGAAGTATTTTTATAAAAAATTCATCTTCAGCTACAATTCTGGGCACGAAAGGATGTGAAGGCTTTTTACCATTGAAAAGATTTATGAGAATGGTTCCCAGATCGAGTGGCTTCAATTACATGGATAAATTGAAAAGCTGGTTTGTTTTCTTTCGGAAAGAGAGGTGATTTAACAGAGGTGTTCATGAAGTGCCCAGACAGAGTAGATAGAGAGAAACTGTTTCTGTTGGCTCTAGGGCTGAGAATCAGAGGGCATCAATTTCAAGCGATGGGGAAAAAAACTAAAAGCGACAAGAAGTAAAATATTTTAGCACAGTAAATAGTTAGTATCTGAAATGCATTTCCTGAGTGTGGTTGAAGTAGTCTCAATTGTGGTTTTCAAAAGGGGATTGGATAAACATTGCGAGAGAAATGTTGCAGGACTACAAGATAAAAGCAGGGATGTGGGATTATTTGAGTTTCCCTTGCAGTGAACAGGCATGGATATGAGAAGCTGAATGATCATTTATGCTGTAATCATTCTGTCATTCTGCTGGAGATTTAAATGAGGTAGAATTTGCAGACTGTACTTGTGTCTGCTTTTTCACATGATACTTAACATAAACATAAGATGCAATACCGACTGACTTTTGTCTGATGGAGTTAATCACATAAAACTGTTTCACAGGAAGTGATAATTTGGCACATTTGCTCTCTGAAAACTCCATTTTTTTTAAACTTTTCCCATTTTTACCCACTTTGCCTTTTAGTCCTATTTTGAATAAGAGAAATTGAATTTAAAAATGAAGAGGCTATAACACAAAAAGAGTATGATTTTGCATCTTGGGCTCCTCACTAATTCTGGAGCTGTGCAATGCCAATTTGTGGCAATGATACCAAAAATTGAGGGTGTATGATATAAGGTAATAGGGCCAGAACAGCTAAGTCCGTATTCTTTCAAATAGAAAAGCTAGATGTGGAAGAGATTGATCAAGATCCCCTAAATATGGCTTGTTTTTTCAGTACGGGTAGTAAGGACCCAATGGACCCACCTGTGCTAATATTTGTGTTATAATGGAAACAAGTAAAATCTATTTCCAAGTTGCAACAGAACGGTTTTCCTAATGCAAACTATTGCATAGTTTGAGAAGCTGAAATTTCGCCGATAACTAATAAGTTTCCATTGGACAGAATGCTTGTTCAACAGGAGCCTAATGGGATGATTTTCAGTACAGATGAATATTTTTGTCGAAGTGGACATTACCAGTTTGATCCTAGTTTGATTGGAGAGGCTCATCAATGGAACCAAAAAAGAGGTGAGAAATTTTGCAACTTGTTCTTTGGTGGCATGGTAAGCCCTGCTGCTTCACTCATAGCACCAGAATTCAATTCTGGCCTCAGGTGGCTGTCTATGTGGAGTTTGCACTTCCTCCCCGTCATTGCGTGGATTTCCTCGGGTGCTCCGGTTTCCTCCCACAGTCTGAAAGATGTGCTGGTTATATGCATTGACCATGCTAAATTCTCCCACAGTGTACCCAAACAGGTGCTGGAGTGTGGTGACTCAGGAATTTTCTGATTTGTGTTTAGTCAGTAAAACAAACTGAAGTTGAAGGCCAGTAATAGTATTATGATATTTTGCAATACAATCTTGACAAATTATTTTCTCACATTGGAACAGGAGAAGACCATTTTATCCCAGTGTTTTTCATATCTTTATTTCAGTAACCCACTTACCAAATGGCCATCCCTTGCGACCCATGTCACATGGGATGTGTAATGAAATACAATCTTTGTACTAGCATTATACAGTATATTAAAGGCAAAGGGTCTGTATCACATCTTTTTTTCCAATTTATTTGTGCCTTATGCGGGCCAAAACTATCAGTATTTGCAAACTCCTCTTGTCAATGATACTTTGAAAATAAATGTCTGAAATCGGACAATACATTTACTGTGCATCTGCCATTCACAGAAAATTGAGTGTTCTTTATTTGTGACAGATTTCTCATTTAAGATGCATCTTTGAATGCAGAATTCATCAGATCAACATGTTGTTTTTAGTTGGAAACTTAATAGGGCAGTTGCCAATTATCTCTGTTACCATTCAATTAATAAGCCCCACTGATAAATGGGGTTTATCACATCAGTAATTACATTTTGCTGCATCCGTTGAAGTTAGTTATCCCATGGGTGTGTTAATTATGTTTTCTCAAGTACAGCCATGTTTTACAAACAATAAAACGTCTCAATGGTTTGCTTGTTTTTCAGGCATTATCTCATTTTGAAATTGATTCAATAGCAAAATATTTTTGTGCGCACAGGAAAAATAATAAGTTGGACTGTGAGATAATGATTATACCTGTCAAACTCTGAAGTTACAACCTATGTTCACAGAAGGAAATTCAAGACTCGGAGAGAATCCACTGACCAGGCAAACTGCAGTGCTGCTGCTACAGTCACAATCTAAATGTGATTTACTATACATTTAAAAATACACCTCCCTCCTAATTTTTACTTCATTTAATAAGGTGCACGTAACTTGAACTATATCAGGCAATACTAAGTATTTCCTCCACATTAAAAATCCTTATTCTGACTATGTCATTGTTGAGAGGCCGTCAATATCATACCGCCTTTGACAAAATGTGCACTAAAAACAGAACATCCTACATTTTGTTAATAACAAGATCACAAAAAATCAAGGTTTAAAACAGCGTCATAGAACACCCTGCACAGGGTCAGTTTATAGGGAAGCAAGAATTTATCCAACAATGCATTTTCAACATCCTACAACTCACCTGCAGGTTGCCACCCCCACTTTGAAAAGACCTTATTTAGCCCCTTGAATCTGGTCTACCATTCATTGAGATCATGATGATCTGCAGAATAACTCCATACACCAGCCTTTAGCTCTTCTTTATTTGACCCCTTTGGTTCACATTAATCTATCACATTTGCTGTTTTAAAATTAATAACCGATCTAGCTTCAATTGCTATTTGTAGAACAGAGTTACAAATTTCTGGTACAGTGGCATCATGGTTAACACTGCTGCCTTTCAGTAGCAGGGACTGGGGTTTGATTCCTGGCCTGGGTCACTGTCTGTGTGAAGTTTGAGCGTTCTCCCTGTGTCTGCTTATGAGGAGAGATTAAATAACTAGGCCTTTACTCATTGGAGTTTAGAAGGCTGAGTGGGATCTTATAGAGACTTACAAGATAATGAAGGGGCTAGATAGGGTAGAGGTAGAGAGATTCTTTCCGCTTAGAAAGAAAAACAGAACTAGAGGGCACAGCCTCAAAATAAGGAGGGGCAGTTTAGAACGGAGTTGAGGAAGAACTTCTTCACTCAAAGAGTGGTGAATCTCTGGAATTCTCTGCCCATTGAAGTGGTGGAGGATTCCTCATTGAATATATTTAAGTCATAGAACAGAGAACATTACAGCGCAGAACAGGCCCTTCGGCCATCGATGTTGCGCCGACCAATTAAGAAAAAGCAATGACCCTCTAACCTAAACCATTCCCTTTTCGTCCATAAACTTATCTACTAACCTTTTAAACACCACCAAACTTGGCGCATCTACAAATGACGCAGGCAGGGCATTCCATACCCTTACCACCCACTGGGTAAAGAACCTACCTCTGACATCCGTCCTATAACTACCACCCCTTAATTTAAAGCCATGTCCCCTTGTGCTAGCTTTCTCCATCCTAGGAAAAAGGCTATCACTGTCCACCCTATCTAAACCTGTAATCATCTTATATGTTTCAATAAGGTCTCCTCTTAGCCGCCTTCTTTCTAATGAAAACAATCTCAAATCCCTCAGCCTCTCTTCATAAGACCTGCCCTCCATACCAGGCAACATCCTGGTAAACCTCCTCTGTACGCTCTCCAATGCCTTCACATCTTTCTTATAATGTGGGGACCAGAACTGTACACTATACTCCAAGTGCGTCCGCACTAGAGTTTTGTACAGTTGCAACATGACGTTGCGGCTCCGAAATTCAATCCCCCTACCAATAAAAGCTAAGACTCCGTATGCCTTCTTAACAACCTTATCGACTTGATTGCCAACTTTCAGGGATCTATGCACATATACACCAAGATCCCTCTGTTCTTCAACACTATTAAGAGTCCTACCATTAGCCCTATACTCTACACATTTGTTATTCCTGCCAAAGTGAATTACCTCACACTTTTCCGCATTAAACTCCATTTGCCACCTCTCGGCCCAGCTCTGCAACTTGTCCAAGTCTCTCTGCAAACTATAACACCCCTCTTCACTATCTACCACTCCTCCGACTTTGGTGTCATCCGCAAATTTACTAATCCATCCTTCAGTACCCTCATCCAGATCATTTATAAAAATTACAAACAGCAGGGGCCCCAAAACAGACCCCTGAGGTACACCACTTGTCACCGAACTCCACGATGAATATTTCCCATCAACCACCACCCTCTGTCTTCTATCTGCTAGCCAATTCCTAATCCAATTAGCTAAATCACCCTCAATCCCATACATCTGCATTTTCTGCAGAAGCCTTCCATGGGCCACCTTATTGAACGCCTTACTAAAGTCCATATATACCACATCAACTGCCTTATCCCCATCCACCTCTTTGGTCACTTTTTCAAAAAACTCAATAAGGTTAGTAAGGCACGACCTACCCTTCACAAAACCATGCTGACTATCCCTAATCAATTCGTTTCTCTCTAAATAACTATAAATGGGTGGATAGATTTCTGATAGACAAGGGAATTAAGGGTTATGAGGAGAAAGTGGGAAAGTGGAATTTATCCGGTGCAGATCAGCCATGATCTTACTGAATAGGGCAGGCTCAAAAGGCTAGATCGCCTACTCCTGCTCCTATTTTTTATGTTCTTATGTCTGCGTGGGTTTCTTCCAAATGCTCTAGTTTCTTCCCATGGTCCAAAAGACATGTTGGTTAGGTGCATTGGCCATGCTAAGTTCTCCCTCAATGTACCTCAACAGGTGCCAGAGTATGGTGACTGGGGAATTTTCACAGTAACTTCATTACAGTTTTAATGTAAGCCCACTTATGACTAATAAGTAAACTTTTTTTCCCCCAGTCATTGGAAACAGTTCCTTCCAGTAAACCTTTTCTTAGCTTGTCATTCAATCCAATCAACCCTTTATCTTTTAAATTCCAGGGATTGCAATCTGACTGGTTAATCATTCCTCAAGATTAGCCCTTGAAATCTAGATATCATGCAAGTGTATCTACCGCTGAACTTATGACTGCAAATATCTCCTTCTAAGATGTGCTGCATAATACTGCCCTCAGATTTCCAGGTGTGATCTAACTAAGGCTGGCATAGATGAACCATGATTTCTATCTCCTTGTATTTCTATTCCTCTAGATATAAAGGCCTATATTTCATTAGCTTTTCTATAATTTTATGTCCAATTTCATGACATTCTAATCTATTTAGCTGGAACTCCCAAGTCTCTGGGCCTCCCTTGTTTCTAGATTTTCATCATTTAGAAAACACCCTTCTACATCTTTTTTAAGTCCTCATAATTGCCTTCATTGAAATCCAGTTGCCCAATTTCTCCCAATCACTAAACCTATCCTTTTGTTTGTGATTTTGTGCGTCCATCCATACTTTGCAATATGGCTTGCCTTTGCATCAATGGCAAATTTGGATACATAACTTTCCATTCCTTTACCAAAGTCATTCATGAATACAGTGAGTAGTTATTGCCCCAGTATAGATCTTTGCAGGGGACTACCTCCTCATTATTTCTCCTTTGTTTCCTTCTATTCAGTCAGTTTCCTAACCAGGTCAATAATCTGTCTTCAATTCTATGACTTTGAACTTTAACCAACGGTCTCTTCTGAGGAACTTTATCAAACATCTTCTGGAAGTCTATTTAAATAACATTCATGGACATTCCACTTCAAACAATACAGCCGCTTCACCCACCTATACAAGTCTGTACTAGCTTTCATTATCACCTGAAAATTTTCAACTTGTTCAGTCACTTAAATATAAGCTTCACCAATTTCCTGACAGCAGATGTTAGGCTAAATGTTCTATAATTCGCTGGTTTCTCTTTGTCACCTTTCTTAACTGACAGAGGAAATATGCAATTTTTCAGTCTAGGAACAATTACCAAATCGTGATTGAATTTCTTTTTCAAACAGGATTTGTCACTCTTAAGTGCTATTACTTTCATCATTACTGTTGAACTCCTGTACCCGATTCACTATCGTCTCCTTCAGATGCCTCCTAAGTTCATTGCTTCCTCTATTGTAGACACTTGACACCAAGTACGTTAGCTACTTTCTAATCTTCGTCGACAACATCACTATTGCCAGCTTTCAAGGGACCCACATTATTTGTGATCATCCTCTTTTTTTTCCTAATGTAGTAGTGAAAGGTGTTAGTGTTGATTTTGATATTCATTGGAAGTAAGTCTGAGAATCTTCAACTTGCAATCCAGTTCAATATTAAGCCAGAGAGGTGTAAGTAGGAGGTATCCACTGCAAATATGTTCGTTCTTGACAGTCTCACAGTCCACAAATTCTTATGTACCACAGTCTAGGTGTAAAACGTGCTCTGCCAAATCCTGATCTAAATTATTTGTATCTAATTTTTTTCATGTAAAAATATATTAAATGCCCTTTAGGTCCCAAATGTACAAATGATCTATTCACAGAAGTGGCAGCTTTCACCTCATTCACAAATTAACATGTGCCATTTTACCAGAAAAAAATGATTCATATTGACTTTGCAATGTTGTTTGCATCTTTTCAGGACTAGAGCTGTTTTCACTATACTCATTCTAAAATCTTCTAGCATGATAATGCTATTTCCTCTGATAAGTGCCATGCTCCTGGTGCCATCTCAACAGATTCATCCACAACAAGATTCAAGGGGAAATCAAAGCCATGCTGAATTCCTTGCACATGTCTTCCTCCATTCAGTTTTAGTGACAGCTTCTTGTCCATGAACATCATGGGCTCAGGCTTTGCTCATTTATGTGGATGGGACAACTGGACAGCTTTGCTTCTCCCACCCCCGCTCCTCTGCCTCTGGAACTTTAACTTGTTGCAGACAATAAACTATTTTTCTTTTGCTACATGTTAATTTGAACATGTTAATTTGGGCAAAATTTTAAAATCTTATTGCCTCACGTTTCCATTACAAGTATTGGCTGTGATTGAAGAAAAAGCAGCAGCTCTTGCCTTTTTGCACCAAATTCCCACTTGTACCAAATAATTTCCAACTTTAGTACCCTCTTAATATTGCATTCTTTTCACAACCACTCGACACAGGAGAAACTGTTCACTTATATAGATTTGAATCACACTCCAACTGCAAGTGCTAACTCAGCTTCCTGTTCACAGTAATTAGCACAGAGAGCTAACTACAGTTAACTATCACTCTCACCATAACCCGAAATTGTTCAAAAAATGTTATTCACTGAAAGGGAGAAACTTGGCAGTAAAATGGATTTATCCAAAATTTGATCCCCCTCAAAATCTGGTTTTAAATCCTGGCTGGACTATTAATTGAAAATATCTCATTCATGAATGCTGTTTGTGTAAGAAACTCTGAAAAATTGAAGCCAAGTGCAAACTTTTGACAGAAATTGGTAGTAATTGCCATTATCACTCCTTGAACTCCTCCAGCTCTCTAGCCCCCATTCGTTCCTTATTTGTTGACCAGAAACTCCTGTTAGTATGAGAGCATGTTTGGGGTTGCTTGTAATGCTTCACATGGTTTATTTGCCTATCATCGTTGTCTACCTGAATTGATATGTGACAAATTAGTACTAGGGTGCAGTCTAGCAGAAGCTGTGTAATTGTAGTTGAGTTGTTTCAACAAATGATAGAAGAGAAAATGGACAAAATTGATGGCTGGTGTAGCAAGTGAAAAAGCATTGGCACTGTTAACATTGTTCTGAGTTTGGGATTAAGGGATACAGTTAAATTTACATCAGTTCATAACCTTGAAAGTGTGATCAAGACATTGAATGTGAAAATTGGGAAAAAATATTCTTTTTCATATTGCTAGACCAAAAATTATCTTACGCATAACTGTAATAGACCTTCTGCCAAGTAACACTCTGTATAGATCAACATTACCAAATTTACATTCTGAAAATATCAAATATTCAGTACAAGAGGGATTAGAAAAAAAACATTATTTTCTCCACAAAACTGGTGCCCTTTTTAATTTAAACGTTTACATTTTCCTAAGTTTAATTTTTGAAATATTTGTAAAATCTTTTCATCAAATGTTTATTGATTGAAAATAAATATGAGCCGATAAGCCAAGTTATAGAATCATAAAATCTGCAGAAGGAGACCATTCAGCCACTGAGTCTGCACCAACCACAATCCCACCCAGGCCCAACCCCCATAATCCCATGTATTTACTTCATCTAGTCCCCTGACACTAAGGGAAAATTTAGCATCGCCAATCCACCTAGTCTAGGAAACTGGAGCACCCAGAGGAAACCCAAGCTGACATGGGGAGAATGTGTGAACTCCGCACAGACAGTGACCCAAGTCAGGGAATCGAAGCTGGGTGTTTGGTCCTATAAGGCAGCAGTGCTAGCCACTGTGCTATCGTGCCGCCCCGTTATTGACTGTTGCAACTTAGAACTTGAGTCTCAATTTATATGCGCATTGTTGTCATCATTAACTGTAAACTTCTCTAAGTAAAATTCAATTGATCTTTTTTCAGCCAAACAAGCAATGGCAGAAGGTTACTCTCCGATTATAATAGATAACACGAATACACAGGCCTGGGAGATGAAGCCTTATGTAATTATGGTTAGTGAAAGCTATTTGAAAATGTCTTGTTTAGATTCTGTAAAAATGCAATATCTTGTAAAGAATATCAGCTTTTTTGAAAAATGAAATGCATCTTCATCTTTTGTCACTTAAATTATTTCGAGACCACCTGGTATTTATGAATATTAAACAATTCCTTGCAAGTTGAGTTAACTTTAGAGTACTTGATTTTTTGATTCTCTGTTGCTGTTCAATGCATTGTTCTTTAAAGTGGGAGTAGCTGTTTTCTGGCACAAAAAAATACCCTGTGTTTGATGAATTTGTGACAAAACTGCTTCAGTTTGATAAATGCACAGCTAAATTTCATTGTTATTTTTCTCATCACATTTGCTACCAGAGTTGGAAAAACTTCCTATAATAACCATATGCTTACTGGTCAAGAAGGTGAGCAAGAATATGTGGGGTATGGCAAAACTCATTGCAATATGGTGAAACTAAATACCAAAATTTTTAACAAAATTATTTTACACTTACATTTATTCAGGTTGTTTATGTAACTTATCACTCAACATTATAGGTCAATATCTAACTGTTCTAATGAAATTTGGTGTGCTCCCACAGTTATCAAACCTTTGATTTATTCCTGAAATGCGAGTTCTATCAGTCAAAGCTAAAATATTCCGCTGTAGGTTTGATAAGAGCTTCTTTCTCCAGCCAAGGGAATCCTTTAGACCTCCCAATTTTATTAGAGGAATGTATTATTGTGTTGGAATCAAACAACAAAAGAAAAGTTTGTGCAATTGGTACAAACATGTAACAATCTAATTTATGGAAGTCTTTTCTATTTTTATGTATATGTTTACAATAATAAGTTCTCTTATCAAAAAAAATACTTGGGTCTTAGCTTTGACATTTTTAATGGGAGGAATGTTGCTACTTCTTGGATCACATGGGAAGAGGGCTGCTGGATTCTGATATTGGACACACACTCTCACGCTGACAAGGAGACTTCCATCTCTCACGCACTTGAACACACAGTTTGGTCTCTCACGCGTACTCTTATCTTAGCCTCACATGCTCTCATCTCTCACAGGTACTCATTCTCTCATGTGCTCTCAGTCTAGTCTCTGGCAGGCTCTCAGCCGTGCCTTGACTCCCCTCTCTCTTGTGTGCTCACGATCGGTCTCCCCTCTCTCTTGTGTGCTCGTGGCCGGTCTCCCCTCTCTCTCGTTCGTGTGCACTTGGTCTTGCCTCTCTCGCCCCTGCCCTCGCCCCTCTCTCGGCCTGCGCTTTCACCCTTGCCCTCGGCCTGGCCCTTCTCTCAGCCCTCGCCTGACCACACCCCCCTCTCACCACACCCCCCCCCCCCCCCCCCCCCCCCCCACCCATGCATTAATTAACGTTTAACTTGTGTCGATTTTGGATTTTAGAGTGTATGATAATATTTTGATACTTATACAGAAAAGTTTCCTGTCTTAAACAGTGGAATCTTCCTGTTTCACTTTCAGCAAATAGCTGGGATTTTAGATTTCTTATTTTTGACAAAAGTTACTGGTCTCATCCAGCGACTGGCATTCAATTTGGGGATCCCTGTATCAGTACTAGTGTTTAAATTGCTGAAATATAAGGTATCTTATATGGTTAGGCTTAAGGTCCTTACTGGCATTCTGTTCCTGGAGAAGGGGATTAATTGTCTGTTGCCTTAAAAATAAATCTGGGAGAACTGATCACTTCTTTCAGCCTTCCTGGAAGAAATTAAACTTCTAGGAATGCACAAAACAGAAGACGAATAAGTAACAGATTTCAAAATAATCCAAATGCTGGAAGTAGCCATCAATGCATTTGAAAGGTCTGGCAACATCTGTAAGGAGAGAAGAGAGCCCTGATGACCCTTTGTCAAAGTTTTGACAAAGGGCCACTTGGACTTGAAACATCAGCTCTTTTCTATCCTTACAGATGCTGTCAGACCTCTGAGATTTTCCAGCATTTTCTTTTTTGGTTTCAGATTCCAGTATCTCCAATAATTTGCTTTTATCCAATGCGTTGAAACAGGGAGAATGATAAAATGCCTTTTGCATATGTGTCTGTTGCAACAGAGGATGAAATCGGAACAATAGTAACGAGTAAAGGCCTGAACCTGAGGCCTGAACTCTTCATTCACCTGACGAAGGAAGAAACCCAGAAAGCTTGTGAGTTTATTATCAAATGAATCAGTTGGACTTAAACCTGGTGTTGTCAGACTTCTTACTGTGTTTAGTCCAGTCCAATGCTGGTATCTCCACATCAGGATCTAAAAGTATCCAGACAGGAAGTTTGGTGGATGTGAGCTAAATCCCAGGGTTTGAAATGTCAGTGTGGAGTGAAGGGAATCTGTGGAATTTTTAAACTATTTGTATACGGTACCATGATTCAAGGTTTGTGTGGAAAAAATGCATTCCCATACTTTATTTTAAAGTATCTTCTTGGGCAAGTGTAGTCGTTGCTGGCAAGGCTGCATTTTACACCTATTCCTAAATATCGTGCACAGGTGCCCTTGGACATTTTCCTTGAACTGCTGAAATCTTTGTGGTGATGATGCCCTTTCACGTTTTTAAATCAAAGGAACTTTATAAGAAGAATAATATACATCCAAATCAGGGTGATATGTGACTTGGTTGTGATTTCCCATGTGACATCGATGCTCTAGGCTTTTTGCATGATGGGACACTTTAGATTAAAAAGAACTCTGAACGTAACCCTGTGAGAGGAATTCCTAAAGTTGGAAGCAGAATTATGCAATATTTTACCCTTAAACTTTATTCTTATCAGGAGAGTGAAATAGGAAACTCAATAAGTGTTGTAATATTTTTCCTATTACAAAGAATTTGATTGAGGAAAGATCTGTCAGGCACAACATTTTATGATTAGGGCACAGCACAGTAAAATAGGAAACTTAGGAAATTCTATACTAAACGTAATAGAATTATGGAACAGATTCCCAGTCACAAGCTGTGGCACTATTTTTAAAAAAAAAGACTGGCTGTGTTCCTTTTATGAAATAAAATGTAAGGCACTTTGTTTCACAATCACAGTAAGGAAACTAATGTATGAATTTGAAACAAGACATTCAGAGTTGAAATTGGAAAGAACTTTTTATAAACTCAAGTTGTTCAAAGTCCACATTTATGATGGAATTTTTTCATTATAAGGATGCTACTAAATACATGTTGTTGGCCTATGAAAATACAAGTGTTCACTTCTTGAGAGAATTTTCACAGAAACAGCAAAGAATTCTATCATTGAGAAAAATGAGGCTGATTGTAAAATGGGCACCCGGTGCACTTTCAAAATATTATGTGCCTGCTCTCTACAATATTGAAAATAGAGAAAATATCTGTGATTCTTCAGATACTAAGCAGCCCATGCAGCAAGATATGAGTAACATTCAGGCTTGGGTGGTTAAGTGACAAGTAACGGTCATGCTGCACAAGTACAGAACAATGACCATCTACAACAAGAGAGAATCTGGCTATGGCCCCTTATCATTCAATGGCATTACCATTGCTGAATCCCCCACTATTAGCACAGTGGGGTTACCATTGACCAAAAACTGAACTGGACTTACCATACTAATGCTGTGGCTCCAAGAGCAGGTCAGAAACTAGAAATTTTGCAACGAGTGACACATCCCCTCTGTCACAAATGCCTATTCATTATCTACAAGGTACAGCAGTAATTTGATGAAGTGCTCCCTAGTTGCCAACCAGAATGAAGTAGTCCATTTGGCACCCCATCCATTACCTTAAACATTAATTCCCTATCCTGTCCCATCATCAGTGCACAGTGGCAGAAGTGTGTACCATCTACAAGATGTACTGCAACAACTCACTAATGTTCCATTACAGCAACCTTTACTGATCATTTTTTTTATAATGCTAAGTAATGTGAGGAGCCAAGCTGCTGCTCTCTATGTAAACATTGGTTTCTATGAATTTTCAACATAAATTTGTAAAGAATGAAGTGCTATATTCATTTGCCTATGCATAGTGATTTTGCTCTCGACCAAAAATGTTACTAAATGTACATGGCAACTGGTTTTTAAAATCTTTTGGAAAAGTTTTGTGAATCATATTAAGCAAAGGAAAATAAAATACATAAATAAATAAATAATCAATGTAGGTTATCTATGATCTTCATGGTTGTCGGAACTTAACCAAGGAAGAAATTGAAACACAGAGACAGAAGTGGGCAATCTAATTCTATCTGTTCCACTCTTCAGTAAGAACATGGTTGATCTGTGACATAAATCCATGATTTTCCCCTGTATCCCTAATTAATAATTGATCTAGCATCAATTGCTATTTGCAGAAGAGAATTCAAACTTCTAGCACCTTGCATTTCTAGAAATGTTTGCTAATTTCACTTTTGAAATTTCAATTTTTATCCGTTCTTGGCAAGGGTAGCCTTAAGGGAAAGTTTGTTGAATATATAGAACAAAAACAAAACAGCACAGGAAACAGGCCCTTTGGCCCAACGGGTCCGCGCCACCACCCCGATGTTCCCACCTCTACCCGCGATCCCTGTCTATGTTTATAGATCTATGGATTAAAAACCAAATTTGAGACAATTTAGGGAGAATTTGTTTTGCCAATTAGCCTAAGAGCACATCTTTGGGATGCGGGAGGAAACCGGAGCACCCGGAGAAAACCCATGCAAGCACGGGGAAAATGCTCAAACTCCCACACACAGGCCCCAAATCCATGTATCTGCACAGCACAGCAATAGTCACAGCTGTCGTGTTGCCCATCAAATGGTCCAGGTCAAGCGTACACTAACGATGTGAAGCACTAGGATACTCTCGAAAACTTGGAGTATTGTGCGCAGTTCTGGTCGCCTCACTATAGGAAGGATGCAGAGGGTATTGAGAGAATGCAGAGGAGATTTACAAGGATGCTGCCTGGATTGGGAGGCAGGCCTTATGAAGATAGATTGAGGGAGCTGGGACTCTTCTCACTGAAGAGACGTAGGTTGAGAGGCGACCTGATAGAGGTTTATAAAATGTTGAGAGGAATAGATAGGTTGGACTCTCAGAGACTATTTCCCTGAGCTGAAATGGTCACTACGAGAGGACACAGATTTAAGGTGCAGAGAAGCAAATACAGAGGAGATGTTAAGGGTAAGTTTTTCACTCAGAGGGTGGTGAGTGAATGGAATCGGCTGCCGTCGGAGGTGGTTGAGGCAAACTCGGTGGGGTCTTTTAAAAGACTTCTGGATGAGTATATGGAAACGAATGGGATAGGGGGTTATAGATAGGCCTGTGGATTGGTAGATATAGATGTGATTGGCGCAACTCGTGGGTTGAAGGGCCTGTTTGTGCTGTATTGTTCTATGAAAAAAAAATCCAAGAGCAGCCCTCTCACGACCCATCGCGTGTACGCCCCTTGTTAGACGACAAGGTGGATCAAAGCATCTGTAGGATAAAAACAAGTACATCAATATCATCATCTATTTACACACTTCCCAGGGACTCCCAAGGCTCATGATCCCCTATTTTAAATCAGTTTTCTATACCCCTCCATTCCCATTCTGTTCATGTGCCCATCTAAGTATTTCTTAAATAACTCCAGAGTACCTGCCTCCATCATTTTACTTGGCAGCGCATTCCATACCCCCACCACCCTCTGTGAGAAAAACCTCCCTCTAGCATCCAAATTATACCTTACCCCCCTCATCCTAAGCCCGTGACCCCTCGTGCTATTCGAGTCCATCCTAGGAAAAAGCTTAACCCTGTTCACTCTGTCTATATCCCTCATAATCTTGTACACCTCTATTAGATCTCCTCTAAGTCTACGTCTTAAGGAAAACAGTCCCAATTTGCCTAACCTCTCCTCGTAACTCAGACCTTCCATACCAGGCAGTATCCTGGTAAACCTCCTCTGCACTCTCTCCAGACTCTCCACGTCCTTCCGGTAATCTTATACGTTTCTATAAAATCCTCCCCTCATTCTTCTGAATTCCAATGAGTATAGCCCCAGTCTACTCAATCTCTCCTCGTAAACCAACCCTCGGAACCAACCTCCTCTGCACCCCCTCCAGTGCCAGTATGTCCTTTCTCAAGTAAGGATATGAGCCTGTTATCATAGCCTCTTCCTGTCAGCTGAGGACAGGCCTCTGCCCTGCACGCTTACTGTAACTCCTCACAGACCTCATGAACCATTTAGCCTGTTACCATAAAAACTTCCGTCAGCTCATCGATCAACATCTTACAGGAGTAACCAATATTCACCGCAGTCTCTGGTTTGTATCAGAGATTGTGTTTTTTTTTTGGAGTAATATATTGTGGAATCAGCTAGGGAGCAGGCTATTCTACATTTGGTACTATTAAATGAGGTGGGGTGAAAAATAGTCTCATAGTTATGGATCCTCTAGGGAAAAATGATAATATTTCAAAGTCAGCATGAGGATAGAAACTGGAGTTCATACTAGCATTCTAGTAAGCAAAGGAAATGTATACACATAAGTACAGATTTGGCCTCCTTGTGGACTGGACAGGAAGACTTAAAGGAAGGACAAGTAAGACGGTGTTTTTTTTTCAAAGAGGTATTCAAGTCCTCCCAATTAAAATATGTTCCAGAGAGGGGGAAAGTCTTCATGGTTAAGCGAGAAAGTTAAGAATAATATAAAGACAATAACTAAGGCATATCATATTGCAGAAAGGCCAGTGGCACACTGGAAGATTGGGAAACTTTTAAAGATCAACAGATGTTCACTAAAAAAGTAATAAAAGGAGCAAAGGTAGATTATACAAACAGATATCAAAGCTTCTTTTAGTATATAAAAAGAAAAAGATTGCTAAAGTGAATGTTGGTCCTTTCGAAGATGAGGCTGGGACGTTAATAGTGGGGATACACATAAATTGCTGAGACATTAAAACAATATTTTGCCTCAGTTTTCACAGTGGAGGACATGAGTACTACCCCAATTGCAACAGAAAATCCAGAGGTTTTAGAAAGGGAAGAACTTCAAATTATCATCGTCATTTGAGAAAAAGTACTGAGCAAACTATTGCAATTGAAGGCAGGCAAGTCCTCAGGGAAAGGAAATGGTATTAGAGATAGTGGATCCCTTGGTTATGATATTCCAAAATTCACCAGATGCGGGTATGCCTCTAATGGATTGGAAAAATGCTGATATAATACCCTTACTCAAAAAGGGAGGGAGGCAAAAAATAGGAAACTATAGGCCAATTAGTTTAATATCCTGTTAGAAAATTGTTAGAATCTATTATAAAGGAAGTAATAACAGGACATTTAGACAGTTAAAATATAATCTATTGGAGTCGGCGTAGTTTTGTGAAGAATAAGTTATGTTTGACTAATTTGCTTGTGTTCTTTGAGGATATGATAAGCAAGGTGGATAATGGTGATCCTGTAGGTGTAGTATATCTGGACTTGCAGAAGGCATTTGATAATCTGCCACACAAAAAGTTAATACACAAGGCTAGTTCATATGGGATTAGGGATAGTTTACTAGTTTGGAAAGAGGATTAGCTAACCAACAGAAAGCAGTCAGTCAGGATAAATGGGTCCTTTTTGGGTTGACAAGATGTAACTAGTGGTGTGTTACCGGGTTTGGTCCTCAGATTCCAATTATTTACAATCTATATCAATGACTTTAATACAGCGATAGTAGGTACTATAGCCAAATTTGCAGTGACACCAAAATAGGTGGGATAGTAAGTTATGGCAATGAAATAAGAAATTTACAAATTAATATGGATAGGTTAAGTGAATGGGGCAAAATTTGGCAGATGGAATTTAACATGGATAAGTGTGAGGTGAATTATTTTGGTAGGAAAAATAGAAAGATGAATTATTATCTAAATGCACAGAACTGTAGAATGCTCCAGTGCAGAAGAATCTGCGTGTCCTTGTGCATGAATTGCAGAAAGCTAGTATGCAGGTACAACAGGCAATAAGGAAGGCAAATTGAATCTTGGCATTTACTAAAGGAACAGAATAGAAAAGTAGTGAAGTGTTGCTGCTACTGTACAAAGCATTAGTGAGTTACACTTAGAATATTGTGCAAAGTTTTGGTCCCATGACTTGGGGAAAGATATATTGCATTGGAGGTGGTTCAGAGGAGGTTCACTAGATTGATTCCAGAGATCAGTAGTTTGTCTTAGAAAGAGAGATTGGCCCTAAACTACACAATGCTCCCTGGAATTTCGAAGAATGAGAGGTGATTTAATGAGTATTTAAGTTAAGGAGATTGAACAAAGTAGATCTGGCAAGGATGTTTTCTATTGTAGGGCAATTTAGAACAAGAGGTATTGGTTTTAGGATAAGGGGTAGCAGACTTAAAGCAGAGATGAGGAGAAATTACCTCTCTCAAAGGGTCATGAGTCTGTGGAATTCAATTCCGCAGTGTTTGGTGAATGCCAGGACTTTGAGTAAATTTAAGGAAGAGGGGATGCTTTTTTAATAGTAAGGGTTCGAAAGGTTATGGTGAACAGGCAGGAAAATGGAGTTGATGCCAAGATGAGATCAACCATGATCATATTAAATGGTGGAGCAGGCTTCAGGGGCTAAATTGCTTTCTGCTGCTCCTGGTTCTTATGATCCTGAAAACTTGACCAAGTTCCCCCTCTCAACCTTCTGAATTCTAGAGAATGCAAAGCTAGTTAGTGTAATTTCTTGTAATTTAACTCTTGCAATCCAGGTTTAATTCTAGCAAATCTAAGCTACATCCCCTCCAAAGACAAAGTGAAACACAATTGGATGAAATAAATCTGTTGTCCTGATAACACATTGTATGTTATAGGTACAGGAATTCTAATTTACCATGAGCAGTAATGTAGGGTGCTTTTTTTTAGCATGATTTGTTAAAGATTTGTAGAATACAACAATATCTATGTTAGGATATGTGCAATATAGAAATATTACTTGAATGTACAAATATCTGCCTTTATTGAAAATTAAGAGTTCTTGAAGCATTTTAAGATTGTGAAGTGTCTGTTTAAAAATGCAGCTGTTTGTCTCAGAGGTGAATTTATATTATCCAGATATTGACGCCTTTTACTGTTTTTGGTACAGGCTTTAAAACACAGCTATAAAGTTGTATTTCGTGAACCAGACACTCAGTGGAAGTTCAAACCACGGGAGCTAGAAAGGTGAGGCTACCTATGTTCCTGTATAATGAAGTCTGGTATAATGAAGTCATGGCAATAAAAACAGAGAATGCTGGAAAAACTCAGGGGATAACACATTCTGCTATTTACCTTACTACCACTGTCAGCATCTTCTTTAGTCCTTGACACTATCATTAACATTTGCCTTAGTTCTGAAACATCTTTGTCCAATCTCTCCTAACTCTCAGCTATCCCTGACCTTCTACGTTGTTTAACTTTTTCACTTTTCACCTGGTTCCTACCACCACCTCCCCCTCCCCATGCACACGCGTGCATGCGTGTACACACCTTCCTGCTCCCCCTCCATTTTGCTTTTATGACAAGAATAGTTATTTTCTCATGTTACGTTACTACTACAACAATGTATATGGTATGTTTAATAAATATACCAAAGTGTTTCATAGGAACCTTATAAAACAATGTATGATACTGAGCCACATAAGGACACACTAGGTGAGATGATGGTAGGTTTAAAAGAGTCGCTTAGAAGAGGAAAGCAAGGTAGAGAGTCTGGTTAGTATAGGGAGGGAATTCCAGAGCTTGAGACCTCGGAAGCTGGTCAGTGGAGGAGTGATTAAAATTTTGGATGCTCGAGACCAAAATTAATTGAATGCAGGTACCTTGAAGAGTTCTTGCACTGGAGGGAATTACAAAGATAGCAGGAAGTGCATGGAGGGATTTGCAAACAAGGGTGAAAATTTTAAAGTATTCGTGATATTTTTGACAGGGAGTTGGTGTAGTCCAGCAAATACGATGTTTGATAGGTAAATGAGACTCGGTATGAGGTAAAACATGGACAGCAAAGTTTTGGAAGACTAGGTTTACATGGGGTAGAATGTAGGATACCAGGCAGGAGCATGTTGGAATAGTCAAGTTGAAAATAAACAAAGACACAAATGAGGGTTTCAACAGCCCATGAGCTGAGGCAGGCATGAAGTTTGAAAATGTTAGAAAGGTATAAAAACAAATCAAATTAAGGAAAATAAATAACTGTCATGACCTCTAACACCTCACATTCAATAATTATTTGAAAGAGCAGCTACTGTTATGTTTGGTGATGTACATATTAAGGTTCACCAATAATAAAACAATTAAATGGCTCTACAGTTGGTTTAAAGTAGTGTTGGCTGAGGGATGAATGCAGGGAGAACTCCCTTGTTCTGTTTAAATTATGCAATGGCATTTTTGTATTTTTCTGGGTCAGCAAAATGATACCTTAATTTAATATCTCTTATGAAAGGTGCCATTTCTGATAGTGTTTGGTCAAATTCGGGAGTTGAATAGTTGAACCCCCATAGCTTCTGACAAAGATAGAAGTGATATCAGCTGAACAATGCAAATATAAATATCTTTTAAAATATAATTGTTGGTGCCTGAGCAACAGCATTCACTTCGGTGGAAAACATAATATTTCTCCACTGACATTCTGATTTAATCCCCATTTTACTTTTTTTTTTTGCTGCTTATGTTACCATGTGCTTAGAAGGAATGTTAGAAGTCTTCTAAATCATCCAGAGCCAAATGATTAGTTGACAGAGGGTTTCAGCAGCATGGCAAGAGACGTTTCTGTTCTGGGTGTAAATGCTATTAGTAATGGAGATCATGGCTGAAATCTGAAGCTCAGCATTGGTTTGAATAGAATGCTGAGCTTGCCGGCAGTAAGGCAGCCTTGGCAAAATGTAAAATGGACTGCCAATTTGCTATTGCCCATTTTGCACTGTCATTCAAATTGAGTTTCATCTGAAATTTTAACGAGCTTTTTCTCTTTTAATATCCAAAGCGCACTTTTGAAGTTATGCTTATTTGTCTTTAGACGTAATATTCATGGCGTGTCAAAGGAAAAAATTAAAAAAATCTTAGAGCACTATGAGCATCATGTTACGGTCAGCACTATAATGCGGTCATCGGAACCTAAATTTCCTGAAACAGAAACCACAGAACAGTTTCCTGCTGAGAGTGTAGAAATTGGGTAAGTGTCCTCAAGTAATATGTACAAAAGTATAAGATGATGATTTGATTGATTTTTTTTATTTTCTAGAGAATGCTGAATTGGAGAGTAAGAATATTTTTTCTTTCCTATTTTGTTCATTGAGCTATTTTGTAATAAATGAAAAATGAGAGTTTAAAAACTGTACTTATGATTTTTATTTCTTGTAGATGGTAATCACACAGGTGTAAACATCTCTCAAAATCTGAGTTATATGTAGCAGAATGAATTTTAATCTGCCTAAAATTTAGGCTATTTTTGCTACCAGTAGTGATCTGGGCGTGTGTCAAGGAGTTCTGTTAATTTGTTGTCTCACTTGTACACTTAAGATGTGAATGCAGTTATTTCTGTGCTCTTTTTTTAATCATCGAAATATTTACTTGCTAATTCAAAGAGATAGAGGTAGGTTGGATGGAAAATAGGATGCTGAATGGAAGGTGATGACATTCCTTTGTTTCCTCCTTTCTGTTTCATAGCTGTGCAAAAGAGGAAACTCCTTGAACTGTAAAAATATTCTGAAGAATAGCAAGCATGTCGGTTTTGCAAAACAGTTAAGTGCTGCTGAGACATACACCAGAAACCTCTAACCTCATCTGTAGTTTGGATTCTTTGGTGCTGCTGCAGTGAATGGAGATCTAGTTGAAAGCAAAATTCTTCATTCTCACTGGCAACGACAGTAGGATGAATGAGATTGTCCATAGTCTGGCTTTTGTTCTTTTCACTGATAAGTCATGGGCAGCACAGTGGCGTAGTGGTTAGCACTGTTGCCTCATAGTGTCAGGGACCCAGGTTGAATTCCTGGTTTGAGTGACTGTGTGTGCAGTTTGCACCTTTTCCCCTTGTTACATGGGTTTCCTCTGAGAGTTCTGGTTTCCTCCCACACTCCAAAGATGTGCAGGTTAGGTGCACTGGCCATGCTAAATTGACTCTTAGTGTCTCAGGATGTGTATGTTAGTAGGATTACTGTGGTAAACATGTGAGGTTACGAGGATAGGGCCTGGGTGGAATTGTCAGTGCAGACTCGATAGGCCATATAGCCTCTTTCTGCACTGTAGGGATTCTATTCTGAATTTGTTAAACAGCTTGAATAAATCCTAGAAAATATCATTCTGAACTTATTTCAAGATCAATCATCTATTTGTTTTTGTTTATGTAGAGCAACGAATGCAGACGTGCATCATGTGGTGGCAGCTGATTCAGACGGCCAAGATTTACCTCGCTCCCTGAAGTCTCCTTTAACTAATACAGAAGATACATCAACTATTAAAACAAACAAAGCATTTTTTGATAACTTGGAGCAATGCATAAGACTGCCTTCAGATTTCGCCAATGAAAGCAGAAAACGTGAAACTGGACATGACATTGACCACAATGCTATATGTTCAGAATTACTGAATGGAGAAAACATACAAAAAATAGACCAAACTCTTGGATCAAATGCCAATAATTATAATTTAGCATCTCATTCCGAAATTGAAGATGAGAGAGAGAACGTACTTGATGTGAGAACCATTGAATCAGAAGTTGAAACAACAAAAAATGCTGATCATCTGAAACGTCACAGAGATAATTTAACACCATGTCATGATTTGCCAACTGCATTTAGTGCATCTATTGGTCAGAGAATTAGACGAGGGAAAAGACAAAGTGTCAATAGCATAAATAATATTTTAGAAAAGGAAGAAATTCTGAAACTGCAAGTTGAAGAAGATGTATCTGGAGAAAATGTGTTGATTGCAAAAGAGCTACAAGCTGCAGAACAATCTAATCATAATATTGAACCAAAATTATTGAACTTTGTTGGAGATTGGCCAATAGCAGAAACATTGAAACCTCAAGATCAACGGAAAAGGAGAGCCAGAAAAACATCAGAACAAATCAATAAGGAGAATTTAAATCAATCCAATAAGTTGGACTCTGTCATTCCAGATGATTCATTGAAAGAAACTGCTTGCAGTTTGGTTGAACAGAAGAATGTAGAAATTTCACAAGAAACAAACAGCGCTGAAACTTCCAAAGATAGTTTTGATGATCTTTATGTGCTTCCTTCAACTGTTAAAAGCTCTTCTTTGGAAAGAGATTTTGAAAACAGTGAGGAGCGTAAAAGTCTAGAAATTTCTGAAGAGCCAAGTTCAGAAGCATCATCTGAAAAATCTGTAAGTAAAAAGTATTGGCAAAACAGGAGAGTAGGAAAATCCTGTAAACTGGCACTAACATTCACTGGTAGCAGTTCAATCTCTGCAGAACTTCTAGAACCTGGCCTCACTACCACTGATCAAATGGAAGACTCTCCAGTGACTCCAAAAAATTCTGGACAGGATAACTCAACACAAACAGCCCCTGAAGATTTTGCTCTGTTATGGAAAATTGAGAATCAAAAAGCTAGTTTTATTGAGTTTAAAATATTGACGGGAAACTTTGACAGATTTAAAATAACAGGTTTAGATGCAACACAAAAATCTCTAAATGCTAAGGAATCAGTGCCTGATAGACTTGTGCACGATAAAAGCACATTTGTAGATGAAACTGCATTTGTTAATAAAGAGGAGGATTTACAGATACTCGGTAATTGTTTTAAATCTGTGCCTATTGAAGATCTGAATGATTTATATGAGAAATGTAACAATGACGTAGAATGGGCAACCAATTTATTGCTAGACTCTGGTGTGAAATTTTCAAATGAGGATCCAGTTGCAGATGATAAACCTGTAACTTGCAGTGTGACACAAGTGAACCAGACATCACAAACTGAGAAAATAGACTTTGGTGAACAGACGCAAAATGACAAATCTGCATTTGTAGAACATGAATTGTACAGTGCTAATAAAACTACAGAGATAAATAGTCAAACATCAGCAATGAAAACTGAGAATAATATGGAACCTCTGGTGTCTTCCGTTGAACATGAAGATAAAAGCTCATCTGCTGACATTGCTGCAGAACCAGGTGAAGAGGTGAAAAGTACAAATGATACCAGTTCACCATGCAACATTGATTGTGAACAGCTTAATAATCCAAATAAGGAGAATGACCTAGATGGCGAATGCAATGAATTGATGCTTGAAAAGAATTTGTTAAATAATAATGCAATGTGCATAAAAGGTGACATATCTGTTAGTTCAAATGTAAAAAAATTAAAAGAAACAAATGTGAATTTGACGGAATGTATAGACAGAAATGAGACTACATCAATGTCGCAGCCAGAACTTAATTTTTTTACAGAAAATGTAAGTGAAAATAAGTCCTACTGTGACAGAGTAAGAATTTCAGCACAGAAGGGAGATGAAAATGAAGTGAAGGCCGTGCAAGATGAAAGTACAGATCGGGATGTTTCAAGATTGTACTTTGATCCAGTGCAAATTCAAACTTTGGAATTGTATTTACCACCAGAACTGGCAATTCAACTTAATGACCTGTTTGGATCAGTAGGCCTTGACCCAGGTAAGGGTTCTAAGTTGACCGTATTGTTGATTTACTGATTTTAATTCGGATTTTAGACTTCAGTGAGGAAGGTGAATATTCTGAAGTATACATCTTTGTGTGCATTTGTAAAGTTAACTATAATCTACAATGCATGACCTTTAAAGAAAGATAAAAAAATCTTAATACAGCAGAATGATGTTGGAACATATTCTGCAAAGTTAATAAAACAATTTATGTCTAACCTAGTGCTTAAATCAACTTCCCTTTGCAGTATCATGTTCTGATTTATAAGTTGTGCAATATTCAAGCATATTTTTAGTCCATTTTTCTTGATGCTCTGAAAATGTTAGCATTTGTATCTGCATGTGCCAGCTATTTATGTTATAATCTCACTGAAAATTTAATTTATAAATTAAGTAACAGGAGTGTTTGCATTTCCAAATAATTTCATGCCTTAAATACATGAGCATAACTGAACGAAAGAAGACCCTTGGCCCATCAATCCTCCATCCACGTATAGTCTTGGATTCCTGTTATGTTCCTTTCATACCCCACCCCTTCCTGTTGATACTGACTTTACAGAATGCTGTTATTTAATTTTAACTCAAGAAAAATTTATTTGCATTTTGTAAGTAATTCTGTAGCATTTATCTTTTAAACCTTCTTGCTGTTCTCTTGTATTTCATCTATGTAATTATTATGTTCCCTTTCATTGACAGTAATGGATAGGCCAAAAGATTCTAAAAAGTGTTACAATTCTGTGAGGGACTATTGAGATTTAAAACCCAGTAATTAACCAACAGTATTAAACAGTTGAGCTTAACTCAGTTCTACATTTAAAGACTTCAGCTCTTCAGCACCTTGTTCTGGCTTTGGGCGTAAGTAGACTGCCTCATCCCTAGTTTGCTGTCACAGCTTATGCCTAAGCTTTTTATTCAAGTTGACTCTCTGCACAAGGTTCTGTGAGTACCACTGTAGATTGCTTTCATTAGCTGCAAGTTAGAGCAACTTTATCAGCTGTTTTCCTTCAAAAACCCAAACAGAACTGCCTGCTTCTATTAACGAAAACACACATGAATTAAAAAAACTTTTTAACCAATGTCCCACCCTCAATCACTATCTCTGGCAATGTGTCATCCTTTGCGATCATTCAACTAGAAATGCAAATTATTTTATTTATTTTATCTTCATTATAACTGATTCTGTAACCCATATGAAAAATTTATATTTCTAATTGACATAGTTGCCCTCTCTACAGACTCCCTGGTTATTTTATAAGTTTATAGATGGACCATTTATTGTTTGTTTTTTTTTTCTCACTCATTCTGATCTTGTAAGGCAAATATAAGTGAGCTAAACTTCTTTGAATTGCAGTTATTTCAGGGTGCTTACTTGTTACTCAAAAAATGCCACCATTTTTTACAGTTAAAACTTTAATTTCTAAAACTCAAAGTTGTATTCTTAAAACATGTGAAGTATAGACTAGAATTTCATAATGGAAGGCTCAAACTTTTCAAGAGACTCTAAAACATGATTGTCTTTATAAGGAAATTGTCGAATATTATAAAGCACTTAGATATTTTTACATAGTTTCAATCGTGCATTTAAAAATATCAAAAATATTTGAAGGTTGTGGCATACTTCAGAACAACCTGGTAAGTTGCAGGTCACTGAAGAGTTGTACTCTGTCAAATATTTCAAAAGTGGATGGATAGAAATTTTAAAATAACTTTTTTAAAAAAGATGTTCTGTTTTCCAAATATTATTTATTTTTCCAGAAATGTATAGTCATATGCACTGGTTACTTTGTTGCTCTTTATCATATTATTATGTCTACTTTCTCAGATTATTTGACTCCAGAGGAATGTGTTGTCCAGATGGATCTACATTTGGCAAAAAGTATTCATCGGAAGTGGAAGGAAACTATATTGGTTTGTACAACTTTTGTTCACCTTGGTTTTCTCTAATCTGTATTATAGAGTTTGGAAGCCCTTAAGACATGTGTTGGCTCATAGTGATTAATATTTCCATGTGGAAGAGTGGATCTGAGTTTGAGAGTATGAACACTCTAATTCCTATTATGATAATTATGAACCCTCTGTTAAGTAGTCTTGCCTCTAAAGATGAGCATATTTCAAAACGTAATGCGCAATATAAGTTAAATAAAAATATATTAAGCTGATATGGTGATTACTATTTTGCTTATGTACGCATTGACCAGAGCAGACTCCATTTTGCTGCAATGTTTTGTCACTTCTAGCAACTTGGAGTGCTGTGGAGAAATAGGAATAAATTAGAAAATCCATTTCCTTTTTCCCTTTGTGACTTTTCTTTTTAAGACACAACATTCAACACAAAGATCTTAATTCCATAACTAAAATTGTTTAATAATATATCAGAGTCTCTTTTTAAAAAAAGTAGTTTGTGAAAGTCAGTGAGAAAATTGATAAAACTGAGTGCAATAAGATGGAAGCATAATCCTGCATAAAGGAATATGGGTATCAAGCAGGGACATGGAGTTGAAGCCAAAGATCAATTGTTTTCTTATTAAATTGCAAAACAGACTGGAGAGGCTACGTGGCCTATTTCTACTCAGAATGTCTACAGTCCAGAAGGAGGCCGTTTGGCCCATCGAGTCTGCATCAACAACAATCCCACTGAAACCCTATCCTGGTAACCCCATATATTGATCCTGCCAGTCCACCAACACTAATTTAGCATGACCAATCAATCTAACCTGCACATCTTTGGAGTGTGGGATGAAACCCACACAGACATGGGGAGAACATGCAAACTACACACAGACAGTGATCCGAAGCATGAATTGAACCCACATCTCTGGCGCTGAGAGGCAGTATATGCCGCCACATAATTCCTATGTATTATGATCTTATATCATTTCAGGCATACATAATATACATTTATATACTATATATAATTTTAAAGTTATGTTACCTTGTAATTAATTGTTTAGTTCATTTATCTTACTTGGGTGTAACTGATCTTTCTCCAGGAGCGCAAAAAACAAGAATCCCTGTCATACCAGCTTCTTTTGGAAGGTAATAAATATTATTAATGCCTTGACTGAAAACCATGTTCATTTTGTCCACAAGTGATTTGCATTCTAATGAATGTGAAGGTCACGTGCAATAAGTAAGGAAATGGAAAAAGAATATTGTAGTGATTCTGATGCTTGGGCGAGCAACTCAGTTTGGAACTTCAAATCTAATTATTGCAAATTGTGATGTCGAATTCAGTAGGTCTGGTAATTTGTGGATTAGCACCAGAAGTATGATCATGACTTGATATAGAAACTTAATTTATTAGTGCCTTCAGAAGCCTGCATTCCTCTCTAGTCTTGCTTGTATAGACTGTTTCTCTCTGTTGGCATCCTCCTATCTACATGAGATAAGCTCACTTTTACTGATAGCTGAAGAGACCAAGCGTGAAAGGCAAGTTTTGCCGCAGGTGCTGCGTATGGAATGGTTAGTAGGTGATGTTTGGGATCATTGCTTTTGGTTTTGACTGCTGTCACCAAGCTTCTATAATCAGCTTTGGGTGTCACACAAGTTATCTGGTTCCAGCTAACTATTCATGCAGAAAATCTTCATTAATACATCCCTCATGTTATTTTGTCTGACAAGGCACATCTTCTCTTAACACCCCTTTTTGCCCTCAAACCCAGCTCTCCTCCACTCCCTCTTACCAGTGTTTTCCTGCTGGGCCTTGCTGTTCCCTTGGAATTACCCCAAGACTCGCCTTGATTAGTTTCTCTTCTTAGGGGACTGGCTCTGGTTCAGCAGTGACCACCACTGGTGCAGTTGGGACTACATTGCTGCCAACCAGTTAGATTAGTTGGCAGCTAAGGTAATTTTCCTTCCCAGATGTGAGTAGAAGTCTCATCCTTAACCAATTAACATTAATTGGTTGTTGGGCAGCCAGTATCTACTGTGTTTACTCCAGTCCAACGCTGGCATCTCTTCATCATGACAGCCATATCAGCAGGGAAATGTTCTCCGTCGACTCTTGGGTAATGGGGTGAGAAACTCCTGTCATCTGAAAAATCCTTCCCAATATTTTTGAGTTCTTATGAAGTTCATTTCTTCATTTTTGGAGCACTCCACAGCACATGTTTGAATAGATACTGGGCTCCTACAGTGAAATTGGTTGGAAGGAAAAGTAAACATGACACTGGATGGAAGTGGACTGATTATATCCTCCATTTGTGAGATGGTGCTTGGTCTCAAATTTGCTGTCCTTAGAGCCATAGAGCAAAGATTATGTACTTATTTGTGGATTTACTGTCCCACATCAGAAGTTCATGAAAGACAATCCCAGGTCACGTTTCTTGTGATAGGTTTCAGAACTCTATTATAGTGTTTTACGTGAATTAGAGGCTTCAAAAACTGTAACATTTCCTCTTTAGGCAATAATTTATCTGAGAATTTCAAATGGGAACTTGAGGATGAAGTAAAAGAGGAAGAGAAGGATATTTCTATTTTGAAAAATGATGAGAAGAAGCCAAGGAAAAGGGATTCAATAAAAGATACCCCCTTACCTGCTGCATCGACTGTAAAAACGCATGTCGCAGAAGGCTTTCCATTTATGGATCATTGGAGTGCACGGGTTCCTAGTGTGTCATTAAGGGATATCATGTCTGAGGAGATGGCGTTTCAGACAAGACAAGACCAGGTATGTTCACCACTGCGTGTTTGGTCAGTTAGTTTTATTGGTTTTATTACTTTTACTACTTGGGTTACAATTGATGACACTGAACAGTAGAGATATTTTACATTGATTTGGGAATTTTTGGAGATTTGTTCTAATACTGTGTGAATTTGGTTTCAGATTCTGTCATGTCAGCATTTTTTGACTTTCAGAAATAAGCAGTTAATAGTGTGTATAAACCGTCCAGTATTAAAATGCAGAGGTACAAAATGTTGAGTATAATGCACACCGAAGCTTGCTGCTACCCAATCTAAGGTGTTCTTGTATTCTTACGATTGTGGCAGCCACTCAAAAGATGATGGTTGACTAGGTCTAGCAATTTTCTTTTTTAGTTTTTGATTTTTAAGCATTGGAAACTCCTTTAATTTTAATTCCTTGTTGCTTGAACACTAGAATCTGCTGCTTTGGTCTGCAGGTCTTCAGTATTGCAGCTAAGGCATGGTCAGCATCTACAGCTTTTGTTGTGTTCAGTGCATTCAGCAACTTCTTAATGTTGAATGGCGTTATTTTTTTTCATCTTTCCAGCTCACCCCCTCAAGTGTTGCTACAGACCCACTTTAGTCTCTGCCTCTCCCATCTTTCGAAATGGCCAGTCACTTGAAAGCAGAATGATTAATGGCAGTTTATTGTATTTAAATGAAGTCCAAATTGATTGTGCCTTCTATCAATCCAGCTAATACATCAAAATCTTTCCATGTTATGTGAAAGGAAAGCAATATTTTTCCTTCTAATTTCTTTTTATGGTGTAGCGTTTTATAATAAAGGACAAGAACTATTTAATTTAATACTTAATTTAGAGATAAATATCTTCATGACTTATTTAGATCTTTTTGATTAAACATCATATCTACAAAAATATTAGTGTCTCCAGTGGAATCTCTTACAAATTTCCTCCCCAAATGCTTTTAGCTGCGTCTCAGCAACTCTGGTCTCTTGCAATAGCAGAACCTCTGACTAATTATGAAAAACAGTATGAAAGATCTGTTATTTAAGATCCAAGTTTGAGCAATGGTGTCCAGTTTTACTAGAACTATATATGAGCAAATGATATTTTGGTAACTAGCAGAAACATTAATTAAAAGACATGATGCAAGGTCCTGAAAGATTTGCATTCAGTAATTTGTCATGAATATACCATAATGTAAACAAGATTTGTTTATAGTTCAGTGAAAGAAGGGCAACATGTACGAGCGCTTTTGAGATGCAGTGTTCTGTATGTTATGGCATTCTATTCTTCATTAAACTTACAATACTGACAAAAGTGTATTGAATGAACACTAAATTAATTTGATTTGCTCTTTACCTCCTGTAGTCCAATATGCGATCTCTCCTATCCACAAAAGACTGTGCAACTAAGTTGAAGGAAAAACACCTCCTAGAAATATTTCCGGGTATTGATAAACACTTCATCATGGAAATGTATAAAGACAACAAGTGAGTTTCAATCAAAGTTTCATATAGTGATTATTGTAATTGTTAATTTCGTTTTACGTGTTATTGTATTAGATTATGCTTTCAGGATATTTTGAATCCTGCTGTTTTTAGTCTTAAATATTCACAACTTCAATGATTTATTCAGCATTCTTTAATTTCCACTTTATTTTACATCAAATAATTTTTCCTTGTCCAGTCCAAAAACACAGGCTACCCAAAGGATTGAAAACCAGTGTTGAGTTTCTTATTAAGCTTTGCAACGTCAGCTAATTCCTTATGAATTGTCATGTTTATCTTGCAATTTAGTTGTAAAGATGCTCTATCTGTAATTAACAGGCTTTTCGCTCTTTGCTTAATTTGGATTATAAGTGAAACAGAGGTGAAAAGCTTTCACCTGAATTCAGAATTTTCATTAACTACTTATAAATTTTTTAACTGAAAACTTTGCTGTGGATTCTGGAACTTGAACTGTAGCTGGAATCAACGTGGTGTATCTATGAGGCATAGAACTATGTGGATAGTGCATTTAGAGAGGTAGTCACACCGCAGAATAGGAGCGTGCAGGCAGAGAGGGAATAGGTGACTACCAGGCAATCTATAGAACCTGGCAAATAGTGCCTAATTCTGTCTTCCTGCTCAAATGACTTTCCATTTTGGATACTGATGAAGACAATGGTTTCTCAGTGGAGGACAGTTTTGATACTGTCCCCACAGGAGGTTGGTTAGCAAAATTAAAAACATGAGGTGGGAGGTAATATACAGGCATGGATTAAGGATTGGGAGCTGGTTGAAACAGAATAGGAATAAACATGTTATTCTTGCATTAGTAGGCTGTGATTCATGGAATACAGCAGGGATTTGTACTTAAGCCCCAACTATTTACGATACATATCAATGATTTGGACCTGGGGACCAAATGTAATATTTCTAAGTTCAGAGATGACACAAAATGAGGTGGGAATGTGTGTTTTGAGGAAGATGTAAAGCAGCTTCAAAGGAATTTTGACAGGCAATGGGCAAGAATATGCAGATAGAAAATGTTAGGGAACAGATTAGAAATCCCAAACTATGTTATGAAGCCCAACTATTTTTTTTATTGTGGCAGTAATGTAAAAATAAGATGTTTCACTCCAGGTGTGATTCCGTTGATACACTCGGAAGCTTCTTTTCAAAGCAAACTTTGTTTTAACAATACAATGAATTAGCTTAACATTTAACGATCGATTTACTTAAACGTGACAAGATACAATTCTTAACTGCTAACCTATCTTTATTAGTTTTAATTCAAGCAATATTCTTCGTAGACATATGAGGCTACCTTTGGTAGGAGGAACAGATGTACAAGAATATTTCATAAATGGTGAGAGATTAGGAAGTGTATATATATAAAAGGAATTGAATACCTTCATCAATAAGCCACTGAAAATTAACATGCAGATGTAGCAAGTGATTAGGAAAGCTACAGGTCTGCTTTATCGCAAGAGGATTTGAGTACAGGAATAGTGAAGTCTTGTTCAATTGTACAGAACTTTGTTTTTTTTTTATTGCCCATCTTTGAGGACATTTGAGAGTCAACCACATTGCTATGAGTCTGAAGTCACATTGTAGGCCAGACCAGGTAAGCATGATGTGGAGTTGCTGGCATTGGACTGGAGTAGGTACACTAAGTAGTTAACACCAGGTTAAAGTCCAACAGGTTTATTTGGTAGCACGAGCTTTCAGAGTGCCATTCCTTCGTCAGGTGATGATGAAAGAGTGGCACTCCAAAAGCTCATGCTACCGAATAAACCTGTTGGACTTTTACCAGACTAAGGGCAGCAGATTTCTTTTCCAAAGGATATTATTGAACCAGATGGGTATATTCGACAATCAATAATGGTTTTACAGACATCATGGTTAGACAACAGTTGGAATACTATGTTCAGTTTTGGTCCCCTTATCTTAGGAAGATTATTATTGCCATAGAGGTAATGGGGTGAATGTTCACCAGACTTGTTCCCAGACTTGTCCTATAAAACGATATTGGGGAAACTAGGTCTGTATTGTCATGAGTTCTGAAGAATGAGGTGATCTTATTGAAACCTACAAAATATCTAGAGGAATAGATGGTCGGTAGACCCAGGGTAGGAAGACTAGAATTAGTGGGCACAATTTCAAAATAAGGGGCAAGCCACTTTGGACCAAGATGAGGAAAAGCCTTTTCACTCAGATGGTTGTGAATCTTTGGAATCCTCTATCTCAAGGGTTATGGAAGCTTGGTTATTGAACATATGTAAAGCAGAGATTGACAGATTTCTGAATACCAATAACATAAAAGGATATGGAATCATGTGAGAAAAAGACATTGAAGTAGATGATTATCCTTGATTGTGTTGAATGATGGAGCAAGCTCAATGGGCTGAATGGCCTATTTTTCCTATATGCCTCCTTGTTTTTGCCTTTCTGCTGTCTTTGACATGACTGATTACTTCAACCTCCTACACTCCATGTCCAGATTACTCGTTCCCTTGTTTTCAGATCAGCTCAAAAGTTGACTTTCTTTCTGCCTGTGAGTCAATACCTCAATATACCCAAGGATCTCCTTTTTCTCATTTGAATGCTGCTTTTTAGTAATATAATCTGTGGGTAGGTCTGTTTCTAAATGCAGAATGATGACATCCAGCTCCAATACAGTACCCCATTTGCCTCGGTGTTCAAGACAGCTCGTTCAACATCCAGTTTTGGATGAACCACAGTTTATCCCAAGCCAGTATTTGGAAGACATTGTATTTGATTGAGCTTCAGGCCTTGTATGTTCTTCATTATAAAGATTGTCTAATTCCACCACTATTATCATCTGTCTGCACCCATGTCAGCTGTCTTGGCTGGCATCCCATCCCCTCAATCCTCTAGACTTTGACTCTTCTAAATATTTTTTGCCTGGATAGTTTCCAATACCATATCCTACCTACTCATCATACTTATCCTCAATGAACTTGTGCCCATTTTTATTTCTATTGACTCATTTGTGAAGTACTTTGAGAGATGTTTTTACGTTTAAGGTGCTAACAAGTGCAAGTTCACGTTTATAGAGTTCTCAAACAATTGATTTTCTTTAATTTTTTTTTTACTTCAGCTATTCCTTTAAGCAGACGGAACTGTTTTTGAAGTCTGTATTTGATTGTGATCTAGAGTCAACAAAAACCATTGAAGTTCATGAAAGTGGCCATCAAAATGAACTGGCCGTGAGCAGAAATAAGAAGGTAAAAGCTGCATTGAAATTTCTTGAAAATGCTTGTAGTATCTAAAGACTAATATTACTGTATTCAATGAAAAAAGACCTGAAATAATCAGAGTATTGTAACTTTAAAGCAGTAGGAGTTATTGCATACTTTCTTGTGTCATGTATTGCTTCCATGAGGAAAAAGTACAATGAACGTGAAATGATAGTGAAAATGAAGGGTGATACTGTCTTGGTGTCATTTAACTTTCATACATATTCTCTGTATCTTTTTAAGCTTGTGTTTGTCTTTACTGTTTTTAAATTATTTTGCTCTGCATTTATTGAAAGTCAAATTTCTTTCACCTTTTTAACAGGACAATTTATTTTCAATTGTGAAGCAACAGACCAATGCTGAGGGCTAATTCAGTTGCACAGGATTATCAGTATCATTTGTGATGCTTGGAATTCAATCCCATAAGTATAGGTCACAAAACCAAGTGCAACACTGGAGTCATTGTAATCTGGATTGGCTTCAGTAGATTAAGGTCGTGCCTTATGAATCTGGTAGAATTTTTTGAGGAGGTGACGAAAACGGTCAATGAAGGGCGAGCCGTTGATGTCATCTGTATGGATTTCAGTAAGGCGTTTGACAAAATCTCTCATGGGAGGTTAGTTGGAAAGGTCAAGGCTCATGGGATACAAGGACAGGTAGCTAGATGGATAAGTAACTGGCTTGGTAATAGAAGACAGAGAGTAATAGTGGAAAGGTGTTTTTCTAGCTGGAGGTCGGTCACTAGTGGTGTGCCGCAGGGCTCGGTACTGGGACCTCTTCTATTTGTAATATATATAAATTTCATAAAAAAATTTAATTACAGAAGTGCATTAAAGAACTGACTTGGAAGAGGGAGTAAGTAGAGTGATCAGTAAGTTTGCAGACGATACAAAGATGGCTGGACTTGCGGATAGTGAGGAGCATTCTCAGGCGATGCAGCAGGACATGGGCTGGTAGCTTGGGCAGATAGATGGCAGATGGAATTCAATCCTGATAAATGCGAGGTGATGCATTTTGGGAGAAAGAATGGAGGGGGGGAGGTATCTGATAAAGAGTAGACCTATTAAGAGTATAGAAACGCAGAGGGATCTGGGGATGCAGGTGCGCAAGTCTCTGGAGGTGGCAGAGCAGGTGGAGAAGGTTGTGAAGAAAGCATATGGTATGCTAGCCTTTATAGGAAGGAGTGTAGAGTATAAGAGCTGGCCTTTAATGTTGCAGTTGTATAAAACGTTGGTTAGACCTCATTTGGAATACTGCGTCCAGTTCTGGTCGCCTTACTATTGGAAGGACATGGGGACTCTGGAGAGAGTGCAGAGGAGGTTTACCAGGATGCTGCCTGGTATGGAAGGTCTGAGTTACGAGGAGAGGTTAGGCAAATTGGGACTGTTTTTCTTAGAAAGACGTAGACTTAGAGGAGATCTAATAGAGGTGTACAAGATTATGAGGGTATAGATAGAGTAAACAGGGTTAAGCTTTTTCCTAGGATGGACTCAAATAGCACGAGGGGTCACGGGCTTAGGGTGAGGGGGGTAGGATATAATTTGGATGCAAGAGAGAGTTTTTTCACACAGAGGGTGGTGGGGGTATGGAACGCGCTGCCAAGTAAAGTGGTGGAGGCAGACACTCTGGAGTTATTTAAGAAATACTTAGATGGGCTCATGAACAGAATGGCAATGGAGGGGTATAGAAAACTGATTTAAAATAGGGATCATGAGCCTTGGGAGTCTCTGGCAAGTATGTAAATAGACAATGATATTGATGTATTTGTTTTTATCCTACAGATGCTTTGGTCCACCTTGTTGTCTAACAAGGGGCATACGCACGATGGGTCGTGAGAGGGCTGCTCTTGGACTTTTCGAGAGTATCCTAGTGCTTCATGGTGTTAGTGTGCGCTTGACCTTGTCCATTTGATGGGCAACACGATAGCTCAGTGACTATCGCTGTGCTGTGCAGATACATGGATTTGGGCCTGTGCCTATGGGAGTTTGTGCATTCTCCCCGTGCTTGCATGGGTTTTCTCCGGGTGCTCCGGTTTCCTCCCACATCCCAAAGATGTGCTCTCAGGCTGAATGGCAGAACAAATTCTTCCTAAATTGTCTCAAATTTGGTTTCAATCCATAGATCTATAAACATAGACAGGGATCACGGGTAGAAGTGGGAATATTGAGGTGGCGGCGCGGGCTCGTTGGGCCTAAGGGCCTGTTTCCCGTGCTATTTTTGTTCTTTGTTCTTAATAGGAACATTCTGGATCATTACAGGGGTGGGCATCTGAAATAAGCATAATATTACAGATGCTGGAAATCTGAAATAAAAACAGAAAATTCTGAATAAACTCAGCAGGTCTAGCAGTATCTGTGGAGAGAGAAAGACAATTAACGTTTCAAGTCCATATGCCCTTTCTACAGAACAAGGGTGGCACAGTGATTAGCATTGTTGCCTCACAGTACTAGGGATTTGGGTTAAATTCCAGCCTCGGGTTACAATGTGGAGTTTGCACGTTCTCCCCATGTCTACGTGGGTTCCCTCTGAGTGTTCCAAGTTCCTTCCACAGTCCAAGGGTGTGCCAGTTAGTTGGATTGGCCTGCTAAATTGCCCTTTAGTGTCAGGGTAAATATGGGAATGAACTGATTGGCCTCCTGCAATGTGGGGATTGTATTCTATGAAAGAGGGATAGAAATGCAATGAATTATTTATTTGAAGAGAAGAGACAGAATGGAAGATTGGTGCTAAAAAGAAATTGACAAAGATATCTTGGGCGTCCAATAAAGTCATGTGAATGATGCCATTAAAGACTGAAGGAGTGCTAATAGTGGCATAAAGGTAACATAGCAGAATATGTTGAGAGGAGAATTAATGTCAGTGCTCAGTGGGAGCAAAACTGAATAACAAGGGACAGATGGCAGTGTGAGGAAGAGGTGAGGTGGGTTGTAATGGGCAAGCCAAGGGAATCAAAAAACAATGAGGGGGTCAAGATAGAGAGGAATGTTCACAGTCTATAATTGTTGAATTCAGTTTTGAATCCAGAAAGCTATAGAATCCAGAAGGTTGTAATGTGCCAAAAAGGTAAGTGATGTGTTATTCTTTCAGTTTGCGTTGAGCATCAATGGAGTGTTGTAGTAGGCTGATTGATAATGGATATTTGGGCAAGATGCTGAGTTAAAATGGCAAGTGACTGGAAAGTTGGAGCCATGCTTGTAGAAAGAGCAAAGGTATTCCATAGAGTAGTCAGTATAGAGCAGACTGTATTGGGAGCAGTGAATACAATAGATAGCTGATATCTGAAAAGTGCAAAACAGATGGTTGTGGTTTGCTTTCTGTACTGGCCTGTAGAGACTGATGATTTGAGCAACTGTGAAAAGCTATTGGAGGAACAATCTATTAACGTTCACGTTTCTGTTTGCAGTATTCAGCATCTTGGAACTTCTGTCTGCAAATTATGAAAAGAATATTTGACAACATTCCTTTCAAGTTAGGGGAAATGGATGCTGCTGTCAGATTTATCAATATGGATAATACAATTTTCTCAATCACTTGTTTCTGTTTTAGGCCATGATGAACAAAGATGTTAAAGAATTAGATGGTGAACGTGCGTTTCAGAATGCAGAGTACCCAGATTATGAAGACTTTCGGGCTGAAGCAGTTCTGCATCGTCGCAAACAGCAAGAGTGCTTTAGTAAGGCAGCAGAAGCTCATCGAAGAGGCATGAAACCAGTGGCTGTGTTTTATGCACAACAAGTGAGTATGCTAAAAAGTTATATGCATGAATAAGCCAAGGAGATATTTGAAAGTTGACTTTTTCTTGCTTAGGCATCTGCAATTTAACCAAACAGTTAAACCAATTTCTGTGCAAATGAATTGAATGGTTTCAGCACACAAATGCTGCCTGTGAAAGAGGTTCTGAGTGGAAACCTCAAATGTGGATATCCTTAGAGGGAAAATGGAAAACCACAAGAAGCTTTATTTTATGAGAGTTGTGCTCTAATAACAAGAAAAAATACAGCTGTTGTATTTTGTCATGAAAGTAATCCTCCAGATTTTTGTTGTTTATGCTGTATTATCAATTAGATGCTTGCAAATTGTCATTGTGGTTATGCCATCTGCTGAATATGTACTCTCACCTTGTTGCGCTGAGTGATTTGCAAATTGTAATACTGCAGCAGTATATCACTGGCTGAACACTTCAAACTGAAATTAATGTATCAGATAGTATTATGATGTCAATCATTAATTACAATTGTTTAATGTATATAATCAGGCTGATTCCTTTGAGCCGTGACTTTACTGACTTTTTAGGCATACTAAGTATACAGATTTGCATTTGCAAACAATTATTTTCACAGTAACCTGTTAGATTGAAATGATGGAAGACTAACAGTCAAAACATTTAAAAATTCACTCATGCTTTTTAAGACATTATATTTATCACATTTTCTTGGAAAGAATATATAAAGGTTAGACATGAAGAAGACTTGCGTCTTTTCCCAATTCAATAGAATAAAATGTGTTGTACAGGCCTTCATATCGTGGAATTAGTCAACTATTATGCCAGCCTTGATTTAGGTTTCACAGCTGAACTTGATCGAATCCCCATTTTGTGTCTATATCTATGTAAATTACCATGAGTTCATTAGCAACAGTTGAGATCACAAGGTCACAAGATAAAAATTGGTAGAGCTTTGACAAAAGGTTATCTGGACTCAAAACATCAGCTCTTTTCTCTCCTTACAAATGCTGCCAAACCTGCTGAGATTTTCCAGCATTTTTCTTTTGGTTTCAGAAACTTAAAAATGTGCAAGGCCAATTATGTCCGTCTTCATTCAGCTGGAAAAACCCTATATTCCCTTACTTGTGTCATATAAGTGTTTCATAAAACAGGGTTTTTGCTTCCAGCACTCTGCTGGTAAGTCCATTTCATGTATTGATTGGAAAAAAAAAATTCTTCCATTTCTATAGCACCATTCATGACCTTAGTTTTTTTATTCATTCATATGATGTGAGAGTCACTGGATAGGCCGTCATTTATTGTCCATCCCTAATTGTCTTTGAGAAGGTGATGGTGAGCCGCCTTCTTGGAACAATTGCAGGTAAATCCACAGTGCTGTTAAGGAGGAAGTTCAGAAATTTGAGCCAGTGACAGTGAAGGAGCAGAGATACATTTCCAAGTTAGGATGGTGTGTGGCTTGGATGAAAACTTTCGGATGGTTATAATCCCATGCATCTGATGCCCTTGACCTTCTCGACTGTAGTCGTTGTGGCTTTGCAAGGTGCTGTCTTAAGTGCCTTGATGAGTTCCTGTAGTGCATCTCTTAGATGGTGTATACAGCTGCCACTGTGCATTGGTCATGGAGAGAATGAATATTTTTTGTGGATAAGGTGCCAATCAAACAAGCTGTTTTGTCTTAGACGGTGTCAAGCTTCTTGAGTTGTTGGAGCTATGCTCATCTAGGTACATGCAGAATATTCCATCATACAGTTAGGTTGTGTCTTGTAAATAGTGGACAGGATTTGGAGAGTCTGAAAGCGAGTTACCCACTGCAGGATTCCTGCTGTTACAGCAGTAGTATTTATATGGCTAGTCCAGTTCAGTTTTCAGTAATGGCGGGGATTCAGCAATTGTAATGCCATTGAATATCAGGGCCGATGGTTAAATTTTCTCCTGTTTAAGGTAGTTATTGTCTGACACTTGTGGTGGCGTGAATGGTAATTGCCACTTGTCAGCCCAAGTCTGCATGCAGGTCTTGCTGCATTTGGATATAGACTGTTTCAGCATTTGAAGACTCGTAAATGCTGCTGAATTTCGTACAATTATCAGCATACATCCTATTTCTGTCATTATGATAGAAGGAAGGTCATTGATGAAGCAGCTGAAGCAGGGACTACCCTGAGGAACTCTTGCAGTGATGTGCTGGGACTGTCCTCCAAAAACATCTTTTATTATGCTAGGTATAACTTCAACCAACATCAAGATTTCTCCTAATTTCCATTGATGCCAGTTTTGTTTTGGGTCTTTGATGTAATTTTCTATCAAATGCAACTTTGAGTCAAGGACAGTCACTTTCACCTCATCTTTTGAGCTCAACTCATTTGTCTTTGTTTTAACCAAGACTGCAGTGAATTGAATTGGCTGAGGACTGGTATCTGTGATGCTGGGGACAAGACGGATCATCCAGACACTTCACAATAATATACATTTGAATTGTAATCACTTTGGTAATATACAGGAATCTCTGTAAAACTGACCCACAAATAGCATTTAAATAAATTATCAGATTTTTTTTTTCAGGGAGGTTTAGGACCTGGGTGGGATTGTGGCCGGTGGACCGAATGGCCCCTTTCTGCACTGTAGGGTTTCTATGATGATTTCTGTGATCTATAATATCTAAGAAGCATGTTAAAGATCTGCCTTGATTTAATAACTTATCTGAAAGAAAGCACCTGTGCCAATACAGCAGTCCAGAAATACTGCATTGAAATGTCAATTTTGTAATATGCTCAGGAGTATGGCTTGAATCTCACTGACTCAGAAACAATTTCACTGAGCCAAGTATGACATCTGTTTGACAGACGCAAAATAATGCAGATGCTGAAGTCTGAAAAAACAGAAATGCTGGAAAATCTCAGGTCTATCAGCATCTGTGGAGAGAGAATAGAGCCAACGTTTTGAATCTAGATGACCCTTCATCAGAACTATTTCACTGCTCTGTGAAATTGTTCTAGACTTATCTTTCGTTATTTTTAAGCTTGCATTGTCTGGTCCAAAATTTGCAATTTGATCAGTAATATTCAGATTTACCTTTTCCATACTCTTATATTTTATATTCTTCTATGAGATGATTGCAGGCACCCTATTCAGACTCAGAAATCTGTTTCTACTCAATGGATCAGCCTTGTGGCTCTTCTATGCACTGTCTCCAACACTTGAATGTCTGGTTTTCTGGTGACCAGGACAGTACAGGGGATTCTGAGCACGGGAGACATTCTAAAACTTGATCTTGACATCCTCTACATCATCTACTATGTATTCTTCTGTTGTTCAGTCTTTGTACCTATCATGTGTTAATTGCTTCTCTGCATTGGTTGGATGGATTGTGTTGGCTATATTAATCATCAAATTTATGAAATTTACCTCAGCACAGACCAAGGATTGAAGCATAGAACCTTCCAGGTCTAAATGCTTTATCATCACACAGTGCATTCACCAAATAAGTATCAGGAAAGTATCCAAGCACTTTGAACAGAATGGGCAGAATTTTTGGATCCTGACATGGATGCGGTCTGAAAATGCCAGAGGCAACGAGATGCTGTTTTCCCAACCCCATTCTTGGCACCAGCCATTCTGGCAGATGCAGGTTTAGAGTTTTAGTTAAACTATGAAGAATCCTCATAGGGATTATTAAAGGAAGCTAACTCGGATTTTTCAGCTTGCTTTGAGGATCCTGATGAGGTGGGGCAGGGGGTGATATTCTTGACTGCTTAGAACATGCACCCAGGTGAAGGTGGCCATGCTCCAAAGCCTTCCCTACCTGCCTTCCACGTACAGCAAAGGCTGCCCTGAAAGAACTGTCTGTCTGTCTCGTTTTCTCTTCTCCCTCGTTTTCTCCCCTCCTTCGCTTTCTCCTCCATCCCCTTCAGCCCCACAGGGCTAGCATAGTTGCTTTATCTGAATATTTTTTATTTGAATTCTATAAGTTGTTGAGGGGGTACCTTCATGTTGAAATGCCATCAATTACCTTTTACTGTAGCTAGCTTCTCCTGTCAACTGGAAGGTCTCTGTCCCTCCAGCTTTACAAGTCCACTTGCTGCTTTTGATTGGGCAAGGAACTTGTGCCAATGCCAATTAAGGGGTTCCCTGGTCAAAATCCCAGGATAGTGGCTATCTTCTTCAAGGATGGATTTGGGATCCAGAAACAGTCTTAACTCCTGTTTTCTGTCTCCAAAATAAAAATTCAATCCAACATGTTTTAACTTAAACTATCATAATATGCAAGTTGCTTTCAGCCAGAAATAAAATTCAAACTGACATATCTCTTGTCCTGCCTTACACAATTCTGAAGAGCATTCAGAAAGTTAAGGAATTGTAAGCTGTGTTACAATTAATAGAATTAAACTAATCCTTTGATACTGAAAGTACTATTTTATTTGGTTAAAAATATATTAATTGAACAATGCCTGCATTGTGATATTTTTTGAGTTTTGTTCTAATCAATTATCTTTAAAGGGTCACCTCCATGGGGAGAAGATGAAAGAAGCCAACTACAGAGCTGCTGCAAAGATTTTGAAGCGAGTGAATGTGTCGTTGCTTCCACAGAATGTTTTAGACTTGCATGGTCTTCATGTGGAAGAAGCCCAGTATCACCTGGAAAATGTGCTACTTGAGAAGATGACAGGTAGGTCACTTGTAATGCAATATATGGTGACCCTGTTATAACATGATGGTTGGGCTCAATAAAAATGTTATCATGAAAAAAGCGGGGCCATGCTAAATGGGAGTTCAAGAAAATCAGTGTAGAAACTGATTTTCCACCACATATGGAAGGGCAATTAATACTTTGAAAATTAAATGTTCCCAATTATAGTTAGCATATAAAAAGACATGCATAACATCTGCCTAGAACTCTACCTCCTTTATTAAACTGATCAATTAAAGATAATCCATTGATACTAGTTGAGAACGTCATTAGTTTGTCTCATTACATGATGTCCTAAGCAGCCAAGCTGGGGAGGAAAAGGGGAAGCATTATGTAATAATCTTGTATCCTTCTTGATTTTCCATGTTCACTCAAATATTATAACTGCCACACCTCACTACCCCATCCACTCCAGGTGTGTGTTTATTATAAACAGTAATGCTAGCTTTGAGGAATGAAACTTCATTGTATGTTCAGATTCTCATTTAGATGGTTGCTGGTTGGTACGACAGACAACCATATGTCGAGTAAAAAAATTCTCCTCTTGGCTCTGACTGTACGTATTGGTAACAGCCTCAGAAGAGCACCCACGTTAGCATTTTTGGGCTGTAAGTGATGTTGCTAGTTTATGTCTTTTGAGGAACAATTATTGCTTTGAGACAGTCAAGTGAGAGGAACTCTTTGAGCTAGCTGACAAGATTCAGGCTTGACTTTAGCCTGGGTCCAAGAGATGATGGAATCATGAATGATCCAATCTCCCACGTTACAATTTTATCAAATATTGTTTTATTTCTCTTTGTAATTTTAATGTTGCAAACTGATGAAAATCAATTTGTTTGGGTTCATTTTCCTTTATTTAAAGATCTTAGAACAACTACTCACATCTGACATGTTTGTATTATAAATGTCTGCATAAACTGTATTAAAAAAGGATCCAATGATGCATTGCGTTATATCCGAGTTCGCGCTGAATCAGGGCACGTTAAATCGGGGTTTCACTGTACATAATTGAGAATCAACTACTGAAAAAGGAAGAAACCCTGTCATTCTTCTTGTCTCTTCCTATTTATCACTACTCTTTCTAGACTTCTGTAATGACCAGGTGAGGAAAGATAGAATGGCTTCCCTTTTTTTCTCATTCCTCATATGACTGCAAAAGTCTTTTTAAACAGGATATGCTTGCCAATTTGGTGACTGTTTATTTAACTGTTTCAATGTATAAAAAGCAAACAGGTTTTCTTAAGTCTATTCAGAAGAGGATAGTGTTTACAATACTTAACCTGGTCTATATAAAATATTTTTTAAAAATTCCAAGCTTAATACTCTCATATATTCGATGTTCACACACACACACCAATGAGTATCAGGATAAATTTGCCAGGCTTTTTAAAGTCCAATAAAATTTAAAAGATATACAGGTCTTGTAAATTGATTACTTGGACGATTCTAGGCTAGCTTTGTGATGTCTCTGGATTCAGCTTCGAGGTGGTTTGAAGATATTGGCAGTTGGTATCTTTTCTCCCCAAGGCAGTTGACATTTTTAAAAAATCTTTCTGCATGTAGATCGTCAGAACAAACAGGGTTCAAGCTTGGGAGAGAGAGGGAGACTCAAGAGGTCTTATTGCTGTTTCTGGATATCACTGAAGAGTAACTAAGATTTTAGCTGAACCCATCTAATTAAGATCCTAAATGAACTGCTAGTTCGTGCACCCATTAAAACAATAATAATCCATTAAAACTTTGTGTAACCATTGTGTAATTGAGCTTATACATTCTTATTTCATAAAGTTACAAAATGCTCTTCAACTTCTACAATTTTTTTGTTTCAGAATACCAGCAAAAAGGTGGTAAACCTTACCTATCTGTCATAACAGGGAGGGGATGCCACAGCCAAGGAGGAGTAGCACGTATTAAACCAGCTGTCATTGACTACCTCAGAAGCCACAACTTCAGGTATACTTAGGCTGCGCATTTATTTTAGCTTTGATTGCCTAAGAAACCAAAAGTTATATCCTGGTTGATGCACGGTTATAAATCTTGTTTTCTGCCTTCTGTCATGTCAATTAGAGTAGAGGATTTATTTTATTGTAGGATGAAGTAGCAGTTTATTGTCTGTCTATTAACTTGCTTTCACCACTCCTCATTAATTTATTAGGATTTAATTCCTGCCCTAAAATTAAGGCAGAAACTATCATATTGAAAATATTAAAAAAATTTTGGTCTTCATCAGTTTCTCAAACACCCAAGTGGATTTTTAAAAAACATTGAAGATAATCATACAATGCTGGATCCTTGCTATTTGATTGGGAGAAACAAGAATTACGGGATAATAAAATTATTGTGTCCTTGAACTGGTCGTGGAGAAGACATTGTTTTCAACTTCTAGCAGGAAGTCCCTTTGTTAACACATTTTGAATCATTTGCATACGTTGAACACAACCATGTGATAGCTTGATATTCAATGCTTCGGATCCTACATCCGATGAATCTCCCCTTAGTTTTTCTGTTTCTGAGATCTTTAACCGTGCTTTGTCTCTCTAAGGTTTGATTTCTCCAATATTTTCCCTATTGGCTTCCCGTGTTCCAGCTTTCAAAAATTATAAATTGTTGTGATGATACAGTGCCTTTAGCAAATGTAGTTTTATCATGTTTCTTATAAGGGATATGTTTGAAAGTCAGTTCTGTTTTATACTGTGCCAGAAGCTCAGATGTTAAGAGTGTGGCATAATTGGTTTTAGTGTGTTTGTCCAAACAGAGTTAATGCACTTTTATTTACCCATGTTTCCCTTGGGGTTTCAGAGTAGGGCTTTGATTAGGTTGATTGACAGAGTCATATGATTAATGAGGGGAGCTAAGCTTGCAGGAAATATAGTTTTAGTTTCATTTGTAAAACCAAGAGCAGTTGTTAACTGGAGCTTTTTAAAAGAGGCGGCTCTCTTTCTCTTTTTCTCTCACTCTGAAAAGTAATCTCTCTCTCTCCAGAGGTAGTCATAAAATAGGATTGTTAACAAGTACAAGCACATAAGCCTATGTTGTTTGCTAACTATTTTGAAGAGAGGTTTAAGTCTGTAAGAGGAATATTGCTTGAATTGGAACTATTGGAGATAGGTGAGTAAATTGTACCTTAGAACATAGAATGTTACAATGCAGTATAGGCCCTTCGGCCCTCAATGTTGCACCGACTTGTGAAACCAATCTGAAGCCCATCTAACCTACACTATTCCAATATCATCCATACTGTTTATCCAATGACCATTTAAATACCCTTAATGTTGGCGAGTCCACTACTGTTACAGGCAGGACATTCCACGGCCTTACTACTCTGAGCAAAGAACCTACCTCTGACATCTGTCCTATATCACCCCTCAATTTTAAGAACACAAGAAATAGGAGCAGGAGTAGGCCATCTAGCCCTTCGAGCCTGCCCCGCCATTCAGTAAGATCATGGCTGATATGCAGTGGATCAGTTCCACTTGCAGCTTTCTCCCCATAACCCTTAATTCCTTTGTCAGAAATCTATCTACCCGTGACTTAAATATATTCAACGAGGAAGCCTCCACCACTTCAATGGGCGGAGAATTCCAGAGATTCACCACCCTTTGAGTGAAGAAGTTTCTGCTCAACTCAGTTCTAAACTGCCCTTCCTTATTTTGAGGCTGTGCCCTCTAGTTCTGTTTTCCTTTCTAAGTGGAAAGAATCTGTCTACCTCTACCTTATCTACTCCTTTCATTATCTTGTAAGTCTCTATAAGATCCCCCCTCAGCCTTCTAAACTCTAACGAGTACAGGCCAAGTCTATTCAATCTCTCCTCATAAGCTAACCCCCTCATCTCCAGTATCAGCCTGGTGAACCTTCTCTGTACTGCCTCCAAGGCCAATACATTTTTTCGCAAATAAGGGCACCAAAACTGCACACGCACTCCAGTTGCAGTCTCACCAGTGCATTGCATAGTCGTAGCAAGACCTCCCTGCTTTTATATTCTATCTGTCTCGCTATAAAGGCCAACATTTCATTTGCCTTCTTGATCACCTGCTGCACATGCAAACTGAGTTTTTGTGATTCATGCACAAGGACCCTAGGTCCCTCTGCACTGTAGCGTGCTGCAGCTTTCACCCTTTAAATAATAATCCCTCCTGCTATTATTTCTACCAAAGTGGATAACCTCATATTTGCTAATATTATACTCCATCTGCCAGGTCCTCGCCCGTTCACTGAGCCTATCTAGATCTCTCTGCAGACTTTCCGCGCCCTCCACACAATTTGCTTTTCTACTCATCTTCATGTCATCAGCAAATTTTGTTACCCTACAATCAGCCCCCTCCTCCAGATCATCTATATAAATGGTAAACAAATGAGGCCCCAGCACTGATCCCTGCAGCATTCCACTAGTCATCAACTGCCAATCAGAAAAGCATCCATTGATTCTAACTCTCTGCTTCCTGTTAGATAACCAATCCTCAATCCATGCTGACACTTTACCCCCAACTCCGTGTTCCTTAACCTTCTGCAGCAAAGCTATGTCCCCTCGTGCTAGCCACCTCTATCCGAGGAAAAAGGTCTCACTGTCCACCCTATCTAATCCTCTGATCATCTTATATGCCTCTATTAAGTCACCTCTTAACCTTCTCTCTAATGAAAACAGGCTCAAGTCCCTCAGCCTTTCCTCATAAGATCTTCCCACCATACCAGACAACATCCTGGTAAATCTCCTCTGCAATCTTTCCAATGCTTCCACATCCCTTCCTATAATGCGGCAACCAGAACTATATGCAATACTTCAAGTGTGGCCACACCAGAGTTTTGTACAGCTGCAGCATGACCTCTATCAATAGAAGCTAACACACTGTACATCTTCTTAACAACCCTATCAACCTGGATGCTAACTTTCAGGGATCTATGCACATGGAAACATAGATCTCTTTGCTCAATTACACTACCAAGTAACTTATTATTAGCTCAGTATTCTGTATTCCTGTTACTCCTTCTGAAGTGAATCACTTCACGCTTTGCCGCCTCTCAGCCCAGCTGTGCAGTTTATGTATGTCTCTCTATAACCTGCAACATCCTTCTGCACTGTCCTCAACTCCACCAACTTTAGTGTCATCTATAAATTTACTAATCCATCCTTCTAAGCTCTTATCCAGGTCATTTATAAAAATGACAAACAGCAGTGGCCCCCAAAATAGATCCTTGCAGTACACCACTAGTAACTGAAGTCCAGGATGATCATTTCCCATCAACCACCACCCTCTATTTTCTTACAGCTAGCCAATTTCTGATCCAAACCGCTAAATCACTCTCAATCCCGTGCCTCCATTTCTTCTGCAATAGCTTACCGTGGGGAACCTTATCAAACGCTTTACTGAAATCCATAGACACCACATCAATTGCTTTACTAATTTGTAAATTAGTTTGACTAATTTACTGGAATTTTATAAGGCTTGACTAATTTACTGGAATTTTATGGGTTTGATTAATTTATTGGAATTTTATGAGGATATAACAAATGCGGTTGAAAGAAGGGAACCTTTAGGTTTCCAGAAGGCATTCAATAAGGTGCCTCACAAAAGATTGCTGTGTAAGATAAAAGTACACAGAGTTGGGGGTAAAGTGTTAGCGTGGATTGAGGACTGGCTATCTAACAGAAAGCAAGAGTTGGAATAAATGGGTGCTTTTCCGATTGGCAAGCAGTGATCAGTGGTGTGCAGCAGGGATCGGTGCTGGGGCCTCAATTATTTATCATATGCATAAACGATCTGAAGGAGGGGACCAAGTTTAGGGCAACGAAGTTTACAGATGACAAAGATGAGTGGGAAAGCAAATTGCGCAGGGGACGCGAAGTCTGTAGAGAGATTTGGATAGACTAAGTGAGTGGGCAAGGATCTGGCAGCTGAAGTATAACGTTGGTAAATGTGAGGTTATCCACTTTGAAAGGGATAATAGTAAAATGGACTAGTATTTAAACTATGAAAAATTACAACATGCTACTATGCAAAGGGACCTAGGGGTCCTTGTGCATGAATCATAAAAACTCAGTGTGCAGGTGCAGTAGATAATCAAGAAGGCAAATGGAATGTTGGCCTTTATCGTGAGGGGGATGGAATGTAAAAGAAGGGAGGTCATGCTGCAATTATACAAGGTACTGGTGAGATTGCACCTAGAGTACTGTGTACAATTTTGGTCCCCTTATTTAAGAAAGTTTATATTTGCTTTGGAGGGGATACAGAGAAGATTCACCAGGTTGATTCTGGAGATGAGGGGGTTAGCTTATAAGGAGAGATTGACTAGACAGGGCCTGTGCTCATTGGAGTTTAGAAGCTGAGGGGAGATCTTATAGAGACATATAAGATAACGAAGGGGCTAGACAGGGTAGAAGCAGTGAGGTTATTTCCACTTACAATGGAAACAAGAACTAGGGGGCTTAGGCTCAAAATAAGGGGAAGTCAATTTAAAACAGAGTTGAGGAGGAACTTCTTCTCCCAGAAGGTAGTGAATCTTTGGAATTCTCTGTCCAATGAAGCAGTAGAGGCTACCTCATTAAATGTGTTTAAGTCACAGATAAGTAGATTTTTAACTAATAAGGGAATTAAGGGTTATGGGGAATGGGCGGGTAAGAGGAACTGAACCCACTATCAGATCAGCCATGATCTTATTGAATGGTGGAGCAGGCTCGAAGAGCTAGATGGCCTATTCCTGTTCCTATTTCATATGCTTTAGGCTTATCCATTCTTTGGTCACCTTCTCAAAGAACTCAATAAGGTTTGTGAGGTTCGACCTACCCTTCACAAAATTGTATTGTCTATCCCTAATCAAATTATTCCTTTCTAGATGATTATAAATCCTATCTCTTATAATCCTTTCTAAAACTTTGCCCACATCAGAAGTAAGGCTCACTGATCTATAATTATCAGGATTGTCTCTACTTGCCTTCTTGAACAAGGGGACGGCATTTGCTATCCTCCAGTCTTCTGGCATTATTCCTGTAGACAACGATGACATAAAGATCAAAGTCAAAGGCTCTGCAATCTCCCCCCTAGCCTCCCAGAAAATCCTAGGATAAATCCCATCTGGCCTATGGGACTTATCTATTTTCATACTTTCCAGAATCACTCACACTTCCTCTTTATGAACCTCAATCCCATCTAGTCTATAGCCTGTATTTCTGTATTCTCCTCGACAACATAGTCTTTTCTCTGTGTGAATACTGGCAAAAAATAGGAATCCATGTGTAACTTCCCATAACTTCCCTTAACTGGTCCTAATCTTACCCTAGTCATTGTTTTATTTTTGTTTAAAATTTTATTCAAACATTAAATGTTAAACGAGTTCATTTGTTATAGTTGAACTATATTTTTAAATAAAGTTTGTTTTGATAAAAGCTTCCCAGTATGTCAAAAGTACGTTAAAATACCTTATCCTCATATTAATGCCAATGTAGTAAGTAGTTGGCGTCAATGTTAAATTCATAATGTACCTTGGAGTATCTGACCTCATATCCTAACATTATCCGAAATGCAGTTGTCCATATACTGTATCATGTTAAATCCAATTGCCTGTCACCTCTTTCCTACTAACCTACAATGGCTGTCTGCCCCAAACACATGCCATTTTAAGTTTTTGTTTTCCTTTTAGAATTCCCCCAGTTCTTTATAACATTCTCAACCTTGTGCCATTCATATCTGATATTCTGACTATTAGCTGTTGACAGGTTTTAATCTTGCTCTGACCAAGTAATCTTGATAAGATTACTGTATCTCGGATAATGAAATCAATTGATTACCATACTGACTACAAAAAGAAACTACTTTGCTTTCAGCAAAGCTGGTTAATCTAGAATTTTCAGGATAAGTGAGCTTGTATTATTTGTTTTATGTCTGTTGTCATTAAGTATTTAATATTAAATGCAATAATTAGTATTTGATCCTATCTACATAAAAGTATAACATTTTCTGACATTAAATTCATTTATATAACATCTTTCATGATCTCTGGACATTCCAAAGCACTACAGCTAATTGAATACTTCTAAACTTTAGTAATGTAAGGAACCTGACAGTTATTGTGTGCACAGCAAACTTCCAGAAACAGCATTACAGAATGACCAGATGATCATTTTTTTATTATGTTGATCAGGACATTGAGGATATCTCTTTTACTATTTTTCAAAATAGTTTCACGTAATATTTCACATCCACCTGAGAGAGCACATACAACCTTGGTAGAGATAACACTTTTTACGGTGCACATTTACCTTTTATTCTGCACTGGAGTGTCAGCCGAGATCTTTATACTCATGTCCTTGGAGTGAGATTTGAAACCACAACCTTCTGACTCTGAGGCAAGAATACTACAGTTGATGACTGAATTGTTTGTTTTGTTTATAGGTTCACAGAGCCACAGCAAGGTGTTGTGAAAATCAAGTTGAATTGAAGGATGACGATTTGACAAGAAAATTATTTCCTAATTCTGAGTACGCAGCTATCTCATGTGGGTTTAGAGTTACTGCACAATATCAAACATTTAAGTGTGCAGTGTTTTTTTAAATGGTAACACTCAGGGATATTGAGCAGATTTAATACAGTGAAATTTGATCCTGGTATACTTAAGAGTGCCTATTTGACTCCCATTTGGTTAAAGCATCTTTTAACATGAAACTGTGTTCTGATAAGTTTACTCAGCTTGGTAAATTTAACCCTTTTAAAATGTGTTGTGTATAATTGTCCTCAGTCTTTATGTTTGTAGTGCTTTGAAATACCAGCACAGAAGAATAAGAACTGCCCATTTTGAGGCTGCCAAAATTTGAGCAATTTCACTGATTGTCCTAAAATGCGTTTCAGTTGAAAAGGATTATTTCCCCAACTGTGAAATGTTTATCTTTTGCAGATGCAAAGTAAAACTTGAGAGGATCTAGATTTATAAGTGAGATTGTGAGTAAAGTGAGGTTTTTTTTCAAAGAAATAAAACTAAATTTTAACTTTTGTAACCTTTTGCACAAAATTGAGTTTGCAAATGTGATGCCCAAGTTTTATGTAATAAAGTTCTTCATTCTGCTTCTTTTTGCTATTGTTTTAAAACAGTAAAAATACATTTTTAAATTTGATGCAATAATGATGGGTAAGTGTTGACTTGAGAAAATAATTTGTATTGGATACGTTGCTGCTCTGCTGTTTGTTCTTATCACTTTTTTGTTATGGAGTGTGAACTTCTAATGCGGAAAATATTTTCCAATATACCTCTGTTGAGAGACATAGGAAAAGAGCATCAAGTATTAGATGTTGATTGCACAATATTACTTCATCATGAATTACTATTTTAAAGTTTTACAAGAGATTTGTATATAATTTTTAAGCAAATCTATCATTTTTAAAAATTCTATAATCAATAAAGAATATTTAAAATTTATGATCATTAGATTTTATGCCATAGTGACTATACAGAATTGCATTTTGTTGGAATAAAAATCATGTACATTTCCACCATAGAACATATAATAAACTGCCATATGATTGGAGGGTGGCTCATGTTGTTCCGTTGTTTAAAAAAGGTTCCAAAAAAAATCCAGGAAATTATAGACCAGTAAGTTTGACTTCGGTGGTGGGCAAATTATTGGAAGGTGTAATAAGGGATAGGACCTACTAATATTTGGATAGACAGGGACTTATTAGGGAGAGTCAGCATGGCTTTGTGTGTGGTATGTCATGTTTGACCACTCTGTAGAGTTTTTCGAAGAGGTTACCAGGAAAATGGATGAAGGGAAGGCAGTGGATGTTGTTTACTTGGATTTCAGCAAGGCCTTTGATAAGGTGCCTGATGGGAAGTTAGTTAGGAAGATTCAGTTGCTAGGTATACATGGGGAGTTAGTAAATTGGATTAGACACTAGTTCAATGGAAGAAGCCAGAGAGTGGTTGTGGTAGATTGCTTCTCCAAGTGGAGGCCTGTGACAAGTGATGTGCCGTAGAGATTGGTATTGGGTCCATTGTTGTTTGTCATCTATATCAATGATCCCATGATGTGGTAAATTGGATCAGCAAATATGCTGATGATGCAAAGATTGGAGGTGGAGTGGACAGCGAGGAAGGTTTTCAAAACTTGCAGAGGGATTTGGACCAACTAGAAAAATGGGCTGAAAAATGGCAAATGGAATTTAATGCAGACAAATGTGAGGTATTGCACTTTGGAAGGACAAACCAAAGTAGAATGTACAGGGTAAATAGCAGGATTCTGAAGAGTGCAGTTGAACAGAGTGATCTGGGAATACAGGTACAGAATTCCCTAAAAGTGATGTCACAGGTAGATAGGGTCGTAAAGAATGTTTTTGGTACGTTGGCCTTTATAAATCGGAGTATCAAGTATAAAAGTTGGAGTGTTATGGTAAGGTTGTATAAGGCATTGGTGAGGCCGAATTTAGAGTATTGTCACCTAGTTACAGGAAGGACGTAAATAAGGTTGAAAGAATGCAGAGAAGGTTTGCAGGGACTTGAGAAGCTGAGTTACAGAAAGAGATTGAATAGGTTAGGACTTTATTCCCTGGAGTGTAGAAGAATGAGGGGAGATTTGATGGGTATAAATTGAGTGAATGCAAGCAGGCTTTTTCCAGTGAGGCTAGAGGAGAAAAGAAAACTAGAGGGCATGGGTTGAGGGTGAAGGGAGAAAAATTTAAAGAGAATATTGGGGGGGGGGGGGGGGAGCTTCTTCACACAGAGTAGTGGGAGTATGGAATGAGCTGCTAGATAAAGTGGTAAATGTGAGGTCATTTTAACATTTAAGAAGAACTTGGGCGAGTTTGTGGATGAGAGATGTGTGGAGAGATATGGTCCAAGTGCAGGTCAGTGGGACTAAGCAAAAAATGGTTTGGCATAAACAAGAAGAGCCAAAAGGCCTGTTTCTGAGCTGTAATTTTCTGTTGTTCTATGATGAATGCACCATGCTTAACCTTTTAATGCTGCTCAGTAAATCGGTTAGAGCAATGTAAGAAATAAATTGTTTTTGCTGCTTTATTTAACATACAAATACCTTAAAGTGGCATATTTTGTTTTCAACTTTGATCCCCATCCTTGCACTGTGTATGCATATAATATATAAATTTCCACATTTTATTGTGATCGGTAAGTGATTATGGATTTGAATATTGCTTATTTCTGAGTACATGATATAGTTATAATCAAATAGTGATTCAGATTGATTATTTAAATGTGTAATTTAAGTACTTTCAAATATGAAAGAGAGGCTTTTCTAGTGAGTTTCACACTCTAAATGACGAGGCCACATTTTTTTTACTGAAATCACAAGTATTGCTGGGAATGAACTGAAGGAGAGAATGTTTTGATGATCTTAAAGTTAAGCATAATGTTGTCTCCAAGTTTGCAGTTGTATAGCAATTGTTCCTCAGCTAACAAGTTTGCTTTACTGTTCAGCAAACTGGATATGCAGATATGTATATGTTAATCCCTGCCTATGTATGACAATGTTCAAAATTTATTTATTAGTGTTACAAGTGGGCTTACATGAACATTGCATTGAAGTTACTGTGAAAATCCCTAGTCATCAGTTAATTTAAAATTTTAGTATTTTTTGAACTTCTTTCCGATATGTCCTTCGCTCTTCAGTCTGCTCTGCCACACACGAGAGTGATGTAAGAGATTCTTTACCTCATTTTTCTCTCCCATGAATCCCTATATGGTATGGTTAAGATTGATATGAGTAATCAAATGGAGACCAACATCCATTCCAATATCTTTCTGCATACCATAACTAACTTTTTCAAAAGTGGTTATTAGGCAAAACATTTGAAGTATGAACAGCTGTTTCATGCAGCAATAAGTTGGTGCCTATATAGGTTGAAATTCTGTGGCCATTCACACTGGCAGAATGCTCTGGTCCCGCGGTGGTACACCAGAGAATCTCGCCACCTACGAACGGCATGTCATGTCTCACAACTGAGAAGAACGTTGAGGGAAGGCCAGTGAATCTTATCCATAATATGCTAAATTACCATTGTATACACAGATATTTAATAGTTAATCAAAAAGCAATTAAATATATAGAAAGAGCTCTCACAAAGAAATGGATAATTATCTGGAGGAAGAAATTCACAATTTGTGATTTTGATGAACGTGGGAAGCAGTTATGTTTACAAGGTTATAAAAGGCACAAAATACCTGAATCAGTTTATTTAATGGATTTCTGTAGAATTAAATGCAGGTCAGGAATTTTTTTTTTAGGTGAAAGGCACCATGAATAAGTTCAGTTGCTCAATTCTTTAATCATGTAAATTTTTTATTAAAAAAATTTAAACTCAGTACTCAATTTTCACAGCAGGGAAAGGAGCATGTATGTTAGGGAATTCCATTCAGCATATTTATTGTGAAATGCTTGTTTTCCAATCTCTCAATAGGCCTTTGGTAAGAATGTGTATGTTTTGGCTGATTTTTAGCCATCAGTGATTGTACTTCTTTGTTGAATTGCTTTTTTCTTCCACTACAAATCTTATTTTCATAAAATAGATATTTTACTAATATATGAATGATGAATTTCAGCTAAGTATTTTACCTATTCCATACCAATATTGAAAGTCTTTTTTTCCTTTTCTCAGTGGTACTTCAAAAGATGATTCAAGAAACACGACCGTTGTGATTTTATTGTTCTTTCAGTCAGTAAGCTTCATATTCTGAGAACAGTACAACTCCAAATTAAAGTTTGTATGTGCTTTCCATCCAGTTGTACATGGCGTAATCCTGTTAATACTGTGATGAGGAAACATTTCTTCACTAAGAGAATGGTAAATCTGTGGAATTTGCTACCATGGGAGGCAGTTAAGGCCAAAATATTATAATATTATGTTTTCTAGATGGAGTTAGATATATCTCTTGGGGCAAAAGAAATCAAAGAATATGGGGGAGAGGGCAGATAGGATCAGGCAATTGAGTTGGATGATCTGCTGTGATCATAATGAATGAAGGAGCAGGCTCAAAAGGCCAAATGGCCTACTCCCATTTTCTATGCTTCTATGTATAATTTAACATCAACTCATTTGTCATGTGTTAATCAGAGGAAGTTTAAAAAATGATATTCATATAATCAATAAAGCTATTATCAACGTGCAACTACTGGTCTCAAATTGGTATTTGTGGATTTGAGATTAGCAAAAAACAGCCTTGGATTCATAAAGAGAGCTTTGCTTCTCAGGGCATTAGTTTGTAATATTGGAAAAGAGCATCTGCTTTCTCCTAGCATTAAAAACATTGAAATATATTGATGTGCCTAAGTGGTTCAGTGGATTGCTAGGTACTTTTAAAATACTTTAAGGTACTTTCTGAAGCAGTAATAACACATCCTGTGCAAATTCAAACTAGAGAGCTTGCACAACTTTGCCTTAATATGTTCAAGGAGTAGGTCAGGTGATGCACATCAAAAACAGAAAAGTGCTGGAAAATCTCAGCAGGTCTGACAACACCTGCAGAGAGACATTACAACCAATGTTTCAAGACTAGATGACTTTTCATCAGGGCAGACCCATCGTTCAGATAGATCTGCTAGGATTTTCCAGCATTTTTCTGTTTTTGTTTCAGATCGGTTCTTCTCTCTCTCCACAGATGTTCTCAGATCTGCTAAGTTTTCCAGCATTTTTCTGTTTTTGTTTCAGATTCCAGCACCCTCAGTATTTTGCATTTATCTCAGGTTATGTACCTCAGGTTCAAATATCACTTTTGTTTTACTTGCAAACAAATATGTGTTGTTAAAAGTGTGATACTGTTATCACTTAAAGCATTTTGAGTAATAATTTAAGTGAACTTATAGGGAATTGTAAGGTATAAGGGTTTGGGACATTTGAGATGTGACAAGATACTGTATAAGTACAATACTTTTTGAGTTTATGGATCGAACCAACATAATTGCTGATATTAAAAGATAATTTGCAAATTTTGCTTATTCTTGATCAACAATAAGTTGAAAATTGATGGGCAGGGTGCTTTGAAATTTGTTCAGTATGGTTTTTGTCTATTTTTACTGTGGACTTTTACAATATTACTGATATTTGCTGATAGAATTAAAAATATATATATTTTTGTAAACTTGTTACTGGAAGCATAGGATGTAATTTTTATGCCACATTTACCTTTCACGTTAGCCATAAGGACACATATTTCAGTATTTATACTAATGTATTTTTGAGCAACAGATAAAGTAAATACTGGATGCTTATAAATTTTAATACTTTTAATGTTTACCTTATGATTTGAAATATGACATTTTGTGGTTTAAGCCAAATTATTTGTAATTTATTTTTTCAGAATATTATGTATTTTACAAGATATTTTCAATAAAAGTATATATGTTTCATATATTTGTTTATTTATTATTTGATAATTTGTACTTGTATCCTTTTTAGTTTTGAAAACCATCAACAACTAGAATTTCATGTTGCTTACATGGTCCTGCCCACCTGCTGGAAAATTGATGGGAACCATGCGTTGCATTTCTCCGGGAAGCCCAACACCAAGAAATGATATTTTTCAGAATATTATATACTTTTTATGATGGCGATGTAGGCATAGCATAGGCCACCTGGTAGCTGTTTCTCATCTCTCTTTAGAAAAAGACAAACAGTCTCAGAAATGTTAAAGGCAAAAGGCAGATGCTGGAATCTGAAACAATAAAACAAAAAATGCCGGAGAAACTCAGCAGATCTGACAGCATCTGTGGAAAGAGAATAGAGTCAATGTTTTGATTCAGGATGATCCTTCATCATCCTGTTAAGTTCTCCTAGTTCATGCTTCCATGTTGACACTTCTAAGTCTTGTACCCTTTTATCTACACAAATGCCTAGTAAAGAGTAACTAATGGCATACAGCATGAAATAAGTTAAAAGATTACCTCAGCCAAAGGGTTGGATAGGTGGACAGTCACACCTTGGGATTCATCCTACTGTCATTAGCCAGAGCTATTTGAACAAGTAACCAACATAAGATAAACAATTAGCCCCTAGAAAGTGTATTAACCAGTGATAGGGGGGAGGGGTAGCCCTTGTCGGGCAGCTGCCTTCTTCAGGTGGAGGAAGACTGGGAGAAGCACCTTTTAGCACTTCAGCTAGAGAGCAGAAGGCTGCTATTACAAGCTGCAGAGATTAACACTCATCTCGCACCATCCACCTGTTTATCCCTTGAGGGTCAGCCATTTGTATTCTTCTGCTATGGATTGTATGATTTTTCTATTTTTTGATTTCATTGTATACCAATATGTGTGACAATAATAAATCAAAAGTATTGTTTCTTACATACTCTGTAAAGCATACCGTTCACTGAGAAGCAGAGGGTGCAAAATGTAGTGTTACAGTCATAGCTATGGTGTAGAGAAAGATCACCTTCATATGAGTAGGTCCATTCAAAAGTCTGATGGCAGTAGAGAAGAAACTGTTCAAGTTGGTTGGTACATGACCTCAGACTTTGGTATCTATATCCCAACAGAAGAAGGTGGTAGAGAGTATGTCTGGGGTATGTGGGGGGACCTTGATTATGATGGCTATTTTTCTGAGGCAATTTAAGTGTAGAGAGAGTCAATAAATAGGAGGTTGGTGTGAGTGATGGACCCTTAGTAGTTTCTTGCAGAATTTAATAGTGATAGTGCACCACTGAATAAGGTCATGCCAGAGAAAAATAGCAACGACAACAAGGTTGAATGGGCAGTTAGGAAGGCAAATGCAATGTCGAGAGGGCTGGAATGCAAGAGCAGGGATGCACTCTGAGGCTGAATAAGGCTCAGGTCAGACTCCAATTGGAGTAGTGTGAGTAGTTTGGACCCAGTATCTAAGGATGTGCTGGTCTTGGAAAGAATCCTGAGGAGGTTCACCAGGAAGACCCCTGGAGTGAAGAGTTTGTCATATGAGGAACGCTTGAGGATTCTGGATCTGTACTTATTGGAGTTTAAAAGAATGAGGGGTATCTTATTGAAACTTACAGGATATTGTAAGGCCGGGATGGAATGGACGTGGAGAGGATGTTTCCACTAGTAGGAAAAACTAAAACCAGAGGGCACAACCTTAGACTAAAGGGACCATCCTTCAAAACAGAAATGAGGAGGAATTTCTTCAGTCAGGATGTGGTGAATCTGTGGAATGTTTTGCCGCAGAAGGCTATAGAGGCCAGGTTATCGAGTGTCTTTAAAACAGACATAGATCCTTGATTAATAAGGGGACCAAGGGTATGGGGAAAAGACAGGAGAATGGGGATGAGAAAAATATCAGCCATGATTGAAAGGTGAAGCAGACTCGATGGACTGAGTGGCCTAATTCTGCTCCTATGTCTTATGAGTCTTACGAAGTTGATCTTTCTGTACACTATATCTATGCTGTAATACTCAATGAACGTTATGCTTTGTACAGCATGCAAGAAATAATACTTTTCATTGTATACCAATACAGGTGACAATAATAAATAAAATCAAAAGATAGAAAAAGCATAAACCTGTAACAAGTGAGTATAAATGTCTGATGTCAGAGGACAAACAGATGGATGGTGCGAGATGAGTATTGTTCTCCACAGATTGTGTGGTGACTAAGGCTGAGAATTAAATATTCTACAATATATAATGTTTGAAAGATAAACAAATTGGGAGAGGATAGACATAATAAAGGATGACATAAAGACAGTGGTGAGGAACCTTCCTGTAATGTTAGGAAGTAAAATTGGTATGAGTTATGATGGGAGTTGCAGGGGAGAGTGATGGTAGCTAGTGCTAATATTACCAAAGTACTAACCTCGAGGATAAGGCTAATGTTCTGGGGTCATGGGATCAAATCCCACTGCTATAGTTGGTGGAACCTAAACTAAATAAATCTTGACTTAAAAGCTAATCTCAGTAATGCAGACCACAAAACCATCCATGGTTCTCAAAAAAGACATTTAATTCACGAATATCTTTTGGGGACGAAAATCTACCATTCTGACCTTTTCTGGCCTACATATGACTCCAGACCCACACTATGTGGTTGATTCTAAATTGTTCTCTGAAATGGCCTAGCAAGCCATTCAGTTCAAGGGCAATTAGAGATGGACAATAAATGCCCACATCCCATTAAAAAAGAAATATATTTTGGTGGGAAGAGTGAGGAGACCCAATACAAAATAAAGATTACAATTTTAATGAAGGGGGAGGAGCAGGGGAGTACAAATCATTGAAGATGGCAGAATAGTTTGAGAACGTGATTGATATGACAGATGGGAATCCTAGACTTTATACTGATACTAAACAAATCAAATTCCAATGGAACTTTGCTTGCTGGATCCTAACTTTTATTTTTTATTTAGAGACATGGATGAACAAAGTCTCGGGATTGCCTTTGAGCCTTTAACAAACGAATAAAACAATTTTTAAATAAGAAAAGGACTACTATACCTGAAACTATATCTTTACAGATATATACAGAGTTGTGACAAAATCCACATTGTACTATAATGATCACAGTAAGTATGAAGTTCCATGGTAACCCAATAGGTGAAATGTGACACCCCATGCTCTAAAACCAAATGATATGTCACCCAGTACAATCTCTGAAGGTTACTCGTCAAATCCCCCAGGTGTTTGTCATACCATAAACCACTGGCCTTACTGGAACTCTGCCTTCCATTACAAAGATTTCCAGTCCCCTCTTTTGAATAACACACTTTGGAATCTTCTCCCAAGTAGTACTTTCTCTCAGATATCTTCATCAGGATCTACCTACAGGATTTCGATCTCTTTTGGAGTTCCTCTGCCCTGGATTGTCATGTGTATTCAAGCTTCCACGTAATCTCTTGGGTATCCAGCCATGCCAGTTGAATACCACTACTTCACATTCTGTTTCTTTTATGTTCTTTAGTTGTGGGACTTGCTGTCTGTCCCTTGTATAGCCCTGCCTGTTCTGATGGTGCCTATGGAATGCTCCTCACCTCTGGATTTCTAGTTTCCAAACTGACTGTAATTGCTCTTGCTGTTTTTAGATTGCTAAGCAACAGCTTTTTTTTATTCCTTGTGTTTGCTTCAGGGGTCAGCAAACCTTATTACAATACAGAAAAAGTCCAAAGTGAAAATAGAACTGAACCCAGCTGAAGTTATTGACCCTTAGTACACAAATTCAGAAACACAAAATTAAGCTTATGCTTTCAAAAGATAATTGTATAATATTGCAGGACTACAAAATTCACCCGAATAAACTTGTACCTTATTCCTTTTGCATATAATGCAACTATAAATTACTTAAACTACCTCTTTTTTGACAATATATAGACATAAAAAACAAGGGAGTTAACGTGAATCATATAGAACTGTGGTTCAACTTAAGTATTGTTTCCAATTGTAGCCACTGCACTTTAAGAAGGCATTAGAGATACTGTAGTAAATATGAGAGTGATTAGGCACCTCAGATTAGAGAAGCTGTTTTCCTTGGAGGAGATTGTTAAGGGAAGATCCGGTATAAGTATTCAATGGGTATGGTGTCTGGTCAAGATAAGTAAAGAGAAATTCTTCCCATTGATGGAATAGTCCAGAACCAGAGGACATTGATTTTATTTTGATTCATTATTGTTACATGTATTGGTGTGCAGTAAAAAGTATTGTTTTTTGCACACTACACAGACAAAGCATACCTTACATTGGAAAGGAAAGGAGAGGGTGCAGCATGTAATAAAGTAGGTCTATTTATCGATTTAACATGATTGGCAAAAAAAAGAAGACATGAGGAAAATCTTTCACACAGCATGTGGTTAGCATCTGGAATGCATTCCTGAGAGTGTGATGGAGGCAGATTCAATCATGGCTTTCAAAAGAGAATTGTATAGTATTGTGTTGCGGGAAATTACCACTTCAGAGTCAGATTGGACTGCAACAATACAGTTTTATTTAACAAAGCTTCGTGGAGAAAAGGCACTGGCACTTCACAGTACTGGACAACTACCTTCTCTCAATAATACAATAGGAGCAGTTTATTTTTATACCTTTCAGACAATGGATAGTCTGGACATTAGCTATTTAACACATCATTATAGTTGAATAAGATCGATAGTTTAACACATCATTATAGCCAGACATATACAGACATTGGCATTTAACATTGCATTGTTTCATAGAATGGGTACATTTCCTCTATCAGTGACTATCAATGACTTAGTTTCGATCTATACATACAGTAATTGATTTTTTTGCATTTATGTATTTCTGTTCCTATTTATGGCTAATCTTATTGTCCTAGACCTGTCCGTACCTTAAAAGTGCCTCAAGCTCTCTACTGGTTTCCTGCAGTATCTGATTCCTGCATGTTTAACTTTAAGTAACTGTCTGTCCTGCATATTTTGTTTTAAGTAGCTGTCTGCGCTAAAAGTCAGTGCCTGCTTAATGTCTGTCTCCCAGATAACTTTTTAATGTGTCAGGTAGCCATCTTTGTGATTTTTCCCACTATAGTGTCCTCTGTTGATCTGGCTTATTATTATTTTTAATAATTCCTAGACCCACCTGTATCTTCACACGTAGAGGTCAATTTCCTTCTTTCCTTCTTCGTTTCTTCTGATGTCATCAGGGATCTTTATCATGGATTCTTCGTCGATGGAGAGACTAGCTCCTGGCACAATTCTTGTTACCGTAACTTTGCAGCAGACTTTTAGGCAGCCAACAATTAGACAACAGACAATATCAACTGAAATGAGTATGATCAATCCATGTAATAAATAAGATCCCTTCTTAGCCCATTAATACTTTTCTTGCGTCCCTGTCTGAAGTTATCAAGTTGTTCTCTGATGTTATTGATGACTTGTGTAATGTTATAAATTTGTCTGTGACATGTGTTATGGATTTATTGACTATAATTGTACACCATCCCACCCCCCGACCTTGGTGTGCTAACTGGTAATCCATTGCCTATCACGTCTGTTGCGCATATCATCTCAGTTCAGCCATTTCTTGGTTAACGGCCTCCAGTGCTTTTGAAATGCTGTTTCCCAGGACTGTTAGTCCACAAACAATATGATTCGTATTCTTTGCACTAATCGCTCCTGCTGCCCTTCTCTGGAATAAAGCTCCAAGGAACCCATATCCCAGTGCCTGAGGCTTCCCAATCAGTGCAGAATTCCTTGCTGATGGCCCGAGTTACTATACTCCTCTTTATATGCCCCTTCTGAGGGCATGGAACTGTTAGTGGTCCTATTGTTCCTATTGCAAAATGGTTTGGGAGGTTTGGTGTTTCTGTCATGTAAGTACTGTTGAAGAAGAACACATATCCATTCTTAGCCAAATAACATTTAGTTTTTGATTATGAGTTTGTTCATAGCTTGGTTTACTTGACTCCCGGTTTGATCCCACCACCTTGCAAGTATCAAATGGGTATGTTCACGTAGCTGAGCTTACGTGAGTTCCATGCACTGTCCACAAATGAACTGTCTTCCCGCGGTTATATTCAGACATTTCTGTTCATCACAGATGCAAGTCAACTGACCCTTATTAACCCGACAATGTTGACAGACACACTGCGACTGCACACAGAAATCATTCTTGATTTATGAAGCCATAGACACATTCCCATCCCTGCACCACAAAACAAAGCGGATAGCTTGCAGTATCAGAATAAGCTTTTCCTCCCACCTGTTGGAATCGCCTGCACACACAGTCTGTGGGATTTGCAAGTTCCACACATTTGCCCTGTATACCTCTTTTGTATTTGCCAATATGTCCCTTACAGGGTGCATCTTATGTATCTACAGTGTATAAGTCATGAGGGTCCACTCAGGGATGGCTATAAATAGAGCTTCTACCGAATGTGCTAATGGGTAACATATAGTTCGACTTCTGTGTAAATGTATGTGAACTTTGTAAAATAGATTATCTTCCAATCCAGTCAAATTTACAGTTGTGATAACACAATAATACAGTTACATATGCAATTATATACATATTTGCAATGATCAAATATCAAATCTAACACTATAATTTTTGTAATCTCCAAAAGTTATATTATTTATTGACCCGCATGTGCCTGTTCTTGCTTGCAATCTTTGCCTATGTTGAGGAAGCAGTTCTGTTAGATCACTCGCTCACTCATTCATGCATTTCTTTGTAATAATTTCAACTGTGTCCAATGTTTCTACATACCTTTCCTTCTATATAGACACAGGTGTCTCCACTAATTATAACTTCATATGGCCCATTCCGTTTTAGTGCAAACCCTGGTTTGTCAGGTAATGTTTTTACTAGTATGCGACTTCCCACTGTTGGGACGTCAGGGAGCATTTTAAGCTCTATCTCTGCGTCTCTTTGTTCCTGATTGTCTTTTACTAATTGGCACATCCCTTTGATTGGAATTGGGTGCTTAGTTCCAAAAGATATCTCCTGATTTTATCTTTTAGTAGACCTACATCGGTCCCACCTGTTATGATGTTTTCTGGTAATTGCATCACCAGTCCTGTCATTAGTTCATAAGGAGTTAATCTTGTTGTCCGGTTTGTGGTAGCTCTAAGCCTCATTAATATAGTGGGCAATATTTCTGTCCACATTTTTCCCAATGCTTGTATGGCTTTAGCTAGTACATTCTTAAGTGTTCTATTCATACATTCCACTATTCCAGAATTCTGTGGGTGGTAAGGGATGTGAAATTTTTGTTTTATCCCCATTAATTGGCATACTGCTTTTACCACCTTTCCTGTGAAGTCCGTCACTTGCTCCGAATTGATTTATAGGGGTACTCCCCATGTAAGGATTATCTCTTCTGCCAATATCCTAGCCACCGTGATAGAGTACAATTTGTTGTAGAGAATGCTTCTACCCCTTGGTGAACTTGTCTATAATAACGAGACAATAAGTTTTGTCATGGCATTGTGGTAGTGGCCCTGTGAAATCTATTTGCAGATGTTCCCAGGGTCCCTTTGGTCTCAGCTGGTGTCCCATTTTAATTTTTATGGATCTACCAGTGTTGTGTTGCATGCACGTCACGTATCAATGATAGTGTTGGGCTATATCTCTTCCCATTCCTTTCCACCACCATTCTTTCCCTATACTAGTTATCATGGACTCTCTATTCACATGTGAGAGTCCATGGTGTAGTTCCAATAGGTGTTTTGTATGCACTCTGGTGCTATTCCTTATTTTCTCTTCTCCAAATGTTATCAGTCCCTTTGACTGCTTCCTGTGTTTCCCATCTCTCCTTTTCCTCTTTTGAGGTGTCTTCATGTAAGTCCTGAATATCTATTTTGTCTCCTGTCTGTTCTATCACTGCTATTGACAGTGATATCCTATCCTAAGGCTAACTGTGGCATCCTACCTGCAACTTGGTTCCCTTTGAAATTTAACCAGTCTGGGTTATCTTTTCCTGGTTCTTTCTGGTGTGCTTTAATTTTGATTACTGTGGCTTTTTTAGGTTTCTCACTAGCTCTCAACAATGTCTCAATTCTTTGCTAGTGCTTAATAAGGGTTCTTCCCATGGTTATGAACCCTTTTCTTCCCCATGCTGTCATGTATGACTCCAAATGCGACTATCTGTATAGATGTTCACCGTTTTACCTTCAGATAACTGAAGGTAGTGCCTGAGTGCTAATAGTTCTGCCACATGCGCGGATAGACCTCCATCAATCCTTCCTCATCTGCTGTCTCTAATTTGTCATTCACTATTGCCCACCCTATCCGGAGTGATCCTTCCACATATTTGTGTTACTCATCTACAAAAAAGGTCTCCTCAGCTGTTATTAAGGGTATGTCCTTTATGCTACCCTCTCCTTTGTCCATATCTATACCTTCACAATTGTGTGGCTCTCTTACATCGAAAATCCCTTCTGCAAGGTTATTCCCTATATCTCATTATTATCATGGACTTGCTTGGAGGGAAAAGGACAGCTTCCCATTTAGCCCTTCTCATTTTTGAGATTGAGTTAGTTTTCCCGTGTTCAACGTTTCCACCAAGGTATGTTTTGTGTAAAGGATTATATTCCCTGTCATGATTACTGGCTTGCTAACATTCATGGCCTAGGTGGTGCAATCCAAGGTGGCTATGCACCTGGGTAGTCTGGTGACTACTGGCTCTTCTGCAGTGGAATAATACCCTATGGATCTCTTCCTGTCGCTATGGTCCTGTATTACCACTGTGGAATAGAACCCTCCTTCATTGCTACAATTGATATGGAAATCCTTATTAGAATTTGGTAATCCTAGTCCAGGGGCTAATATCAGTTCTGTTCTTTGTTGTGAGCCTCTCCCTGATTGGGAAACCCATTCTACCGGATCTAAAGCTGTGACTAGTCCCCTTTGACTAGTCTTTGTGTGGGTTCTGCTAATTTTGCAAACCCTGGGATGAAACTCCGGCTGTAGTTGAATAATCCTAGCACCTATCTGACCCCACTTATGGTGATGGGTTGCGGCATTTCTTGTATTGCCTTCTTTTGGTCCATTGGCATTTCTTTAAGTCCTTGGGATATAAGGTGTCCTGGTTATAGAACACGTGTTTTCCCAATTTGTGCTTTTTTGGGGCTCACCTTTAACCCTGCGGTTTTTAATTCATTCAGTACTAAACATAAGGCTTCTTGATGTCCTGACTTGGTCTCCGAAACTATTAGGATATTGTTTACATATTGTAGGACCATACTATCCTCTGGCAATTCTACCCTGTTCAGGATGTCACTCACCACACGATGGAATATCACAGGGCTGTTGTGGAATCCCTGTGGTAAACAAATCCAAGTGTACTGTTTATCTCCCACTATAAAGAATTTTTGTCTTGGGATTTGGGATCCAACAGTAAGGACCAGAACCCATTGGTTATGTCCAATACTGTGAATATTTTGTGCTCCTGTGACAGTCCATTCAGGATTGTTGAAGGACTTGCTACAATGGTGTGCAACTTGGACATGACTTTATTGAGTCCAGTTTAATCTTTTGTGAGCCTATAGCTTCTATCAGACTTGCTCACTGGCCATGTTGAGGAGTTAGTGGTGCTTGTGGTTTATCTCAGAATCCCCCTTTCCACTAACCCTTTAACTAACTCCACTACAGCTTTCTCTGCCTCTAGTTTTATTGGGTATTGTCGATGTGGCTTACGCTCCGGTCCCTGTATCTTTATTGGGTCTGTTTTAGTCAAACAGGTATCTACTTTTGTTTTAGCCCATACCTCAGGGACAGAAGCACAGATGGCTCAGAACCCTCCTGTCTCTAATTCTCAATTTTTGGCGGTGACTGTGGCCACTTTAATGGTTTTGAGGTGACTTATGAGTTTCCCTACTCTAGTTTTCTAACCATCCTGTCTTGGCCAGATTAATTCTCCCTTTCCACTGTCTATCAGAATCTCATATTCTTTCATCAGATCATTTCCCATTATTGTACCCTCGTTATTTTTGCACACATAAAACCTCATCGGTATATACAGATTATTTATCTCTACTAACGTGGTCTTGCTCAGGTAGGCAGGTGTTTTGTTCCCTCCTATCCCAGTTGGTAAATCATTTTATTTGTAGTGAGTAAGGGTAGAACTGTGACGGATATGAATGCTCCTGTGTCCACTAGCATCTCACATTGCTTGCCTCTGACTAATGCTGACACATAAATCCTTCCCTCCTTCTTACTCTTGTGAGTGGGGGCTGCACACCGTCAGTCTTGCTGACCCTGGAGGTTCTGTGGTTCCCTTTCCATGGGGCCGCAAACCCCTCGCAAAGTGCGCTTGCCATTCACAATTGTGGCAAATCAGTTTAGACTTTGTTCCATTCCCATTATTGCAAGCTGCTACTCTTTCTGGCCTTGTTCTTGCCTGGGATTTCTTTTCTCTCGATGTGCTGCTAATCCACTCTACCAACTCATCGTAATCTTGGGACATAATCATTCCCATTTTTAGGACGACTTGATGAGCGCTAAAGAGTTCATCCTTAAAAGCTTGGATGAATGCTCAATCTCCTCAACCTGGATTCCCTTTCCTGAGCAGTCTTGATATACCTAAAACAATCGTTCTCCACATTCAGAAGCTCCTTCCTCTTTTAACTGTTATGTTGTGGTAATTCTGCTCCAGTTAGTGGGAGCATTCCCTAACACGCTCTGAATTTCTGCTTTAAACTGGGTGAAGGGTGACTGTTGGGCATCTATCTCCGATGTTAGATGGAACTACGTGTGCCCACCGTACCCCACTATAATCCTGTACTGGAGGAGTGGTGGGTAGATCCACCTGCTGCCTGCCTCCACTTATCCACTGGATAGGCTGCCCTGACCAGTTGGTGTACATCTCTCAGGTGTAATTGGTACCCTACCCAGATTGTGTCTCATTCTTCCCAGAATTTAATATTTGCACTTCTAGGTTGTAATTTACTCAGGGAAGCCATTATCTGCTGTCTCTCACTTGGGGTGAAGGGTTTATAATTTGTCTTTGTCTGTGCATCTGACCCTCTTGGGTTACTGACACTAAGTTGTGTTCTAGCGCTTCCTACTCCTCTGGAGGAGCGGTTGGTCCCTGTTGTGTGGACTCACAAGGAGTTAGAGGAACAGTTTCCCCTCTCCATTGCTTCTCTTCTAATACCTGTTCCCTCACTTGGGATTCTAATTCTCTAATCTTTTCTTTTTCTTCACTCTACTTCTTAGTAGAGGTGACTACGTGCTTAATTGGACCAGCTAACTGATGTATTAACAATACTCTTATCTTCTTTGTCTTGTTTCTCTTTTCTCCATCTATCCACTTTTTCTGCTGTTCTAAGGTCTGAGAAGTATCTCAACCATCCTTTTGCATCCTCTTTATTAATGCTTGCCTATCTATCATGTATACTTCAATAAGAGATCCTGCAGGTTTTCTCTTAACTTAATTATCTGCCATTTAGCAGAGTTCACTACCCCCAGTCACTGTTGCCACCTTGGCAACATGTTTTAGGTACCTTACAGCCACAATTACTCCCTAGTAAAGTGTGCTGTCTACTGTAGGGACTTCATTATCCCTGGCCACTGTCACTACTCAGTAAGAGTCTGGCAACACCAATTTTAAATCCAACCAATTTATTTGATAGTAAATCTGAAAGCTTTTGGCCTTTGTAGCCTTCGTCAGGCGAATGAGATGTTCTGGTCTCCAAAAGCACACATATCAGCCCAGACAGTTTACAGATTGCTGATTAGAATGCGAATCCTTACACCTAACCTACTATTCAAGTCTTAAAGTGGCTGACGATGTGGGTGGGAGGAATATTGAGCACAGGTCAGAGGGATGTGTATTGTCTCCAGACAGCACAGTAAGTGAGGTTTTTTTTGCTAACCCAGGCAACTCATGGGGGTTACAGATAGTGTGACATGAAGCCAAGATCCAGCACCATGTTTCACTACCGTCTAAGGGTTTCAATTTATACTCACAGTTCCCACTATTACCATCTTGGCAATGTGTTTCTCCACCAGAGTCCGGTTTAAGTTAGAGTTGATCAAACTCTGCATTTACAACATTGACAATCCAATACTCGACTTTACAAACTTTCATGCAATCAGATGGCAACTCTGCATTTGTCTGCCAGTACAGAGTTTGATGTTAATCGACCTGTGCCACTTGTGTTTCATAATCCTAAGTGCCCTTGGTGCCTTTATGCCCATTTCAATTCCTGATCATTGTGTGGGGGATTTCCCCTCTTAATAACCGGTCTAAGGCTGGGTTGTTTGAGACCAGCACTATCTTGTCCTCTTGTTGATGACCACAAGTAACAGTTATCACTGTCAGCAGTTAATATTTATGACTATACCATATACATTAATACTTATTATTAAAAATACCTCTTAAGTTTAGCCCCTTTCAAACTGTATTCTTGACCCTGTCCAACTCTCACAGATTCAATGATCTCTACCACAGCTTTCCGATCACGGCCAATCGATTGTAACTTACCAGTAATAGGATCCTGCTGACTACACCAATTGTTGTAGGAAATTACCACTTTGAAGTCAGACTGGCTGTGCAACATTACAGTTTTATTTAACGAAGTTTCATGGAGAAAAGTCACTGGCACTCCACAGTACTGGGCAACTACCTTCTCTCAATAATAACCATTCAATAGGAGTGGTTTATCTTTATATCTTTCAGACAATGAATAGTCCAGACAATAGCCATTTAACACATCATTATAGTTGAGTAGGATCGATAGTTTAACACATTGTTACAGCCAGACATATACAGACATTGGCATTTAACATTGCATTGTTATATATAGAACATATAGAACATTACAGCACAGAACAGGCCCTTCAGCCTTCGATGTTGCGCCGACCAATATAAAAAGCAATGCCCCTCCAAACTAAACCATTCCCTTCTCTTCCATATACTTATCAACTAACCTCTTAAACGCCACCAAACTTGGCGCATCTACAACTGCTGCAGGCAGGGCATTCCACTCCCGAACCACCCTTTGGGTAAAGAACCTGCCTCTGATATCCGTCCTATAACTATCACCCCTTAATTTAAAGCTGTGTCCCCTCGTGCTAGCTTTTTCCATCCTAGGAAAAAGGCTATCACTGTCCACCCTATCTAAACCTCTAATCATCTTATATGTTTCGATTAGGTCCCCTCTTAGCCGCCTCCTTTCTAACGAATACAACCTCAAATCCCTCAGCCTCTCCTCATAAGACCTGCCCTCCATACCAGGCAACATCCTGGTAAACCTCCTCTGTACCCTCTCCAATGCCTCCACATCTTTCTTATAATGCGGGGACCAGAACTGCACACAATACTCCAAGTGCGGCCGCACTAGAGTTTTGTACAGTTGCAACATGACGTTGCGGCTCCGAAATTCAATCCCTCTACCAATAAAAGCCAAGACTCCATATGCCTTCCTAACAACCTTCTCGACCTGACTGCCTACTTTCAGGGATCTATGCACATACACACCAAGATCCCTCTGTTCATCTAGACTACTAAGAATCCTACCATTTGCCCTATACTCTACACATTTATTATTTCTGCCATAGTGCATTACCTCACACTTTTCCACATTAAACTCCATTTGCCACCTCTCGGCCCAGCTCTGCAACTTGTCCAAGTCTCTCTGCAAACTATAACACCCCTCTTCACTATCTACCACTCCACCGACTTTAGTGTCATCTGCAAATTTACTAATCCATCCTTCAATACCCTCATCCAGATCATTTATAAAAATTACAAACAGCAGGGGCCCCAAAACAGACCCCTGAGGTACACCACTTGTCACCGAACTCCACGATGAATATCTCCCATCAACCACCACCCTCTGTCTTCTATCTGCTAGCCAATTCCTAACCCAATTAGCTAAATCACCCTCTATCCCATACATCTGCATTTTCTGCAGAAGTCTTCCATGGGCCACCTTATCAAACGCCTTACTAAAGTCCATATATACCACATCAACCGCCTTACCCCCATCCACCTCCTTAGACACTTTTTCAAAAAACTCAATGAGGTTAGTAAGGCACGACCTACCCTTCACAAAACCAATTTCTTAGAATAGATACATTTCCTGTATCATTGACTATCAATGACTTAGCTTTGGTCTATACATACAGTAATTGGTTTTCCTGTATTTATTTGTTCCTGTTCCCATTTATGACTAATCTCCTTATTGTCCTAGATCTGTCTTTATCTTAAAAATGCCTCAAGCTCTCTAATGGCTTCCTGCAGTATCTGATTCCTGCATGCTAAACTTTAAATAACTGTCTGTCCTGCATATTTTTAGTTTCAAGTAGCTGTCTGCGCTAAAAGTCAGTGCCCGCTGAATATCTCTCTCCCAGGTAACTTTTTTATGTGCCAGTTAGCCATCTTTGTGATTTTTCCCACTACAATCGCAACAGAAAAAAATTGCAGGACTGCAAAATTCACCTGATTAATTATATTTCTGCTAAATATTTCCGGCATTTTCTGTTTTTATTTCGGATTTCCAGAACCTGTAACATTGCCTTTTTACTAATCTTATGTTTGCTTGTACACCAGATGGTGCTGCACTGCATGTCAGATTATAATTAATATTTCATTTCCTTTTCACTTCAGACAATAGAACATTTTTGCTTCATCAACAATAGAGATCCAATGCTATTATAAGACTAAATGGTTGGTTGTCAGAATGTGCGCAAAAGTTTTTCTGCTATAGCTGGGAAACTAGTCAATATTTCTAAGTGATTTTATTACTCCTTTCAACCATTGACCAGCATATGCCAAAATGATAGAAATGACAATTTCACGTTTTACAAACCTACTCATTACCTGTTGTGGAATCAGAGCGAAAAACATGAGGAATGAAAAACAGACATGAATATAAAGAAAAGTAAATAATGACTCAAAATAACAAGATTTTCTTTGCTGATCTTCATGTAGAATATCAGCTCCATTTCTAATTAAAAGTTAATAAGAGAATACTAATGAAATGATAATGGAAGCATTAGCATGACTTCTATTTATGCCACACTTTTAATATCAGTTTTTAGGAGCTTCACAATTCGTCAGGAAGGCAAAGTAATAGAACATAGAACACTACAGCACAAACAGGCTCTTCGGCCCACAAGTTGTGCCAATCATACCATACCTACCAGACCATAGAACCACCTGTAATTCCCAATCCCATTAACTCCCATGTACTCATCAAATAGCAAGAACAATCAAAAGTTAGGTCAAAAACTTTTTTAAAAGTGGAAAGTTCAGGTAAGGAGTGTTACTCCAGAAGATGAGAATAAGAATGCAACATATAGGGTCATGCTGGTGTACTACACTGAGAGATGGGAACCAGTGCCTAAAAATGAGGATGATAGCTTCACCAACCACATGGAATCATATCAATACAAAAAGAGGCCATTCAGCCCACAATGTCTGTGCCAGTTCACTGCTCAATCTACCTACATCAGTTCAATACCAGGAGCAGAATTTTCCCATCATGCTCGCCACAGGAATTGTTGCAGGCGTGACACAGACCACTGCAAAGGTCTGTTGACCTTGGGCAGGAATTTTTGATCTTGGGGCGAGTACAGCCGGAAAATCTCACCCCATTGCTTTATCTCTCCAAATCACTTACAAAAGCAATTTCAAATTCCGTAGGTCTTTGGCCCACTATTACTAGGAAATCAAAGGAAGCTTTAAGAGATTTGTATCTATATTGGTAAACATTAGAAATAAGGTATAACTTAACGTGGATTTATTTTAATGTTTCTTTGGAAGGAAGGATAAAATTTATACTTAGATTTATGTTTAGTATGTGTAAGAATTGGTTCAGTTCCACCTGTGTTTCTATTGGTTATGGCGTGAAGCATAAATAGAATGGCTTTTTACTTAGTTCATCACTTTATTAAGCATTTATACAATAAACTGCAGAGATAAGGCTTTCAAAAAGCTCAATATGTAGGCACACAAATAAAGGCACATAGATCAGCCATCTTTGGAACAAAAGGGTTGAGTTCAGAAAATAATTCACTTAAAAAGGTTGTGACAAAGATACTGTACTATTAAGAAATTATATGGGATTGTAAATATAACTTTCTTCAAATCAATATTTGAATATCAATTTGTTTAATAAAGTGGATTTTAAAAATGTAATCATAAGTAGAATTGTCATGTTATACCTAATTACTACCTATGGTATAGTCTTCATTACTATAATCTATAATTGACTCATAATAAATATTCATAAGCAACTATAAAAGAATTAAAGTCTCATGCTTAAATCCTCACAAACTTACATAAAGATAACAAGGTAGACAAGTCTCCGGGACCAGATGGGATGTACCCCAGGTTATTGTGGGAAGTGAGGGATGTCATTGCAGAGCCCCTGGCGATGATCTTTGCATCGTCAAGGGAGAGGTTCCGGAGGATTGGAGGATTGCGGATGTGGTCCTTATTTTCAAGAAAGGGAACAGGGATAGTCCTAGAAATTACCAACCGGTGAGTCTGACCTCAGTGGTTGGTAAGCTGATGGAGAGGCTTCTGAGGGACAAGATTTATGAGCATTTGGAGAAGTTTAGTGACCACAATTCGGTTACGTTCACCTTAGTGATGGACAGGGATAGGCATGAAGCTGGGGGCTGTAGTTATAGCTGGGGGAAGGGTAATTATGAGGCCATCAGGAGAGAATTAGGGTGCATAGATTGGACTAGGGAACTACAGGGACTGGGAACATCTGGAATGTGGTGCTTATTCAAGGAGCAGCTGCTGAGAGTCCTTGATAAGTATGTCCCTGTCAGGCAGGGAGGAAATGGACGAGTAAGAGAGCCTTGGTGTACGAAAAGAGTTGATTTGCTGGTTAAGAAGAAAAAGGAGGCTTATGTCAGGATGAGGCTTGAAGGCTCAGGTAGTGCAATGGATAGCTATAGATTAGCTAGGAAGGAGGTAAAAAGTGAATTGAGGAGAGCTAAGAGGGGACACGAGAAGATGTTGGCTGATAGGATTAAGGAGAATCCTAAAGCTTTCTTTCGATATGTTAAGAATAGAAGATTGGTTAGGGCAAGATTAGGGCCAGTCATAGACAGCAGTGGGAAGTTGTGCGTGGAGCCTGAAGAGATTGGTGAGGCACTGAATAAATATTTCTCTTCGGTATTCACGCAGAGTGCTGGAAATGTAGCTATGGAGAGCACTGAGGTACAGGGTTGCAAATTGGGAAGTATTGTAGTAGATAGGGAGGATGTGTTAGAAATTCTCGAGGGTTTGAAGTTGGATAAGTCCCCTGGGCCGGACGGGATTTACCCTAGGATTCTCTGGGAGGCAAGAGAGGAGATTGCAGAGCCTCTGGCTCTGATCTTCAGGTCCTCGTTGGTTACGGGTGTGGTTCCGGAGGACTGGAGGATGGCGAATGTGGTCCCATTGTTTAAGAAGGGGAAGAGAGACCTTCCTGGGAATTATAGACCAGTGAGTCTTACTTCTGTGGTGGGCAAGGTATTGGAGAGAATTATTAGGGATAGGATTTATAGTTATTTAGAGAGAAATGAATTGATTGGGGATAGTCAGCATGGTTTTGTGAAGGGTAGGTCATGCCTTACTAACCTCAGAGTTTTTTGAGAAAGTGACCAGAGAGGTGGATGGGGGTAAGGCGGTTGATGTAGTATATATGGACTTTAGTAAGGCTTTGATAAGGTGGCCCATGGAAGACTTCTACAGAAAATGCAGATGTGTGGAATAGAGGGTGATTTAGCTAATTGGATTAGAATTGGCTGGCAGATAGAAGACAGAGGGTGGTGGTTGATGGGAGATATTCATCGTGGAGTTCGGTGACGAGTGGTGTGCCTCAGGGGTCTGTTTTGGGGCCCCTGCTGTTTGTAATTTTTATAAATGATCTGGATGAGGGTATTGAGGGATGGATCAGTAAATTTGCAGATGATACTAAAGTTGGTGGAGTGGTAGATAGTGAAGAGGGGTGTTATAGTTTACAGAGAGACTTGGACAAGTTGCAGAGCTGGGCCGAGAGGTGGAAATGGAGTTTAATGTGGAAAAGTGTGAGGTAATGCACTATGGCAGAAATAATAAATGTGTAGAGTATAGGGCAAATGGTAGGATTCTTAGTAGTTTAGATGAACAGAGGGATCTTGGTGGCGGGTTTGAAGCAGGCAAGAGAGGAGATTGCAGAGCCTTGGCTCGTTCTTCAGGTCCTCGTTGGTTACGGGTGTGGTTCCGGAGACTGGAGGATGGCGAAGATGGTCCCATTGTTTAAGAAGGGGAAGAGAGAACCTTCAGGGGAAATTATAGACCAGGAGTCTTAATTCTGTGGTGGGCAAGGTATTGGAGAGAATTATAATGATAGGATTATAGTTATTTAGAGAGAAATGAATGATTGGGGATAGTCAGCATGGTTTTGTGAAGGGTAGGTCATGCCTTATAACCTCATTTAGTTTTTGGAGAAAGTGACAAGAGGTTGATGGGGGGTAAGGCGTTGATGTAGTAGATATGGACTTTAGTAAGGCTTTGATAAGGTGGCCCATGGAAGACTTCTACAGAAACTGCAGATGTGTGGAATAGAGGGTGATTTAGCTAATTGGATTAGGAATTGGCTGGCAGATAGAAGACAGAGGGTGGTGGTTGATGGGAGGTATTCATCGTGGAGGTCGGTGACGAGTGGTGTGCCTCAGGGGTCTGTTTTGGGGCCCCGGCTGTTTGTAATTTTTATAAATGATCGGTGCAGGGTATTGGGGGATGGATTCAGTAAATTTGGCAGTATGATACTAAAATTTGGTGGTGTGGTAGATAGGAATAGGGGGTCTGTGTCAGTTTACAGAGTGGCTGGAACAAGTTGCAGAGCGGGCAGCGAGGTGGCAAATGGAGTTTAATGTGGACAAGTGTGAGGTAATGCACTTGGCAGGAACAATAACTGTGTAGAGTAGGGGCTAATGGTAGGGCTTCTAATAGTGTTGAGGAACCGAAGGAGCTTGGTGTTATGGGTCAATAGAGCCCTGAAAGTAGGCAGTAAGTGGCTAAGTTGTAAGAAGGTCTTATGGAGTCTTCAGCTTTTATTGGTAGGGGGATGAAAATTTAGGAGCCGCAGCAATCAGTTGCAGCTGTACAAAAACTCTAGTGCGGACGCACTTAGAACATAGAAACTAGAAATAGAACATAGAACAATACAGCACAGAACAGGCCCTTCGGCCTTCGATGTTGTGCCGACCAAAATAAAAAGCAATGCCCCTCCAAACTAAACCATTCCCTTCTCTTCCATATACTTATCAATTAACCTCTTAAACGCCACCAAACTTGGCGCATCTACAACAGCTGCAGGCAGGGCATTCCACTCCCTAATCACTCTTTGAGTAAAGAACCTACCTCTTGTATCCGTCCTATAACTCAACATGGAGTATTGTGTGCAGTTCTGGTCGCCACATTATAAGAAAGATGTGGAGGCATTGGAGGGGGTACAGAGGAGGTTTACTATGATGTTGCCTGGTATGGAGGGCAGGTCCTATGAAGAGAGGTTTGAGGATTTGAGGTTGTTTTTCGTTAGAAAGGAGGCGGCTAAGGGGGGATCTTATTGAAGCATATAAGATAATTAGAGGTTTGGATAGGGTGGACAGTGATAGCCTTTTTCCTAGGATGGAGAAAGCTAGCACGAGGGGACACAACTTTAAATTAAGGGGTATGAGTTATAGGACGGATATCAGAGGTAGGTTCTTTACTCAAAGAGTGATTAGGGAGTGGAATGCCCTGCCTGCAGCTGTTGTAGATGCGCCAAGTTTGGTGGCGTTTAAGAGGTTAGTTGATAAGTATATGGATGAGAAGGGAATGGTTTAGTTAGGAGGGGCATTGCTTTTTATTTTGGTCGGCACAACATCGAAGGCCGAAGGGCCTGTTCTGTGCTGTATTGTTCTATGTTCTATGTTCTATGTTTAGGTTGATTGAAATAGTCAGCATGGTTTTGTAAAAGGCAGGTCGTGCCTTATGAGCTTAATTGAGTTCTTCGAAAATGTGACTGAACACATTGACGAAGGAAGAGCAGTGGACGTGGTGTACATGGACTTCAGCAAGGCATTTGACAAGGTCCCACATGCAAGACTTCTTGAGAAGGTGAGAGGCCATGGGATCCAAGGGGCTTTGGCCTTGTGGATCCAGAACTGGCTTGCCTGCAGAAGGCAGAGGGTGGTTGTGGATGGCTCTTTTTCTGCATGGAGGTCGGTCACCAGTGGAGTGCCCCAGGGATCTGTTCTAGGACCCTTGCTGTTTGTCATTTTCATAAATGACCTGGATGAGGAAGTGGAGGGATGGGTGAGTAAGTTCGCCGATGACACGAAGGTCGGTGGTGTTGTGGATGGTCTGGAGGGATGTCAGAAGTTGCAGCATGACATCGACAGGATGCAAGACTGGGCGGAGAAGTGGCAGATGGACTTCAACGCGGATAAATGTGTTGTGGTCCATTTTGGCAGATCCAACGGGATGAATGAGTACACTATCAAAGGTAGGAGTCTTAGCTGTGTGGAAGAGCAGAGGGATCTTGGGGTCCGGGTCCATAAGACTCTCAAATCGGCCTCCCAGGTGGAGGATGTGGTTAAGAAAGCTTACGGTGTACTGGCCTTCATTCATCGAGGGATTGAGTTCAGGAGTCAGGAGGTAATGCTGCAGCTTTATAGGACCCTTGTCAGACCACACTTGGAGTACTGTGCGCAGTTCTGGTCGCCTCACTATAGGAGGGACATGGAAGCTATTGAAAGGGTGCAGAGGAGATTTACAAGGATGTTGCCTGAATTGGGAGGCATGCCTTATGAAGACAGGTTGAGGGAGCTGGGACTGTTCTCCCTGGAGAGACGAAGGTTGAGAGGCGACCTGATCGAGGTTTACAAGATGTTGAGAGGATTAGATAGGGTGGACTCTCAGACACTATTTCCCAGGGCTGAAATGGTCGCGACGAGAGGGCACAGATTTAAGGTGCAGGGAAGCAAGTACAGAGGAGATGCTAGGGGAAAGTTTTTCACTCAGAGGGTGGTGAGTGAATGGAATCGGCTGCCGTCGGTGGTGGTCGAGGCGAACTCGCTGGGGTCTTTTAAAAGACTTCTGGATGAGTATATGGGATCCAATGGGATTGGGGGTTATAGATAGGTCTATGGCTGGGTAGGTTTTGATGTGTTCAGCACAACTTGTGGGCCGAAGGGCCTGTTTGTGCTGTAGTGTTCTATGTTCTATGTTCTATAACAAGATCCTAAAATTCTTAAGTTAGGATATGAGATGCTGATACTCATAAACTTAAAAAGAGTTTTTTTGCTATAATATATCCATCGATGTATTCTACGCCAAGATAATTTTGCTGATCCGAAAATTCCTATAAGGAATGACATTTCATTTCAGGATCAAGTCTCTAGTTGGTAAAGTTGACTAAGTTTTTTTAACGTTCTGATATTTCTTTTAGTTGAGGTTCAAAGCTAAAAACAAGTTTGACTGGGTAGGTTTACCTTGTCAGCTTTGACGGACTGCAGCAGTTTAAGAAAGCAGCTCACATTCACCTTTTCTAGGGTAATTAGAGATGGTGATAAATGTTGGGCTGGGCAGTGATGCTCGCACCCAATGAAGGAATGTTTTTTAAAAAATCCTAAACTGAATTGAGCTTTAATTGACTAATCTAGATGTGGTCAACTTCTTGTCATTTCTTATATATAGTATGAAGTTTCATTTTCTAATAAATCAACTTATAAGCCTAGACTTTCTGAAAACTGCTTTGTAACAATAAGTGATGATATAATCATGATGATGTAGGCCAGTGGCTGATGTGTTGACAATATTGAAATAAGAGTATTTTAAAAAAAACTGCAAGGAAGTATCGATAAGGTAACAAAATAAGAACATAAGAAATAGGAGCAGGAGTAAGCCATCTAGCCCTTCGAGCCTGTGCTGCCATTCAATAAAATCATGGCTGATCTGATAATGGTTCAGTTCCATTACCCACCTGCTCCCCATAACCCTTAATTCTCTCACTGTCAAAAATCTATCTATCTGTGACTTAGACACATTTAATGAGGCAGCCTCCACAGCTTCAATGGAGAAAGAATTCCAAAGATTCACTGCTCTCTGTGAGAAGAAGTTCTTCCTCAACTCTGTTCTAAATTGACTTCCCCTTATTTTGAGGCTGTGCCTTCTAGTTCTTGTTTCCATTCCAAGTGGAAACAATCTCTCTGCTTCTACCCTATCTAGCTCCTTCATTATCTTATATGTGTCTATAAGATACCCCCTCAGCCTTCTAAACTCCAATGAGTACAGGTCCAGTCTATTCAATCTCTTCTCATAAGCTAACCCCCTCATCTCCAGAATCAACCTGGTGAAACTTCTTCGTATCCCCTTCAAAACTAATATGTCCTTTCTCAAATAAGGAGACCAAAATTGTACACAGTACTCTAGGTCTGGCTTCACTTGTACAATTGCAGCAAGACCTCTCTGCTTTTATACTCCATCTCTCTCACGATAAAGGCCAACATTTCATTTGCCTTCTTGATCACCTGCTGCACCTGTAAACTGAGTTTTTAGGATTTATGCACTAGGACCCCCAGGTCCCTCTGCACAGTAGCATGTTGTAATTTTTCATCATTTTAAATAATAGTTCATTTTACTAATATCCCCACCAAAGTGGATAACATTATACTCCAATGTTATACTCCATCTGCCAGATCCTTGCCCAGTCACTTAGCCTATCCAAATCTCTCTGCAGACTTTCTGTGTTCTTCATGCAATTTGCTTTCCTACTCATCTTTGTGTTATCTGCAACTTTGTTACTCTACACTTGGTCCCCTCCTCCAGATTGTCTATATATATGGTAAATAATTGAGGCCCTAGCACTGCTCCCTGCGACACACTACTAGTCACCAACTGCCAACCAGAAAAGCACTCATTTATTCCAACTTTCTGCTTTCTGGTAGATAGCCAATCCTCAATCCACGCTAACACTTTACTCCCCAACTCCATGTACCTCTATCTTATGCAGCAACCTTTTGTGAGGCACCTTATTGAATGCCTTCTTGAAATCTAAATATACCACATCCACCAGTTCCCCTCTGTCAAGTGCATTCATTACATCTTCATAAAAATCCAGTAAATTTGTCAAACATGACTTTCCCTTCATGAATCCATGCTGTGTCTGTTTGATTGAACCATTCTTTTCCAGGTGTCCTGCTATTTCTTCCTTAAAATAGATTCCAGCATTTTCCCAACTACAGATGTTAAGCTAACCGACCTGGAGTTACCCACCTTTTGTCTACCTCCCTTTTAAACAGTGGTGTTATATTAGCTGTTTTCCAATCAGCTGGCACCTCCCCATAGTCCAGTGATTTTTGATAAATTACAACTAATGCATCTGCTATTACTTCTGCCATTTCTTTTAGTACCCTGGGATGCATTCCATCCGGACCCAGAGACTTGTCTACCTTCAGTCCCATTAGCCTACCAAGCACTACCTCTTTAGTAATAGTGATCGTTTTAAAGTCCTCACCCCCTACAGTCCCATGACCGTCAATTATCACAATGCTATTTGTGTCCTCCACTGTGAAGACCAACACAAAAAACTTGTTTAAGGCCACGGCCATTTCATTGTTTCTCATTATTAAATCCCCGTTCTCATCTTCTAAGGGTCCAACATTTACTTTAGCTACTCTTCTATTTTATATATTTGTAAAAACTTTTACTATCAGTTTTTATATTTTGTGCTAGTTTACTTTCATAATCTATCTTTCCTTTCTTTATTGCTTTCTTAGTAGTTCTTTGTTTTTTTTAAAGGTTTCCCAATCTTCTACTTCCTCACTAATTTTGGTCAGTCTGTATGCATTGGTTTTTAATTTGATACTCTCCTCTATTTTTTTAGTTATCCACGGCTGATTATTCCTTTTCTTACATTCCTTTTCTTTTCCACTGGAATATATTTTTGCTGAGTACTAAGAAAAATCTTCTTTAAATCTTCCACTGTTCCTCAGCTGTCCTACCAACTAGTCTGCGCTCCCACATTAGCCGTACTCCCTCTTGTTCAAACAAAGGGTTTGGGACCCTACTTTCTTGCCCTCCATCTATAGTAGAAATTCAACTATATTGTGATTATTCATTCCAAGTGGATCTCTCACAAGGAAATCATTAATTTTACCTGCCTCATTACATAGGACCAGATCCAAGATAAGTCACTCCCTCCTAAGTTCTGTAACTTACTGTTGGAGGAAACTATCTCAACAGCAGTCCACTGTGTCCAACTTGAGTTGATCAATCAATATGCAGGTTAAAGTGTCTTTATGTTAGTCTTTCTTGTCTGGACACGATTTGTTAGTGCATTCTTTTGTTTGCTCGTTCTATGCCTTCCTATCACAGACTGGTTATTCTTCCCCAGACTATCTTCCTGCACTGCGTTGACCACCTCCCTTCTCATGCTTGTTACCTTTTTTACTCTGGCTGAGGTTAGATTTCAGTCACCTTCTATATTATATACGTGGTCTGGAAATGTTACTAATCTCCCCTGAGCCCTCAACTCCTTTAACTAGTTGAAAGACCTTATCATTAACCTGCACTCCTACCTTCTCCTTTACCTTTGATTTTGTAATTCTCCATACCACTGAACCTCCCCCCCCACCCCACTATTTTGTTTAAAGCCCTTTCTACAGCCTTAGTTATATGATTCGCCAGGACTCTGATCCCAGCACGATTTAGATAAAGATCACCCCATCGGAACAGGTCCCCTCTTACCCAATACTGGTGCCAATGTCCCATGAATTCAAACCCATGGGCAATAAAGGGATATATTGAATTCAGTGTAATATTTTGGTAAAAACAAAAATAGTGATTCTACCTTGAATGGGAAGGCCAAATAATATGGAAAAGAAGAGGAAGTGTGGGGTTCATATTTGTAAGGCAATACATGTGCACCTTAAATGAAAGAGGCCATACAATGGTCAACACAGTGCAGGAAGATAGTCTGGGGAAGAATAACCAGTCTGTGATAGGAAGGGATAGAGTGAACCAACAAAAGAATGCACTAACAAATCGTGTCCAGATAAGAAAGATTAACATAAAGACACTTTACCTGAATGCACGTAGCATACAAAACAAAGTGAATGAGTTGACAGCACAAATCAATACAAATGGGTATGATCTAGTGGCCATTACAGAAATGTGGTTGCAATGTGACTGGGAACTGAATAGCCAGGGGTGTCAGACATTTTGGAAGGATAGACAGGAAGGAAAAGGAAGTGGGATAGCTCTGTTAATTAAGGATAACGTCAGGGTGTAGTGAGAAACAATATAGGCTCTAAGGAAATGTGGAATCAATGTGGGTGGAGATAAGGAATAGTAAGGTGAAAAAAATCACTGGTGGGCATGGTCTATAGGCCCCCAAATAATGACTTTGAGGTGAGGTGGGCTATAAACAAACAAATAACAGAAATTTGTAAAAACGGAACAGCAATAATCATAGGGGACTTTAACCTGCATATTGATTGATCAACTCAAGTTGGACACAGTGGATTTGAGGAAGAGTTCTTAGAATGCTGTCAAAATAGTTTCTTCCAACAGTTAAGTTACAGAACTTAGGAGGGAGAGGCCATGAATTCTAGATCAGGGATTGAGGGATCTTCTAACCTCTTGCAACTTCAGCAAATGCTTGAAACTCCAGAGATGTAGTCACAGAAATTATGCCCCAAATTTCTTAAAGCAGAAAGTTGGTTTTCTTTTGGTATCTCTTGTAATTATTATTACCATCTTTAAACAAATGTTGGTGACATAATTGGGTGATCTGACTGGCAATAATTGCTCAGCCTGTTTAGTAAAAGAAAACAAAGGGTAAGGTCAATAGACGCTTCTGCGAATGGATAGTTGTTTCAAGTGCTGTTCCACAGGGTTCAGTGAAGGGATCCTTGCTGTTGTGTTATGTATTAATGATTTGAACATGAACATGATTGGAAAATTGGCAGACAGCACAAAGATTGGCCAAGTAGCGGATAATGTAGAGAATAGCTATAATCTACAAAACAATATTGATGGATTGGTAGAACGAGCGATAAAGTAGTAGATGGATTTTAATATAGAGAAGCATGAGGTAATGCATTTAGGAAGGACAAACAGAGGTAATATATAATAAATAAGTACATACTAAGGGTAGACAAAGTGAAAGATCTCAGTGTGCAAGTCTACAAGTGTGTAAAGGCAGCACATGGAGTAATCTCCTTCTTTGTCATAGGTATAGAATTTAAAAGTGAGGATATCATGTTAGAATAATATAAAACATCAATGAGGCCACAACTGGAGTATTGTGTGTAGTTCTGGTCATCATACTATAGGAAGGACATAATTGTTCTGGAAAGAGTGCAAAGGAGATTTGCAAAAATGTTGTCAGAGCTAGAAAAGTGTAGCTATGAAGTGAGATTGGAGAGGTTGGAGCTATTTTACTTAGAAAAAAGAAGGTTGAGGGATGATTTGATTGATGTGTACAAAATTATAAGGGGAAGATACAGAATGGATAAGATAAAATTATTTCCCACGGTGGAGAATTTTAGAATCGGGGAACAGAGAATCAAGATAAGTGACAGTAAGTGTAAAGAGGACATGAGGAAGAAATTTTGTATGTAAAAAGTGAATGTCTAGAATTCACTGCCTAAGCTGGTGATGGAGGCAGAGACCTTAAACTCTTTTAAAAAATATCTGGATCCGCATCTTGAGTGCTGTAATGTACAGAGTTACAGGCTGAGTACAAGAAAATGGAATTAGAAAGGGAATCTGGGTGTCCTTGAGCTGCCACGAACTAGATGGGCTGAATGACCTCATTCTATGTTGTAACTTTTCTATAGTTCTATGATTATGTACAGGGAAATTGTCACATTGACTTCTTTAGTGATTGTGCCTTTTCATCTATGTTCGCTAATTGAGCTTCTTCATCCTTTGCAATAAAAACGTCCAGCTATGTGTAATGCATCAGTGCTCACTATTTTAACAAAACATTAAATAAATCTATGGAAGCACAAGAATAAATGATGGTCTAATTAATCCTAATCTTTCTAGCTGTGTTTTGGGGAGAAGATTGTCCTCAGTGACTTTACTTCCTGAAGAACTGAAATAATGAGGAAAAACTATGAATCATTTTCACAAATTTAAGCTTCATTTTCTAATAAGTCAACTTCTAAAACTATGCACCAACACACATTGTGACAATGACAATGTCTAGATTTTATGCTGATATTTCTTTCATCATCACAAACTTACGAAATTTAGTACTGTTCAAAAACCTATTCAAGGAAAAGCTTACACATTGACTAATCTAACTTGCTTCATAGAAGATTATTTTAAACCCATAAATGATGACATCATAAACTCAATTGCTATGCCTAGCAAGATATTTTTATAACTACGTATGAGACATGATATTGTTTCAGCCATATGAATGGGGAAAACCCTGAAGAAGTTCCAAGGATCAGCCCGTCATACTGTCTATTCTTGAATTCTGAATTCTATGTGTGTAATAAAAACAGAAATGCTAGTGATTAACACTGCTGTCTCACAGCTCCAGGGACTTGGGTTTGATTCTTAGCTTAGGTCACTGTGTGGAGTTTTCACATTATCCCCATGTCTCATGGGTTTCCTCCAGACATTCCAGTTTCTCCCACAGTCTAAAGATGTGCGGGTTAGGTTGATTGGTCATGCTAAATTACCTCTTAGTGTCCCGGGAGATTAGAGGGGTAAATAAGTGGGATTACAGGGATAGAGCCTGGATGGAATTGTTGTCAGTGCAGACATGATGAGTAAATGGTATTCTTCTGTATTGCTTTTATGATTTCTATGAAATAAAAAAAAGAAGTTGATGGAAAAACACAGCAGTTTTAAAGAAGAGTCAGACAGACTGGAAATATTAACTCTATTTCTTTTTCTGCAGATGCTTCCAAACCTGCAACATTTTTTGTTTTTATTTCAGATTTCCAGCATCTGCATTATTTTGCTTTTATATATGTGCTGGAAATACTCTGTAGAGAAAAACAGAGTTAATGTTTCAAGTGCAAGTGGCTCTGCTTTGCATCTGAAAATTGGTAAAAATATATTGGGTTTTATATTCTTGAAAAAGAGAAAAGTCAATTCGAACAATCAGTAAGGTTTAGGGATAGACTGATTCCTGATAGTTTGCCCATCCAGCAAGATAAAAATGGTTATGGGGATTGGGGGAAGGGGGGAGATTAAACGAAAAAAAGTCATGGGATAAAGGGCAATGAGAGCGGTAACGGTAGTTGTAAAGAATAAAGCATTGGCTCAGAGTAAGCGTTAATACGTATGAAGATACCATTTCGGAGCAGGAGTTGGTCATTCAGCTCCTTGAGCCTGCTCCACCATTCAATCAGATCATGGGTAATCTCCTTCTAAATCTCATCCCACATTCCTGCCCAATAACCTTTCCCTCACTTATTAATTAAGAATCTACCAAGTTCTGCTGAAAAATATTCAAAGACTCTACTTCCACTGCTGTCTCAGGAAGAGAGTTCCAGAGACTCATGATCTTCTGAGAGAAAGTATTTCTCCTAAGTCTGTTTTAAGTGGGCACAGTAAGTAGACTCACAACACCAGTTAAAGTCCAACAGGTTTATTTGAAATCACAAACTTTTGGAGTGCTGCTCCTTCATCATCTGAGCACTCAGGTGAGCACACAGGTGAGTGATGAAGAAGCAGCGCAAATAAGACTCATGTCTTAAATGAACAACTCTTTATTTTTAAGAAGTGACCCCTCCGACAGGATGAAACATTCTCCGCACATCCACCATGTCAGTACCCCTCAGCAGCGTAAAGGTTTTGTCCAAGGCCTAATAGTAGAATAAAGATCAGCTCTGTCTGAAAACAGAAACATGAGAACAAGATACATACAAGTACTTGGGGGAACAAATCAAATTGGAACACAGATTTCATGGTCTGAAGTTATTGAGCTCAATGTTGAATCCAGGAGGCTGTAAAATGCCTAATTGGGAGTTGAGATGTTGTTCCTTTACCTGTGTTGAGTTTACTGGAATGTTGCCACAGGCTAAGGACACAAACATGACAACAAGATGGTGAGTTGAAATGACAAGTAACCAGACGGATGAAGTCATGCTTGTGGGCTGAGCAAAGAACACTGTCTATGATTGGTTTTCTGAATGTAGGGGAGACTGCATTGTGAGGAACAAAAGCAATAGAGTAAATTGAAAGAAATATAAGTGAATCACTGAATCACAAGGAAGGAATGTTTGTGTTTTGGACCGTGAGATGGGAGAAGATAAAAGGGCAGGTTTTACACCTCCTGTGACGGCATGGCAAGGTGCTGTGGGAAGGACAATATAAGGGACGATAGAGGAGTGGACTAGGGTGTCACAGCGCGTTTGGTCCCTTTGGTATGCTGACAGAGAAAGGGAGGGGAAGAGCTCTTAGATGGTGACATCAAGTTGGAATTGGCAGAAATGGAGAATAATCCTTTGAGTAGGGAGACTGATGGTGCGGAAAGTGAGGATAAGTGGAACCTTGGAGGGAGAAGAAGGTATGAAGACAGAAATGTGAAGATGGAGGGAAATGGGTGACCCAGTGAGTGGGTGGATCGGTGGGGTGGGGGTGGAATCCTCGGCTAAAAGAAGAATGTCAGAAGTGCTGTTGTGGACAGTCTGTGTGTGGTACTACTTCAGACGAATCTCCCCCCATGGCATTTTGCATTTTTCTTAATGGTGGATAAAATATGCAGTTGTACCACTGCTCTTGCCAAACTATGCCCCAACATATGTGAAACTTGGGTTTCCTGGATCCAAAAACAGAATGTTTACTTGCTTAAACAACAGAGGGCGAATCACATTCAATCATGCAATTCACGCTATTGTTAGATATGAATTCTCAGGCTCAGTAATTACGCATAGGAAACTTGTTTCTTGACCACAGACCTTCCCAAACTTGCAGTTACTGTCACGATCAGTTTCTCATGTCTGTTTTCAGATGCCACAATATACACAGTTCATAATTGCAATTTTCAGTTAATGTCAAAGAAATGTAGTGTTGAATTTTTGTTGCAGCTACATTCACATTGGACTCTGAACCATACCTTGGTATGTATACATAACTTGTAGTCCTGGTTCTGAGGATCAGCATGCCAGGTGGCAGAGGGGTAAGCACACAATCATGGCTAGAATTATAAAGGGCTCCTGCTCTCAATCAGTCTTTATTATTCATAAATGCATAAAAAGGATCTTTTAAATGTTATTAAGAATCATATAGACATTGCCACCTTCCTCAGCAGAATTTGCTGGTATATTTGAGCACAGTCCCAGTGGCTGTCATTTTCTATTGCCCTTGTACTGCCTCGTTATATATAGCTGGGATAAAAGACTGAACTTTTGTTTAAGTCTGGTGCCTGAAAAATGCAGTAAGCAATGAAAAATTGTAGGCAATTAGGTTGTTAATAAGCTTGTTAATTAATTATTTCAAGGGCAAACTACCAACTTTGGTGTTCTAATATTACCTGTATGTTCGGAAACTAGGATAATGTCAGGTTGGCACTGTGGTGGAGATGGGGCAGCCACTGGGATTTCCCTTTACCATTGTCTCCACCAATGATACAACGGGAATCCTAACATTCTATGTCAAAAGCCTAATGCAATAAATTTGCATCTCATTAACTGGCATCTGCACCTAATAATCCACCTTCCCCACTGTTACAGAATCCTTTCTCGTCGGTATTAAGATGCCAGATCAGAAACCCCAAGGAATATTATGCAGCCAGACTAACCCCAATAATTTGTTACTTTTGGCACAAATGTGAGGAAAGGATGTGAGGAAATGTCAGGGGTGATCCCACTGACAAATTAGGAATCTTTTTATCAAATCAAACTTCATTCATAAAGGTTTATACATGCCTCTATTAAAATGAAACAGTTTAAATTGTTGAACAATCTTTAAACATAAAAAGAAACAAACTCTTAACTTCTATTTTGCTACTATTCAGTTCCAATTAAGCATTTCTTTTATAAATTTAAACCCCTCTCAAAAAATAGTTAGCAAATCCAGGCATATTTGCTTTGATTTGGGTTAACAGTTTTGGAGCTTTCAGAGGTCTTTTCAGAAAGAGAGTGCTTCCATGCTTCTGCCTTAATCCAGCTGCAGACAGCAACTGAACTTCCTAAAAATGAGACTGAGTTGGAGTCCATCTTTTCCCACTTCTATAAACATTCATTTGCTGAATTATGCATTACAATGTACCTCCTACCGGCTAACCTATATAACAATGATAGTTTCATATGTATCTATTTATAGTGGCACAAGTGAATCCCCAATTAATAGCCACCATTGGCATACAATTGAACAAAATCTAAAATTAACAGATTCCTTTCTATTTTTAAGTAAAATTTTGAGTTTACGTTGCAATCAAAAGTTCAAAACATATTAATTCAAAAACCTCCATATTCTGCACAAAGCACTACATTGCAAATCATCTCTTCTCAAGCCCTTACAATTTCTTTGTTTGTGCATTTCTTTTTGTAATCAGAAAGTTCATGACTTGATTCCAATTGATCCGCCTTGAAGCCCTTTCTCCAAAATGTGATCACTTTGATGCAAGAGTCATGTCTGGCAGCATCTGTAAGGAGAGGAAAAAGCAGATGTTTCGAGTTCAGGTTACCCTTTGACAAAGCCGTATAATATCTGCAATAATTTGCTTTTATCCAGTATTTTGTGTAATATACACTGCATGGCATTGTGTTGAAGGTTCATATCATCTATTAGAGTTCTTGAATTAAATCTGCAAGATTCTCTACTCTTTCATCCCATTCTACCAGTCCATGGATCTTATTTTTTTGCCATCATTCTGAACATTCAATTAATATTTATAATTGCTAGTAGCTTTGCTGCATGTCCCACAGTTGTTGTACCTCTTTCTTCACTTGACCTCAATGGAACATGTCAGCTGAGTATCTTCTCTTGTGAAATTTGTCTTTAGATAAGATGGCTTTGCCATGTATGTTGTGATCACTTACTATACAGCCTGCGGTCTGCTGTATTCTGTTTCTCAGAACCTTCATCACAAACACAAGAATATTTTCACAATAACAACACATGATTCAACAGGGTCTTCTCTGAGAATGGAACACCTATTAGAACCAGTAGCCTGTTCCTGTGAGAAAACTTAGCAATTTAAATATTAGTATTCATCTAGAAATCCCCAAATTGAATTTCATCAGTCTTTTACACAATGTTATAGAATCTGTGATACATTCTTTCATGGAATTATCATTTGTTTGAGCATATTTTGACGTTGTCTCAAAGGCAAATAACAGAGCATCTTTCTTGCAGGTTTCATTCAAGAATTCTAATAGATGGTACAAACTTTCAACACTATGCAATTGCTGTGCATATCATACAAAATACTGGATAAAAGCAAATCACTGTGGATGCTGTACAGCTTTGACAAAGGGTAATCTGGACATGAAATGTCAGCTCTTTTCTCTCCTTACAAATGCTGCCAGGTTTGCCGAGATTTTCCAGTATTTTCCCTTTTGATTTCACGCAAAATACTTCTGGCTTTACTGTTATCATGGCATATGTGTTGACCTGGTGTATATCCTGACCCCAAAAATCATATTTTTTCATATACTCTCGAAGGAATTCAGGGATGGCAATAAGCATAACCAGTGATGCCCAATAAAACTTGGCGTATAAATTGATGTTCTTTTTCAGCTATAAAATCTATACTGGTGGTAGTTAGCCTAACGTTTTCAGCCTAGAAATGTATACTTACCTTATACTAGAAGGTGATGTACAGGATATGGGTTGTGTTGTGAAGAAAATGGGCAGAAATTTAAAATAAATCTAAATGGACATACTATGCTTGCCATTAAGACTGATGAATTAAAATGGATCCTACAACAAAACTAATAGCGTACAAAGCTGCTTTCAATGTAAAAGTCAGAAGTTTTTGCTAACTCACCACTGTGCTGCTGTGGTGTGAGGGAATTCTGTGGTAGTGAACACTTGCTGCAAGAATGGAAAAAGAAGGAATCCTTTCTAGTGAAGATGCTTATGACAATTAGAACAGAAACCGCCATGCTTTGAATGGGTCCTCAAAAACAGTGAAAATTATTACATTGTCACCAAGAATGCAATGTGTATATAAGTGCTTAAATTGGCCAAACACTGAGTTCAGCAAAGATTTTAAAACAACAGCTAATTGGTGGAGCTGCTTTATGGAATGAGTCTAGTATTGTGGCAAAAGACCAAGATTGCTCAGAAACTACCAAGGACTTTGATGCCAAAATGATCAGTTTTCAGCAATTCATCATCAAACAGTGGCAAAAACATATGCATCCATGAAGTGAAATTGGCATCATGAATGAAACAGCCATGAATTTGAATGCGCCCAGCAGCCCAACACTTAGAGTGGCAATGTTCAAAACCAGTTCTAGTAAAAATGGCGGGACATGTGAAGACTAATATTCATGACGGTATTAAACTGCATGGTCACAGAATGAAATTAAAACCTATAGTAATTTTCAAATGTAAAACCATGTTGAACAGCAAGTTCCCTGCAGAGCTTTTGTGCATGCCTGTAGTAATAGTTAGATGGAAGATGGAGTGATGTTGTGCATCAACACTATATGGAGGGAGAGAGGAGATCTATGTGAACGGTGAGAGGAGAGCTGTGATGGTGAGGAAGTGGGAGGACATTCAAATCATTGGATTTTGAAACAAAGTCACTATTTTCCACTGGCTTTTTTGTAGCAGGGATAAAAGTTGGTCACTAGTTCACATTCACCAATGGGAAATAAATAGTAGGATTTAAAGGGGCTTTGCAGCTGTTAACATTCAGTCCAGTTCCATGGCAGCTGTAATCCCAAAATCTGTCATAATCCAACTACTGGGAAGTTCTGCCAAAATGCCCTTGAGAAGGTGATAGTGTGCTGCCTTCTTGAATACAATTCATGGACTTGCTAGGCCATTTCATTAGACACTTAAGAGTCAGCCACACACAGATCAGACTGGGACCTTCCCTGAAATATATTGGTGAACCTGATTGGTTTTTACAATTCAGTAGTTTCATTGCCAACATTACTGATGTTAGATTTTTAATGCAGATTTATTTAATTAATTGAATTTGAATTGCTAGCTGTCGAGGTGGAGTTTGAACTCATGTTCATTACAACTCTCACCAACTTCTACAGGTGCAATATAGAAAGCATTCTTTCTGATTGTATTACAGCTTGTTATAGTTCCGCTCTGTCAAAGAATGCAAGGGTCATGAATGAAATCTAATCCATCAGTCAAACTAGCCTCCCATCTATTTGCACTTCCCACTGTCTCGGAAAATAAGCCAGCATAATCAAGGACCCTACGTACCCAGGACATACTCTCTTCCACTTTCTTCCACCGGGAAAAAGATACAAAAGTCTGAAGACACTTACCAACTGACTCAAGAACAGCTTCTTCACTGCTGACATCAGACTTTTGAATGGACCTACTTTGCATTAAGTTGACCTTTCTCTACACCCTAGCCATGACTGTAACACTACATTCTGCATTCTATTCCTTCCTTCCCTATGAATGATATGCTTTGTGTAGTGTGCAAGAAACAATACTTTTCACTGTATACTAATACAAGTGACAATAATAAATCAAGTCAAATGTTCACAGTAGGAGCAGATTGTTAAGTCAGACTCCACATAACCACAACAGGCCGTACACCAATACAAAATGATATGCATTTATATGACACATTTCATGAATTTATGATATCCTAAACTACTTTACAGTTAATGAAGTACTTTTGAAGTTGTAATGTAGGAAGTATGGTGACTAATTTTCACATAGGAATACCCAATCAGATAACCTAATATGTTTTGGTTCAAGGATAAATATTGCTAAGACGTGGGAGGGAAACTTTTCAAAATAATCCATGGGATCTTGTACCTCCACCTAAATGATCATCTGAAAGGTGGCACCTTCAACAGTGCAGCATTACATCAGCACTGGAGTGCCAGATTGGCCTTATGTAAACTGCATATTCAGCTCACTCCTGCCCCAACTATCTCATCCCATCTAATAAAGCATCAGTTTGTGTTGAATGTTCTGAAATTGGACTTAAACCCACAACCTGTGAAATCAAACGTGAATGCTACAGCTGAATCATTGCTGCCAGATAAGGTGGTGTAATCATCGCACAGTTCTTGATGCCGCTTAATGTTCCTCTTAAAATAGTCTAGGGACATTATTTAAGTGTTATTTCAAATATATACATTAAGAATTTTCACATTCACATATTCAAACTTGTGTAGTATAAAATGAGCAATTCCTGCCACAACCTAGGTATGATTTAATATATTTTTTGAAGTCTTTGAAGGAGAATATGATATTGTGTAATATGTATTAATGGAAGATTGCAGTTTCCCCATTCTGGAAGAACCCTGTATTGCACATGAATGATAGACGAGCAGTTGATATCCATGTCTGTTTGCCTTCCGTAAAGAGAGACTAGGGTGTGATGTTGCAATGTTGACATAACGTCATCAAGCCCAATTTTACATTCGCGATGGAGGAGAGTGGGAGATGAATGGCAGAAATTGCCATTCAATTATGGCTGATATTTTCCTCTTCCCTGTGCTCCTGCCTTTTCCACATGAGCAAGAACCTATCTGTTTCTGTCTTAAAGACACTCAAATACCTGGTCTCCATAGCCTTCTGCAGCAAAGAGTTCCACAAACTCACCACTTTCTACTGAAGAAATTTCTTCTCATCTTTGTTTCAAAGGATCATCCCTTTAATCTGAAGTTGTGCCCTCTTGTTCTAGTTTTTCCTACTAATGGAAATATCCTTTCCACATCCACTCTATTCATCCCTAGCAGTATACTGTAAGTTTCAATAAGATCCCCCCTCATCTTTCTAAACTCCAACGAGTACAGACCCAGAGTCCTCAAAAGTCCCTCATATGACAAACTCTTCATTCCAGGGATCATTCTTGTGAACCTCCTCTGGATCCTTTTCTAGGCCAGTACATTCTTCCTTAGATACAGGCCCAAAACTGCTCAATATTCCAAATGGGATCTGACCAGAACCTTATACTGCCTCAGAAGTACACCCCTGCTCTTGTATTCTAGCCCTCTCGACATGAATGCCAACATTGCATTTGCCTTCCTAACACAGACTGAACCCACACATCAACCTTAAGAGAACCTTGAACAAGGATTCCAAAGTTCCTTTGTTCTTCTGATTTCTTAAGCATTTCCCCATTCAGAAAAGTCCATGCCTCCGTTTCTCCCTCTGAAGTGCATAACCTCATACTTTTCCACATTGTATTTCATATGCCATTTCTTTTATGTATTTATAAGCATTTATATAATATATGTCATGAGCTCCTTCAGCCTATTGAGTATTTTTGAAGTTTAGTCACTGTTGTAATGTTGGAAGTGTGGCAATAAATTTTTACACAGCTAAACTTTATCTTGGTTAAAATGTCTATTCACATCAGTTATTTCAACATTTATAAGTGGTTTCCTGACTGGGTAATTTCCATGATCTGGAAAACAATGAAAATTTAAATGATGGCTTGTCAGCGAAATTTCCATTGACTCAAACTGGAAATGAGGCTATTAAGACATTCAGAATTGTTTGGTGACTAACATTCCATAAATGGATACCTCAATCTGTTTATGAAGCAACCTCTGATTAAGGTAAGAATGTTCATGTCAGATTGCTTAGATGTTTACCATAGTGCCTCACAGACCTAACACAAAATCTAAATTAATATTCCCATTCATTAAACTGCTATTATAAATCCATCTTCTGATTTATGTTTAATCCATGAATAGAGGCAATGACACTGAAAACATTTCCAAATCTTCAATGAGCAAGAAATTGTAAATTAGAAAGGCAAGAATGACATTTAGGTATAGACTGAATAGCATATACTTAATGGTGGGACTTCCAGGCTGAAGGGCCTAATGTGGAAATGGGCTGTGATTTGGATGCACTTCTAAGGAAGGAATCATTTTATTTATCAAAGTTAAAACACAAAACCAATCCAGAGGAACACATGAATTGGAAGCAACCTATTGATTTTGTTAAGCAATTACTTAGGAGGGGAACTGAGAGCAAAGATAATGGTATGTACTTTAGTTGGCAGAATGTGATTTATGGACTGAGGACTCTTTACTGGGGTCTCAGCTTTTCACTACTTTTATAAATGACTTGGATAAAGGAATAGAGCTAGCACTATGAAGTAAGACGGTGCAGTAAATAGCATGGCGCAAAAAGTTACAGAGGACATTGATAGATTCAATGAGTAGGCAAAACTGTGGCAGCTGCTGCCTCCAAGGCAATTATATTCTTTATTTAGATATGCAAAATTGTGCATACTACTCCAGAGGTGGAATTTTATGGCTCTGCCCATCAATGGGATCTTCTGATCTTGTGAAATTCAATGGACTTTTGAATAGCTTGCTAAATTTTATGTGTCTTCCACCCCACTCCACTGCCATGTCAGGACTGTAAAGTTCCACCCCAGAGGTGATCTGGTTGTATAAGTATTAAGATTTCCTTAATCTTGTACCAGTCTTGGACCCCGACCCACATCCAAGAATCTTGGGATGGCATATATATTGAATTTCGGGATTTTCACAATTTTTATCCTGGGGTGGAATGGTGAAGGGAATTGGATAATTTTATTCTTTTCCTCCAAGGTAGATTTCTTCACTGAGCTGAACCATGCCAGGTTGGGTGAAAGAAGTGATGAGGGGCAGATCAGGCCAGCATCTGATATTAATCCTGGACCTAAAGGTCAGGGGAAATCAATTTCCCAGCAACTGATCAGCAAAACATGATGGGGATTGTAGTTCCCAGGCAGGACCTATTTTCAGATTCTCCTAGATTTTGGGACACTGGATATGACATGTTATACCAGTACTTCAATTCCCTTGAAATAAATGCCAACATGGCTTCCTAATTGACTGCTATAGATTTTTTTTCATACATCATATTATTGCTATATCTGTCTATTGATTTTCAATGGGGAGAGAAGGAATAGAGGGATAAGTGGGTTATTAACTCCTTGAATATTTAGCAATATTGTCCACTTACTGGAATTATTTATTTGAGAATCAAAACATTCTGAACCAATATGATTTCCTTTAGAAAATTTCAATTATCTATATTGATGATGTTCCGTGGATGACAGTCCTTCAGTGATTTATCCCAAATTATTTCATGGATAAGCAGTGCCAGTGAATTTTGTAAGGTTGTGTTTCTATAAAGGACATTGTGGGTGAATCTGATCCTGTTCTAATCTAATGTTGGATGTGCTCTTTTCAGCAAGGATCACTACATATTAACCATCCGCAAGAATGGGTCCTGAGGCCAGGGATATTTTTGTTTTATTTATTCCTTGGTGAATACCTCCCATGTTGAATAATTCTAGAGGTCACAGGCTGCTATATTGAATCAATATGTAAAGACTATTAAAATAGTCATCAATATATCAGAAAAAAATGTGGTGAATAATACTGTAACAAGCTCATGAAAAAGGTGTTCAAGCTCTGCCTGCCTTTTCATTTGACAGAATTTACCCAATGTCTCGTCTGAAAATAAATAAGCATACTTCAATTATAAAAACAGAATTTATATCATTCAAAGCAAACATAATTGGAGCAATATTTCCTGGAATAATGTGATATGTGACCTATGCTATTATTTTACTCCCTGTTCATCTTGCAATACATTTATGCCAAACTTGGCAGAAATATCCATGTTATTAAGGAGCAGCAAGCTTAATTATGAATTAGGGACTTCATTCATAGCTAAGCAAAGTGGAGGGGTCGGAAGTGTGAAGATATGATTGCATGGGGTATCATTGTCTAAACAGTTGAGTCACTTGCTGCTATCTGACTGCCCTATTTTTAGTTGATAAGTTTATGGAAGAGAAGGGAATGGTTTAGTTTGGAGGGTCATTGCTTTTTATGATGGTCGGCGCAACATCGAAGGCCGAAGGGCCTGTTCTGAGCTGTAATGTTCTATGTTCTATGTTCTATTTCCTGTCACCAGGAGGCTGCTACCAATCAGTACAGGCATCATTGCGCCTGAACTTCAATCAGAGCAGATTGCCATGCCATTCCTAGTTTCTCAACTGGAAATCTAACCATTCCTTTCTTGCTTAGCTTCTGACTCAGACTAAGCAAAAACTGTGCAGGTAGTGCACTATTGAGGCCTATAGTTGAGGGCTGGTGATTCAGATGGAAGAAATCCATGCCTCCTTTATATGACACTAGGTGCGTAAAGCACGTAATTGTAAAGGTCCATTTGCAGAAGCCTGGGAGAAGGAATGGGTGTCAGGTCAGTGGGCAGAATTGAGGAATAGGTGTTGGTGGCAAAGGTTAAAGTGGGGGAGGCCAATTTGTCAGTGGAATAAGTCAGTTGTTATTGGGACAGATTGAATCGCTGATCGTTGGGCAGTGAATAAGTTGGTCAGTTGGGGTCTGGTGGTCAGTAAGTTAGGTTCGTTGGAGGGGATCAGTTGATCAGTGGGGCAAGCGAAAGTTGGGCAGTCAGTGAGGGGTGGGGAGAGGGGAGGTGTCGGGCAATTTAGATGATCAATAGGTAAGCTTGGGTGTTGAGTAGTCAGTGTGGGGTGGATCAGTCAGGGAGGTTGGGGAGAGTGTTAGTTGGGGATATTAGTTGGGGTCATGGTGGAAGATTGGGTGCTTGGGTGGTCAGTCAGGAGGGTTGGGTGGCCTGAGGCCCCATACAATAGAGGGGTAGTCAGTGTGGGCAGTGAGATGTTCAGGTGGGTCCCTTGGGAAGTCGGGAGGAGGGTGAATCCCATGGGGCATTAAGTCCGTCAGTTCTTTAGTCACTCAAGAGTGAGTGTGGTTTTAATTTATTCTAACTTTTTCTGGGTAACTGTTACTCTAAGTCAATTGGGACTATCCAAAGTTTCCATAATTTGTAGCTCCAATTGCAGGGCAATTACTCAATGAATGTTTAAACTTCCCAGGGAATCCTTACATGGGATTTCCAGGGACATGAAGTTCCCCAGAGCAACTTTATGGTACCCCTAGTTACAAAGCCCAGAAGCTTGGAAATTAAAATTTTTAGTTGTAATTCTCTGGCCTTTCACACCCCACTGTTGCTGCCAGTGAGAATGGTGAATTTGATGTTGAGCCAAACCTGTGTTCACTGCAGCGGGACTGGAGAATCCCAGCCACTGGCAAGGTTGAAGAATCCAAGTCTTTATGTTTTCATCTTTCTTAATGGATTGTAAGAGATGGGGAACTTGAGAGTAATACCTTGTGGAATTGATTCCAAGGGAGAGTGAACCAATATTGAGATATAGCAGATCCATTTTATTAACAGACTTAGAAGAACAAACAGCAGTCACAGAGGTAACAAGCTAACTCAATATCAAAACATATTTGAATGATTAGTTCTAACACTACTAGAAACACTGTCGCTATCTTCCTCTGCAAAGAGAAATGCTGATGTCAGGACTTTTTCTCTGCTTTCTCATATGTAATTTCTTATATTGGTTTAAATTTTGTCTTATATGATTCATATTATTTTCAGTCTGGCTATGATGGGAGATTGATTTCTTGCTAGATCTAGTCAAGGACTTTCCCCTGAGCTTGTTATCACAAGCTTGTTTGTCTGGCTGTTGTGGGAGAGCAATAGCTGCTATCCCTCACCAAGGGCTTCTTGGCCTTGTTGGAAATGTGTGCAGGGATCGTCTTTCCAAAACGGTAGGTATTCCATAACAGGCATTCCAGGCTACACATTATACTGCAAACACCAACAAAATGCTGGATCACAAAACTAAGAACAGATGGCAGGAATGAGGTGAGAATCAGACATGTAAGAGAGTCACGAATTCAACAAGCAATTTGAGATGAATTTATTTTCCTAGAGAGAGGTTGAAATGTGGAGCTCGCTTCAAATAAACAAATAACATTGACAAATGTAACACAAAGACAAGTATACATGAGGGAGAAAGAAACAGAAGCTTCTGCGGATAAGGATGGATGAAGTCAACTGGAAGGAGGCTTTTGTGGCACATAAACACTGACATGGATGGATTGAATGGCTTTGTTCTGTCTACAGTAATTCTATAGAACATGTACAATGCCAGCCAGAAGAAAATAACTTTATGCAGTGTGGTCCTCGCTTTTAAATGTTAGATGTCCTGAATATACATGGGTAGAAGCCGGAATATACTTCCAAACCAGGTTGGATACCATATCTGAGTTAAATTCCACAAGGAGTCAAATCAAAACAGCAGTGAGACATCATTTCTAGGGGGTTTCTCTCCTTTTCTGAATCAGGATGCCAACCACCTCTGCACTTATGTTGTCCTTTAGCCTTGCTGTGAAGCACGAACCGCAGGGGGGTAGATGAAACTGCAACCTACAGCTTTTGATTTGTTGCTCGTCGCACAGGATGTCCTTCCTCGGAGGCTTGCAGTCAGTGTCAGTAAACTCAACATCTGACTCAGTCACTGACACGGCCTGGCTCCGAGGGCTGTTTTTGATGTCCGTTATTGCTGTGGACATGTTAGGGAACCGCGAAAATTAGACCCTGTACTTAAAAAAAAAGAATGTTGTTCGAGGTGAGGGATGGAAAGCTTCATCTGTGAAAAAGACAAGCTGAATTTGTGAGCAGTTACCGCCGGTTTGAAAGGCTTCAGCTGGATGTTGGCGATTTGACAGCGCTATCAGATGCCAGTTTAAAGGAGCCAAGGGAAGGGAACAGAGGCTGAGGTAGGTCGGCGCAAGGAATAGATTTAAAAAAAGCAGAAAAAAAATCACTAATTGTATCCGCGGCTTCTGAGTATAAGCTGATTTCATTCAGAATATATAACCAATTTAATAAAACACGACAATATAAAAGCAAGACGAAAATTTCAGTTAAAAGCTTTTCCCAATTATTTATCATCAATAAATGAAAATGTGGAACTCAGTTCATGTTCAGATTTGTGGAAGTGTGGCAATTTATTGCAGATTGTGAAGGGTTTGGCTGAGTTTGAAGAGGATCTTGTCGTTCTCCTCATCCGCGCTGTCGCTGACTACTCGCTGTGTAAATAGTAAGATTATTTAAAATCTAAAAATCAAGATTTTTTAAAAAACCCAAATCTTAGTTTCTGGTTCTGAAGATGGATTACTTTCCTCGGTATTTAAAGGCAGCCACCGAGTTTTCATGAATTAATGACAAGGAGAGAAGGCAGGATTTTTTTTTTCCTTCGCACTCCGCAGAAGACACGAACAAGAAGCAAACTAAAATTTAAAATATCGACTGCAGAGGGGATCCATAGTGTTTTGTTCAAAAAGAAAACAGAGGAGTAATTTTGACGCAATTAGTACTAAGTGGTAGTAAGAAAATGGACATGGTTATTATCCGTATAGTTTGTTCGGAAAGTGGGAGAAAAATACCCAAATATGCTAAGCAGCAACAATGTGAAGTGATGTGAAATATGCGGCACTCTCCAGCTATACTTTTACACTTGTTTCTATACTTTGTTTTTCATGTGCGCTTATAATATGTAACGGCGAGGACCTCGATTTGGAATAACACCATTAAAGTATCTCCAAAATGTTTGAGGTTTGGCAATATCCCAAAAGTTCGGAGTTTCAAAAGTGATTTTAGTTATTTCTATGTTGGCGATTTTATTGAATTCGTCTAATTTGGTCAGAAAAAAAACATTATGATTAATTCCGCTTAACAAAGACGCAACAAAAACACTAATCTTTCAGGGTGGAGAGAAGCCGACATATTTGTCTTAATTTTATATGTACATTATGGTCGATATCACGCCAGAGCAGATCTTAGCATATACGATGCCGTGGGGCAATTCAGATAGGGTTACAAATAACATCTACTTTTAAAAAGAAAGTATTTAAATATTCTCAGTTCCTAGAAGTGAATTGTACAGAGCAGAATTCTGCCAGTAGGCCTTAATCATTAGCGTTTGATGATTTGCAACAAGATACCCATTGGACAATAAAACAATTATCTTTTAGATGTGGAGCCTGAATTGTGTAGTAATAACCAAAAAAAAAACCATGCAACAGTTTTAACTTTCAGCTAATAAGAGATTTTTTCCACTAATTAATTCAGTTGGCAACATTTTTAAAATGTGCAGTGATGCTTCAAATTGAATTCCAGACGAGGTTACATTAATATGTAGATTTGAGGTCAAGAAAAAATAATAATTAAATTAGTAACTGAACAGGGAAATTATGGTTTTTCCATGTTTATTTTTGAAGTCATAAAAATAAATATTCATTATTTTACTGAAGGATCTAAATTGCATCCAAGTTTTTTGATTCACCAATAAACATGATACTTAGAGTGAGGAGGACTATAGAAAAACCTTGACCCAGAAATAACTTTCAGATAATTTTTTTGAGGAGAATGTGTTTGGTGTTATGAAGAAGTTTGATACACCTTATTTGTTAGGAACTTGATTGTACCAGTGGATGTGGGTTGTTACGTAAAATATTCCAATGGGGTTGGAGACATGCAAAAGCCATGTGGGTGGTACTCACAGCTCTACTGTTGACAGTAATACTTTTCCATACAACTGAAAAGGAAGATTAAAATGTATCAGATAATTGATATGTTTACCTTATTTTGCTAAGAGTAGTAAAACAAACAAAAACCGTTTCAGGAAAATCAATATTTGTCAGGAAATTGGTTTTATTGAAGTTAATGGATGAGGAAAACCTCTTGGAGGCCTCCATTTACTTTAAACTTCTATTTTGAGATCCATTGTAGGAACGCTTTAATTAAGTGAATGGGAGCTCATAACTGTTAGTTAGGGTTAGGGTAAAACTTCCATTTTGTTTGTGGATTACTTTTTGAATGGAAGGGGATGATGGACAAGAGTGGAATGGAGGAATTCTTCGTACAGTTCCTATTTTCTGTGTATTTGATTTCTTTCATTTTTTTCAATAGTCTGCCCATATATATTGGGTCATTTTCATTTATCATGCTCCTACTTTGAACTATCATTTACTCATAAAATCATAGAACCCCTACATTGCAGAAGGAGGCCATTCAGCCGTGAGTCTGCATTGTCAATAATTCCACCCAGGCCATATGTCTGTAACCCACATATGTGGCCTGCTAATCTCCCTGACACTAAGGGGCAATTTAGTATGGCTAATCCACCCAACCCACATATCTTAAGACTGTGGGAGGAAACTGGAACACCCCGAGGAAACCACGCAAACATAGGGAGAACATGCAAACTCCAAAACAGACAATGAGGCCGGAATTGAACCCTGACACTGTGAGACTGCACAACTGACCACAGTGCCGCCCTTTATATCATAGGCCAGAAAACAAAATATAATTCTGTTTTTTTCTTCTAACTTTCTTCTCCTTTTTCTACACACCTCAATGGTAAGTTTGACACAAGTTTAAGCATGTTCCATGAGCATTAACCACCTCTGGTCAAGTTACTATTCTACTCATTTGAGCCCACACAGCAAGTGTTGGTAGGCAACCTGATCATCTGAGCATGATGTTGTCCTTGCCCAAATTAAACATGGCACTGCTGGAACCAGAGGGAAACCCTGGCTAATTTGCTATTCCCCCACCGATATTCTGGCCCAGTGGTGTTTAGACTAAGTGTACCTCATCTGTTGCTCAGGTTGTGATCAGTTAACACAGGGTCAACTGGCAAAACTGAATTGTTGTAGGCAAAGTCTTTTAGAACATTGTCATATAACTTTTGGAATATCTAGCTTCTGAATAATTCATGTCTTTACCATATTAGAATTCACATATGGAAACAAGCCCAAGTCATCATCAAAATACCAGAAAACTGCCCATTTTAGTAAGCTACCATGATCAAATGTAATGGTTTTACTGAAGTAGAAAGTGCAAGAACCATTATCTTTTCTTTCATTATTGCATTTTAATAAATTCTCAACACATAAGTTTAAATGCAAATTAATTTTTATGGCAATAATCAACCATTCTAAATTAATATCAAAAAGACAGTGAATATGGTATTGTAGTGGTATTCATGGATCAGTAACAGAGGCAGTGGGCTAACAATCTAAAGAATGTAAATTTAATCTCACCATCGTAATTTATAATTCTGTAAATTAAAAAGTGGCATCAGCAAAAGTGACCAAGAAGCAATCAGAGTGCCCTTTACAACATAATTTGTTCATTAATTTAGAGAAAGTAACCTAACCTGGTCTTCAGTTCCACACCAACATGGCTGACAGCCTTTAGAAGTGTCCAATCAAGCCATTTAGTTATTTCAAACTTCTACAAACATGGATAACAGTGGTGCAGGAAGAAGGCCTACCAAAACAATTTTGGGCAACTAGGAAAGGACAACAAATGTCAAAATTGTAGCTTTTCTTAAAAAGTCTTAGTAAACAGTTTGATTTTTATGACCATTTGATGAATTTATGGTCACTTTTGGTTCAGAACCGTAGAATCCCAATAGTACAAAAAGAGACCATTTGGTCCATCGAATCCACTCTCCCAAAGTGTATCCCACCCAGATCCTCCCATATTCCTATAACTGTGTGCATTTATCGTGGCTAATCCATCTAGCCTACACATCTTTAGACATTAAGCAGTGATTTAGCATGGCCAATCCACCTAACTTGCACATTAGGTTGATTAGCCATGCTAAATTTGCCCTTAATGTTCCATAATATATAGCTTAGGGGGATAGTGCAGGTTAAATACATGAAGTTATAGGGTAAACCTATGCAAGAGTTGATGCAGACTCGATAGGCTGAATGGCCTTCTTCTATTCCTACATGCATAGAACTGTAGAAATTCTATGCATTTAAGGATTGAGAGAGGAAACCGAAGCACCCAGAGGAAACACATGCAGACATAGCAAAAACAAGCAAACTCACACAGTCACCCAATGCCAGATTGAACCTGGGTCCCTGGTACTGAGGCAGCACTGCTAACTGCTGGTTTAAACTGAATTCAAATTTTCATACTCTCAAAGTGTGATTTGAACTTATGTGTCGGAATTTTACCAGCATGCCTGCCCTGGATGGCCTTGGATGGGATCTTAGGAGCCTCTGGTGGTGAGGTGGTAAAATTCCAGCAATGTTTTCAATATAAGTGAATGTAGCAAGGATCAGTTAGCATTACAAACAAAGAACAAAGAAAATTACAGCATAGGAGCTGGCCCTTCAGCCCTCCAAGTCTGCGCCAACCATGATGCCTGACTGAAGTAAAACCCCTACCCTTCCGGGAACCATATCCCTGTATTCCCATTCTATTCATGTATTGTCAAGGCATTCCTTAAAAGTCACTATTGTATTTGCTTCCACTACCTTCCCTGAAGGTAGCGTGTTCCAGGCATCCACCAGCCTCTTTGTAAAAAATTTGCCTCATATATCTTTAAACGTTGCTCCTCGCACCTTAAACCTATGCCCCTGGGTAATTGACTCTTCCATCCTGGGAGAAAACTTCTCACTATCCACTCTGTCCATGTCCTTCATAATCTTGTATCAACTTCTATCAAGTCGTCCCTCAATCTCCATCGTTCCAGTGAGAACAGACCAAGTTTCTTTAACCTCTCCTCATAGCTAATGGCCTCCAGAACAGACAACATCCTGATAAATCTTTTCTCTCCAAAGCCTCCACATTCTTCTGATGGTGTGCGACCAGAATTGAATACTATATTCTAAGTGCCAGCTAACTAAGGTTCTATTATGCTTCAACATGACTTGCAAATTTTTAAACTCAGTGCCCCAGCTGATGAAGGCAAGCATGCCATATGCCTTCTTGATTATCATCACCTCTGTTGCTGCTTTCAGTGACCTGTGTATTGTACACCCAGATCCCACTATCTATCAATACTCTTAAGGTTACTGCCATTTACTGTATATTTCCTGTCTGTATTAGACCTTCCAAAATGCATTACCTCACATTTTCTGGATTAAATGTAGGGATAAGGGGGTAGAGCCTGGGTGGGATTGTGGTTGGTGCAGACCTGATGGGCTGAATGGCCTCTTTCTGCACTGTAGGATTTCTATGATTATATGATTCTATGATTTCTAAATTCCATCTGCCATCTCTCCACCCAAGTCTCCAACTGATATGTATCCTGCTGTATGCTCTGATGATTCTCACTGCTATCTGCAAATCCACCAAACTTTGTGTCGTCTGCAAACTTACTAACCAAACCAGTTACATTTTTGTCCAAATCTTTTATATATATTACAAACAGCAAAGGTCCCAGCACTGATCCCTGAGGAACACCACTTGTCACAGCCCTCCATTCAGAAACACAACGCACCCTTCCACTGCTACCCTTTGTCTTCTTTGATTGAGGTAGTTCAATATCTGCCTTGCCAGCTCACCTCTGATTCCATGCAACTTTACCTTCTGCAACAGTCTACCATGAAGGACCTTGTCAAAGGCCTTACTGAAGTCCAAGTTGACAACATCACTGCCCTACCCTCATCAATCATCTTTGTCACTTCCTCAAAAAATTCGATCAAATTAGTGAGGCACAACTTCCCCTTCACAAAACCATGTTGCTTCCTGCTAATATGCCCAATTATTTCCAAGTAAGAATAAATCCTATCTCGAAGAATACTCTCCAATAACTTCCCTATCACTGATATCAGGCTCACTAGCCTGTAATTACCTGAATTATTCTTGCTACTCTTCTTAAACCAAAGAATAATATTGGCTATTCTCCAGTTCTCTGGGACCTCCCCTGTAGCCAGTGAGGATACAAAGATTTCCTTCAAGACCCCAGCAATTTTCTCCCTTGTTTCTTTCAGTATTCTGGGGTATATTCCATCAAGGTCTGGGGACTTGTCAGTCTTAATGTTTCTCAAGAACCCAATACCTTCTTTTTGATCTCAACATGACTCAAACTATCTATGCACCCTTTCCCAGACTCATCATCCACAAAGTCCTTGTCTTTGGTGAATACTGATGCAAAGTACTCATGTTAAGACCTCACTCATTTCCTTTGGTTCCATGCATGGATTCCCTCCCCTGATATTATGCAGATATTGCAGCTTTTTTTTTCATTCATGGGACATGGGCATTATTAGTTGCCCAGCATCTATTGCCCATCCCTAGTTGCTCTTGAACTGATTGGCTTGCTAGGCTATTTCAGAGGGCAGGTGAGAATTAACTATTTTGGTGTGGCTCTGGCATCACATATAAGTCACATTAAATAAGGATGGCAGATTTTCTTTCCTAAAGGACGTTGGTGAGCCAGATGAGTTTTTCTGACAATCGACAATGGTTTCATGGCCATCGCTAGATTTTTATGTGCATCTGGGTATGAACCTCATCCAAATTCTACAAATGAACACTTACAGTAGGAATTATGAACAATCATCAGAAGTTAAAATTTCCTGGCCCACGTGGCTTTAGATCACAGACTGCTTTAGTTCATTATCTGTCAGAGGTGAATGTTTGTGAAAATTTTCTTACTTTGGTCATTGGGATTTATTTACAGGGTTCTCTCATTGTAATTATATAAGAGATAATCTTTCAAAAATAATTATTACATTGATAGTCCCACCTTTGACACCATGTGTCAAAGATGTTTCCTAATATACAAGGCGTAAAGGCATCTCATTTATTGGCTTAGTGGTAGTTAAATATGAGTGTCTGAGTGATCTGAATCAGCAGCCATACTATATGGTGCAAGGCTAACATCTTAACGGTTGGAATTTCATAAGTGGAGGAAGAAACTTCCATTGATAACTGATGCTACATGTAAATGTTTCCCATTGCCATCCATTGTCATTTTACAATAAGTACTGCATTACAGGGCTCAGTGACAAAGAATTCACAGTCCCACTGCCGGCTGTGCCTTCAACTGTGTCTAGCCTCTAAGCTCTGACATTCCTTTGTTAAATTTCTCCACTTCTCCATTTCCCTCTGCTGTTTTAGGAATCTCTTTACAGCCTACGGCTGAGGTTTTCTGGCCCTAAACCCCTCTGCCAGCAAGTTGGGCTTTCTGCCAGTGAAGGCAGCTTGCCATTGGCTGCTGGCAGGATCTTCCAGCCCCGCTAGAGTCAGTGATCATTTGAGTTGCTCACTGACCACGCTGCTGAAGAACCTGCTGTGGGGTCATCTTTAGTAGAACCAGGAGATTTCGATGGTGGACAGGGCTGGAAAATTCAGCCCTGCCCTTTTGATCAAGCTTGTGGCGATTATGATAATAGGCAGGGTTTTATGGCCTTGCTCGTTCTGAAACGAGCAAGGCTCGTTTCAGAACGAACGTAGAGGGTGATTTAGCTAATTGGATTAGGAATTGGCTAGCAGATAGAAGACAGAGGGTGGTGGTTGATGGGAGATATTCATCGTGGAGTTCGGTGACAAGTGGTGTACCTCAGGGGTCTGTTTTTGGGCCCCTGCTGTTTGTAATTTTTATAAATGATCTGGATGAGGGTATTGAAGGATGGATTAGTAAATTTGCAGATGACACTAAAGTCGTTGGAGTGGTAGATAGTGAAGAGGGGTGTTATAGTTTGCAGAGAGACTTGGACAAGTTGCAGAGCTGGGCCGAGAGGTGACAAATGGAGTTTAATGTGGAAAAGTGTGATGTAATTCACTTTGGCAGGAATAACAAATGTGTAGAGTATAGGGCTAATGGTAGGACTCTTAATAGTGTTGAAGAACAGAGGGATCTTGGTGTATATGTGCATAGATCCTTGAAAGTTGGCAATCAAGTCGATAAGGTTGTTAAGAAGGCATACGGAGTCTTCGCTTTTATTGGTAGGGGGATTGAATTTCGGAGCCGCAACGTCATGTTGCAACTGTACAAAACTCTAGTGCGGCCGCACTTGGAGTATTGTGTGCAGTTCTGTTCCCCACATTATAAGAAAGATGTGGAGGCATTGGAGAGGGTACAGAGGAGGTTTACCAGGATGTTGCCTGGTATGGAGGGCAGGTCTTATGAAGAGAGGCTGAGGATTTGAGGTTGTTTTCGTTAGAAAGGAGGCGGCTAAGAGGGGACCTAATCGAAACATATAAGATGATTAGAGGTTTAGATAGGGTGGACAGTGATAGCCTTTTTCCTAGATGGAGAAAGCTAGCACGAGGGGACACAGCTTTAAATTAAGGGGTGATAGTTATAGGACGGATATCAGAGGTAGGTTCTTTACCCAAAGGGTGGTTCGGGAGTGGAATGCCCTGCTTGCGGCAGTTGTAGATGCGCCAAGTTTGGTGGCGTTTAAGAGGTTAGTTGATAAGTATATGGAAGAGAAGGGAATGGTTTAGTTTGGAGGGGCATTGCTTTTTATATTGGTCGGCGCAACATCGAAGGCCAAAGGGCCTGTTCTGTGCTGTAATGTTCTATGTTCTATGAAACTGTAAAATCCTGCTTGGGGTCAACGGACCTTCCCATTGTCTGCTTGAATTCCCATAGTGGCTGGGGCTGTAAAATTCTAGCCAATGTCTCCAGTTTGGATTCAGTATCAACCTTTGTCAGATTATGATTCTGTGAAGCACTTTGGATGTTTTACTACATTTTATCCTACAGGTGCTTTGGTCCACCTTGTTGTCTAATGAGGGGCATACACGCGATGGGTCGTGAGAGGACTGCTCTTGGATCTTTTTCGAGAGTATTCTCCTGCTTCACATCATTAGTGTACGCTTGACCTGGACCATCTGATGGGCAACACGACAGCTCAGTGACTATCGCTGTGCTGTGCAGATACATGGATTTGGGCCTGTGTCTGTGGGAGTTTGCGCATTCTCCCCGTGCTTGCTTGGGTTTTCTCCGGGTGCTCCGGTTTCCTCCCACATCCCAAAGATGTGGCTAATTGGCAAAACAAATTCTCCCTAAATTGTCTCAAATTTGGTTTTTAATCCATAGATCTATAAACATGGACAGGGATCGCGGGTAGAAGTGGGAACATCGAGGTGGCGGCGCGGGCTCGTTGGGCCAAAGGGCCTGTTTCCCATGCTGTTTTGTTCTTTGTTCTTTGTACATTGAAAGCATCAAATAAAGCAATTGCAGTTATTATCTCTTACATCTTTTATGGTGATTTTAGGTTGACCTGTTTGTATTCATCTTGATTATCACTAACCATCCTGCCCTACGAGAAAGCACAAAACAAGAAAATGCTATTTGGTACATCAAATCTGACTATGTGTAGTCCAAAATCTGGCAATGATTCTATCTAATCCATTCAGGCTACTAGCAAAAGCCTAAGTGCATGCTTCATCAGTTTTTTTTTAAAAATGCAGCTGTTGTATCTTCGATTATAGTTATCCTGCAACCAGAGTGAAACTGAAGGGACCTCGTTGTGTTAATGTCACATAAATACCCAATCTGAGAGGCTTCAGATCTGAAGTATAGTAAATTCTGCACAAAAATGTAAAACCATAATTACTTTGTGTTGATGTACATGGTGTCATATTATTGCTTAATAAAACACAATGGGCCCAATTCTACTAAAACAGGCGTGAAATTGCGGTAAATTCAGGCGTTGGGCCTTTAACACAATCTGCACCTGAATCCAAGCAGATTGCAGCTTTAGAGGAGGGAGGTGGATTAGAGCATCCTCTGAGGGCGGGGGGTTGGGAGGGGGAACAAGAGGAGGAAGCTGGACAGAGCATCTTCTGGGGTGCGGGAGGAGGAGGCTACTACTGGAACAACAATCAGCCCTGTGTCAGAGAGCCGCTCTCTCTGCTTTTTACCCTTTCCCGCCCAGGCGTGCTTCAGAATTTTTTCTAACTGCACATGCACAGTTCAGAGCTCCGATCATTCTGGCAGTGCTAAGCCTTGCCCATGGCACGAACGGACCGGAGCTGGCAAAAAGCTTATGGGCACGCTGCAAAAAGGATTCCAGGCTCGGATCTGCCTTAAGCCTGGATCCGGTCCTTAGACTCCAAATGGTAAAATCTGGCCCAATGACATACAGAATTGCAAAACTAAAATTCTCAGCTCATTCTTGAGAATGCAAGAATGCATTCTTCTATGGGACACAGTGCTCTCCACTCAATACTTTCCAAAGTAAAACTATTAACAATGTATTTCTTGAAACTGTGTTGTTCACATATCATAAATTGGCTGAATTATGATATAAAATAACTTAAATGTAGCTACACAATATCAGGTTAATTATTTTGGTTTTAAGATCATAGTCAAAGTTTATTATTTAAGGTAACATAATTAATAGTACACTTTGGATTGTAATGTGGCTGAATAATTTATGTTTCAAAAGGACATCATTTTTCACTCTCCAACTTGTGATTTTGTACCTATGAACAATAACGGGTGGAAAATCACAGACAGGCGAGCAGATAATCTGAATTTCTATCCCAAGTTTTATAAGAATAATGCTTTTTTTACATTGCATGTTCATTTGGTGCATTGGCATAATGTAGTTTGTGTGACAAACATTATATTTTCTAAGCAACAATTGACACTGAATGGACAGATATTGAAACATTGTTGACAGTCAAAAATGCAGACCTCACTAGATGCACTCAGGCTAAACTGGGGAGCCAACTTAAATGTTAAAGCTTAATCAATGCTTTTGTTGTCTCTAGATTCAATAATTCCAATGTTTTCTGTCCAGCCTCTCATCTTCTACACATGATAAACTTCATTCATAACTCTACTGCACATAGTCTATCTGCACCAAAATCTGTTTACCATCAATCCTGAGCTCATTGACCTACATTAGCCTTTGATCTCTCAATCGCTTAAGACACAGTAGAATTCTCCAGGCATGGACTCCAATAAATTGCTTGGATAAATGGAAAACTGAAATTATTTTGTGTTGATATAAAATGCATTGTATAATTGTATTATTAATAACATCATGGAATTGAGGTTCGGTTGGGCCTGTTTTCCATGCTTCAAAAATCAGGTGTAAAGACTTTTTCCTAACCTCTCTCCTTCCTCATAGTGACACCAACCCACCAGCCAGAAGGAAACAGTTTTTTCTTCTTGGACTCTTCCCAAAACCTTTTTGTAATTTTAGAATCTTGTACTAAGTAGTCTCTACTCCAATATTTTAATCTTTCCCCATACCAATAGTTTACATCCCTGGCATCCTTGTGGCGAATCAAAGAGGAGCTGATGGCCTACTGGTATTATGGTCAGACTATTAATCCAGAAACTTAGCTCATTTTCTGGGAGCCTGGCTTTGAATCCCACCACACCAAGTGGTAGAATTTGAATTCAAGAAAAATATCTGGAACTAAGAATCGACTCTTGTTGCCAAAAACCTATCTGGTTCATTAATGTCCTTCTGGGGAAGGAAATCTGCCATTTTATCTGATCTGACCTACATGAGCTACAGCAATGCCGTTGACTCTCTGCAATGACTTGGACAATTAGGGATGGGCAATAAATGCTGGCTAGCCATTGACAGCCATGTCCCACGAGTGAATGAGTGAAAAAACACAAAGACTTTTGTGGCTTTAAATCCTTTGATTTAAGAAACACCCAAAACTGGACATTACAACAACTTAAGCCTAATCAATGCTTTATTACTTGCAATATTATTACTTTTTTATTTTTGTATACCATATTTCTATTAACCCATTTTTTTCCCTTTTTAATGGCTTTATCTACTGGCACTTGTATGTACAGGTATTTATATATGTGAACAGTTTCTTTGTTCATTTGCACTAATCGGTGCCTTCTCATTGATTGTAGATTCTCCTTTTGAAATGTGTTACTTCATGTCAGTCCACATTCATTTGCTTCTTAAACCTACTTCAACCTGCCCATTCTACTTACCTATCTATACTTTGTTTGCCTATTTTCCTACTTCTGTGTTATTAGCAAATTTTGTGATCATGTTTCCTATGTCCAAGTTCTAATGATCTATCATAGAGGACAAATAAAGACTGAATATTATTTAGTCTTTTAACCTAATAAGCCTTGTTTACTCTAACTCTTTGTTTCTGGTCCAATGAGCAAATTTCTCTCCACGCGGCTGCATTTTCTTTTATACCAAACTCAGGGTAATTTTTCGCACACACCTATTTTGAAAATCTCTCTACACACACACACACACACACAAAAAAACTCTACTGCATTCCTTTTATATATCAATTAGTTATCTTCTTAAACATATCTTGCTTTTAATAAATCTATGCTGGCTTTTCTGGATTAACCCATGATAATCTTGATATTAGAAAACATTAATTATGCAGACTTTAACATGTGGTAACTATTGGAAGCAATTGATGTAGCTGCAAAGACTTGACAAGAGTTGTGTAAAAGTTGTGTGTTTTATTTTGATAAGATTTTTTTTTCGAACTGTAGGATGTCGTATCTGAATTTTCCAGTTTTGGTCAACTTGGTTCAAGTATATTTTTAAAGAATATACTTAACAAATACAGCTTTTTATGAGAATTATTTTATAGAGGGCCAGATGTGCTGATTGCAGTTTAGAGTGTGAACAAAAACATATTTTGCCATTTCAGTGTTCATATAGTACATTATCTGTTAGGAAAGAAGTCCTCTTATTTCCTTTCATTTCTCATTTATGATCCTGCAACAGAGAGCTTTAGGCAGTTGGATAAACTGCTAGCAAAGCTGTTTTCAGTAAATGTACTGTAATGTGTGAGAATAGTCTGGGAATTTCACTCCTATTCTGCCAGTTCATGGTGTTACCTAATGATATTCACATTTCCATTTATTTTACAGTTTTCATATACTGGCATAACATATTTAATGCACTGGTTAAAGTTTCATAACAATAAGGTCTGCACATTCCAGTTATGGTTTGACTATTGTTGGTCAGTTATTGTGTAATCAAATGTTACATCATATTGGCAGGATTTGAGTTTCAGTGTAGAGAGTCATTTACGGAACAGAAGAAAACCATACCAAACCCAATCCCACCAACCATCCAGCCTAATTCCACTTTCCAGCTTATGATCCATAACCTTGTAGATTATGGCAGTTTCAGTATATATTCAGGAACTTCTGAAATGCAATGAGGTTTCAGGTCATTACCCTGGACTCCAATGAAAACATATTGACCTGAAGCTTTGGTTGGAATTCTTTGGCCGTGCTGAGGGTGAACTCTTGCCGTGGGTTTCCCAGCAGTGGCATACAAAGGGAAGCTCTATTGAAAATGGTGGAACCAGAATATCCTCCCACTGGCCAATGTGGACCACCTCCACTGCCATAAAACACGCCATGGAGGGGGGGGGGGGTGAAATCCTGCCCTTTAACTCTGTTTGTCTGCTAGACCTGCTGACTATTTCTAGAATTTTCTGTTCTATTGTGAACATTTTATACTGCTTGGTGATGACCTTGTTTGATTTCCTGCGTAGTTTTTTAGACAGCTAATGGTCCCAATGAACTTTGTGATTGGGTGTGGAGCTGTATGCAAGCACATACGGAGTCATCACTTGGAGTGAAACACAGCTCTCAGCCTGGCTATGAACTGCACCCTTCATTTATCAGGTTCAGATTGATAGCCCAGTATAGCTGCAACATAAAATCCTTGAGCTGAAGTGTTCTTATGAAGTTAATGTGTAACTGCTCCTGGAAGCAGAAACCAAACTCTTTGAAGTTGTTCTTAGGGCATGGAGTATAAATCAAGCTTTGAAAAATCCTTCCAAAAACAGACTTCACTTTATATGCCAAATTAAAAATGTGAATTGTTGGTGTTGGTAAGCACCATATTGGAATGGGAAGAAAATTCTGTTCACCTATTACCATATACAGTCTGCTCTTTGTAGGTATGGCCTAAAATCCTGTGCATCTTGCTACGTGGTATGTATCATTTGCTTGATTCAATGCACCGATTTATAAGGCAATTATAACTGTAAACATATGTTTCTGAACTTAAAAACTGAGCCTGCTTCCTAAAGCAAAACATGCCATCATTATTTGGAAAATAGGAGGTTAACATATTCCCTAAATATTGACCACAACATACATTTTGGCATCTGAAAACCGAGGTTCCTTTTTATGCTGGGTCCATTTATATGCCGTGATCAATGGTAATCATTTTGAATTTATAATTTATTTTTCATTCTATGAGAAGGAATAAAGATTTTTTGGACAGTTCTGTTTCAATGACATGCACACAACCTACATATATGTATATTTTGGAAAAAAAAGGACTTGTATTGTTCAAAAAGCAAGAACTTTATGAAATCATATATTTCTAAATTTATACAATTCATTCTTGAACAGTACCACAAAATGGTGGGGGAGGAGGCTGTGGAATAGCCTAGTTATCAACATTTGCTTATGTGTTCACTCCAAATGCAAAAAAGGCCAGAGTAATTTCCTCCAGATTCCCATTTCTGAACTGTCAGGCCCTTTGTTATGCAGGGTTCCGTTCTGAATCCATTCCTGCAGGTAGTGCATTTGGGAAATTTAGTTGTAGACGGTTTAGGTGTGAATTATACTGTAAATAGCTGAACCTTTAGGAATATTAACATACAGAGGGATCTGGGCATACAGGTCCACAGTTCTCTAAAAGTGACAACACAGGTGGCCAAGGTAATTAAGGAGGCATATGGCATGCTTGCCTTCATCAGCTGGAGCAATGGGGAAATACATATAGTACAGAGTTTGGAAATCATGCCGCAGCTATACAAAAATTTGATTAGGCTGCATATGGAGTATTGTATGCGTTTTTGGTCACCATACTACCAGAAGGATGTGGAGAGAGTGCAATGAAGATTCACTAGGATGTTGCTTGGTCTCGAGAGTGTTGACTATGAGGAAAGTTTGAATAAACTAGAATTGTTTTTGCTGGAAAGACAGAGAATGAGAGGAGACCTGATAGAGGTCTACAAAATTATGAGAGGCATAAAAGTGTGGATAGTTAGAGGTTTTTTCCTACAGTGGAGTGTTACTTACAAGGCAGTGCAGGTTCAAAATGAGAGGGGGAAAGTTTAAGGGAGATGTGCGGGGTAAGTTTTTCACAAAGACAGTGGTAATGCCTGGAGCGCACTGCCAGAGGAGGTGATGGAAGCAGGCACATTAGCAACATTAAAGAGGCATCTAAGTGGATACATGAATAGGGAGGAAATAGAGGGATACAAACCAAGTAAAGGCAGAAGGTGTTTTTTCAGTTTAGATAGGGGACCATGATCAGCACTTGCTTGGAGGGCCAAAGAGCCTGTTAATTTATTCTTTGTTCAAATTTCTGATGTGTGTGCCCTGGTTGGTGCTATCTGCACATGGTTCACAATCAGCCTTTTGTGTCATTTTTGTTTGAAATGCACAGAAGTAATCTTCACGTATTGCAGGTTTCTGAGGATACATACAGAATGACAGACATGTGCCCAAACCAAAACCTAATTTGGGTGTTCAGTAAGAGGTCATGCAGTTTGCTTATGTTGCAATGATTATATGTGTGAGGCCTTTTGTTTTGAAGATGTGAATTGTGGCATGAATATGTGAATTAATAGGATGAATGAGTTCACAATGTTATGGAGACTTAGTACAGGCCAGCAGTAAATGGACAACATTTTGTGACATGCATACTTGCGCTTTCTTTGATTTATAAAATCATACAATGTACAGCATAGAAGGAAGCTGTTCAACCTACAGCCGTATTATGCTTCTCCTGGCTCTTTGGTAGAGCTATCAGATTTCTCCATAGCCTCGTAATTATTTGCATTGAAAACTTTATCTCACTCTGCTTTGAACATAACTATTGAATCTGCTTCCACCAGCCTTTCAGGAACCATATTCCAGATCACAACAACTCATTGCATAAAATAAATGTTTGCATATATTTCGCCTGGTTCTTTTGACAATCACCAAAATTCATGATCTTTGGTTACTGACCATTCTACTTCTAGAAATAGTTGCTCCTTATTTACTTTTATCAAAAGATTTTACAATTTTGAATACTTCTATCAGATTTCCTCTTAATGTTCTCTGATTTAAGAAAACCAGCCCAGGTTTCTTCAATGTCTCCGTGCAAGTGAAGCCCCTCCAGTTAATAAAAGCAGCTGGGTGACATTTTTACTTGAAGCTTGCCAATCTTTTAAGAATCTCTTTATTTTTATTTTGTATCACCACTAATCTCCCACCCCACCCCATCCTTCCCTGCTACATCAGCAGCAGCCTCTTCTTTTTATTAAATATACATAGTTAAAGTGTTATTTTTGGTTCCTAATCAATTCAATCCAAACAATAGCACATGATCTAGCAGGAGGTACTGAATAACAATCTGGAACAGAAATACTTACTGATTTAATTTTCCTTAATTCAGAAGAGCTGAGCCCATCTGTAGCATTATATTGCTGTCCCACCTGATCAGCATTAACCGAAGATGAAACTTGGGACTTCGTTGTTCCGTACAGCTCAGTGACCAACCCGAGTGTTACATTTACTCACCAAACCAGGGAAGGTACTGAACAGTTTTCTGTCAAAAGCACAAAATTAGCAAACTTTTATTATGTTGATGGAACAATATAAATGATTCTATAATATAAAATATATAATAAGAGTTGAAGATTCTTAGAGTCTCTACAGTGTAGAAGTAGGCCATTTAGTCCATCGAACCTGCACTGACAACAAATCCACCCATATTCTATTTCCATAGCCCCAAGTATATACCCTGCTAATCCCTCTGAAACTAAGGGGCAATTTAGCATGGCCAATCAACCTAACCTACACATCTTTGGAGTATGGGAGAAAACTGGAGGAAACCCATGCAGACACAGGGAAAACATGCAACTGCACAGAAATAGACACCCAATGCTGGAATTGAACCCAGGTCCATGGTGCTGTGAGGCAGTAGTGTGAACTACTGTGCCACGGTGCTATCCCTAAAAAAAACCATGTAATTTGATGTAATACTTTTCAACAATGCCTTAAAGTACTTCGCTTAAAATGTATTAAGTGGAAATATTATTGTTATTCTTCTAGTTAAACTTTAAAGTTGCACAGGTTACCTCTAGGAGCTGGAACTGTTCATGCAAGCTTGGAGAATTTGCATAAACTGAATTTGAATAACTGTAAGTTCTTTTTATTTACTGGTAATGCTCACATCAAAAAAGGCAGCTGTGGAATAGATATGCAATGCTGCTTCACCTCACAAATTGTAGGCCAAGTTAGCACTTTCAGGCTTGTATGTACATGCTCTTCATGCAAGTAGGGTGTGTGCAGAGTAAAACAGGGTTGTCATAGGCGCATTTGATGTAAAGATGTTGGGTTGGTTTTTCCTATCTCACGATTCCTTCTCTGCCTTCATTACCTGGCTGAAAAATAGCCTGGTGACAGACTCAAATAACAGTGTTGGAACAGGCCCTTTGGCCCAACTTGTCCACACCGCCCATTTTTTATCACTAAGCTAGTCCCAATTGCCTGCATTTAGCCCATATCCCCCATCTCATCCATGTAACTGTCTGAATGCTTTTTAAAAGACAAAATTGTACTGGCCTCTACTACTACCTCTGGCAGCTCGTTCCAGACACACACCACCCTCTGTGTGAAACAATTGCCCCTCTGTACCGTTTTCTATCTCTCCCCTCTCATCTTAAACATTTGGGAAAAGATGTTGACTATCGACTTTATCTATGCCCCACATTATTTTTTGGACTTCTATAAAATCACCCCTAAACCTCCTATGCTCCAGGGAAAAAAGTCCCAGTCTATCCAGCCTCTGCTTCTCTTCTCAAAAGTCTCTATTCACTTATATATTTTTTGAAATAATTACAAATTGTGATTGCATACACCTAGATTTCCTGCCATAACAGTTTATGCTGAGAGAAATATGAATCAAATATGAATCATATTTATTTAATCTGTTTCTGGGAGTTGAGGGAAGATACAGCCTGTTTACGAGTGGTCATGTTGATTGGGGTCATTGTCCTTTGTGCTTAATGGAAAGGCAGTTGTATTGGAGAAGGGACAGCGTAGGAACAGAATGGATAATTCAGCCTGTTGAGCCATTCAATTACATTATGACTGATCATCTGCTTCAATGCCACATGCCCGCACTACCTTCATAGCTCTTGGTGTCTTCTAGTTTCTCCAGAAATCCATTGATTTCTGTTTTGAAAATGCTGAATGATTGAGCATCTACAGCTCTCTATGGTAGAGAATTCCAAAGATTCTTCAACCTCTGATTAAATTAATTCCTCCACATCTCAGCCTTGAATGGCTTACTCCTTATTCTGCAATGACCTCCCCATCTCCTTGCACCTGCCTCAAATTCACCTTGCTATGTTCCCTGAACCTGTGACCTTCTTGGGACTGAATGCTATGACTGTTGCAATCCAAAGGTCTACTTGCAATCCCAGCAGCTTCCACTGCTGAGTTCTAGTGCTCCTGTGACTGTCAGAACTGCCAGCCAGTCAGATTGGCCAGAAGCTCTCAGGGCAGAACCTCCTCCTGCTGAAGGATGGAATTTCCACTTTCAGCTACTCAAGTCTGCCTGCAGTGTAGTATTGCTGCTGCGTGTCCTAATTCAATGTGGGTCACACTTTTTCCAGGGGCTGGGAAGAGGAGCAGTGCACCTCTCCCCATAAATTTCAACCCTGTGTCACTTGTTATAGACTATCCAGCCCGGAGAAATAACCTATTAACATTTACCCTTTAAAGCCCTTTCAGGATCATATATGCTTTACTGAGATTTCCTCTTATTCTTTTAAACTCCAATTAAAGAATATAAGACCATTCTACTCAATCTTATCTCAAACTATAGCTCTCATTTTACACACTTGTCTCTAAGGAACCCTTTTTTCTCCTATGCTATTTCATGTATATCTTCTCTTAGGTCTGGAAACCAGAAGTGTACACAGCATTCTGAGTGTGGTCTTTCCTTTTGTACCTCAAACTTATAAAGGTCATCTGTTCATTCACGGCTTAGGTGAGACACAATGTTATTTCACTTTTAGTTATGTATTAATAGAGAAAAGACAGTGGGGTTGATTCTCCCAACCTACGGCACTGCTTTTGTAGTGCAGCGGTCTGGGAGATTCCAGTGGAGACCATTTTGTGGACACTCTGCTGGGCGCCATGGCCTTCACACATCCCCAGCAACCGGATTTCCAGTGTCATTGGGAGCTGCAAACATTGTTTGAATTCAAATTTTAATATAATTTAAATATCATTAGCGATAGCATCTGCCCTGCCTGGAATGCTTCACTCCAGCGGGGATTACATTAGCTCCCAACTTGCGGGGAGCTAGTGGCCCGACCCTGCTGGAATGAAGGGGAGGGCTATCAAAGCAGCCCCCCTCCCTCCAGCAGGATTAGGCACCAAGGAATGCCTCCTGAGCATTGCCACCTTGGTAGTGCCAACTTGGATCCCCATTGGGCAATAGCAAGGGCCAGGCCCTGATGTGACAGGACCTCTGGCAGGGCGATCCGTATGGATGGATGGATCCTGCTGTCACTCTGCATTTGGGCTGAGTGACAGAGAGTGGGGGACTACCGATTGGGACAGTGGAGGGTATTGAGATGGGCTGGGGCAAGGTTGAGAGTGGTTGAGGCATGTTCGGAGGGCCAGTGATCGGCCAGTGTGGGGGTCAGAGGGACAGTTTTGTGGGGTTGCAGGGCAAATTGTGAGACCAGCAGTGCAGGGGTTCTGTGCATGGGTCGATCTCAGCACTGACAAATCAGTGCACGCACAATGACCCATCCAGTGCTATGCAGCCAGATTCTCGAATAGGCCCTGCTTGCTGAGCGTAGGACTGACTTACACAAGTGCAGTCTGGAATTTGGGAGATTCATTTTGAAACTGCCACTGAAAAACCAGCATGATTTACTCCAGTTTTTACGTGAATTTGATAAGAAGCTTTTTGGGAGAATCCACCACCTCCCCTCCCCGAAGAAGACAAGCAGAACCAGGACAAGTGCAACCAATAAATAACGGTGAAGTGACATGCATATTTGTTTCACACATTGTATGTATGTGTTTGGAGTCATTATCCCAGAATTGAAGAAAATTTAGATAAATTGTAACTATGAAAGTTTTAAAAGATTTCAGGTGTTAGAACAGTTCAAAGATTGATATTTGGACAATTTATCCTGAGAATCTGAGACTAGTGGAGAAGGATACAATTAACTTTGATAGTAGAACATAGAACATAAAACACTACAGCACAAACAGGTCCTTTGGCCCACAAGTTGCACCAATCATATCCCTACCTAGCAGGCTTATCTATAACCATCAATCCCATTAAATCCCATGTACTCATCCAGAAGTCTCTTAAAAGACCCCAGCAGGTTTGCCTCTACCACACTGATGGCAGCTGCTTCCGCTCAACCACCACCCTCTGAATGAAAAATTTACCCCTGACATCACCTCTGTACCTACTCCCCAGCACCTTAAACCTGTGTCCTCTCGTAACAACCATTTCAACCCTGGGAAATAGCCTTCGAGAATCCACCCTATCTATACTTCTCAACATCTTATAAACCTCTATGAGGTCGCCTCTCAACCTTCATCTCTCCAGGGAGAAAAGGCTTTGCTCCCTCAACCTAGTAATTTAGAAAATAAGTTTTATATTGTTTTGGTGATTTTTCATATGTCTCAGAAATGTCACTGAACAAACTTTGCAAACAATAACTCACTTTGCCTTTTCCTGATATCTATAAGCCCACAATGATATGATAACACTGGAGGAGATTTATTTATCATTGAAACTCAGAACAGTCTGGGACACATCAGGAAATTGTTCATTTCAAGCTGTTTCCCCACTCTCTTACCAAAAGACTATGTGCTGTTAGTTTGCTACTGAGGCAAACCCTACAAACTGTATTTGAATATCAGGAACAAAAGGAGGCAAGTAGGGAACTGAAATTCACTGCCTGCCTCTGTTGACCCAAGAAAGAGATATTTCTATTATTATAGTGGAGTGCCTGGCCAGCAGAAATATTTGGTGCAGCTTGTCAGGTGCAACCAGACCATATTTATTGTTGATCCTGTTATACTTCTGTTATGCACTGCCAGGGAAACTATAGCTGGGGAACTTTTGATCAGCATTACTGTCAGTGAAGTATTCTCATATCTTAAAGTGTTACCTAAGGGATGTCTACTGGTTTATCTTTTGAAAAAGAAGAAATCACCAATCTCACCTCTGTAAAAATAAAGACATTTCAGTTAATATGGATGTTGGGGTACCAGAGGGTGGGCACAAAGCATCTTTTGTGCATTTTGATATTTTCGTACCCGCTGCAGCTCTTCCTCTTCTTCCATATATCTCTGATAGGGGGATTCCTTTTGGTGTGTGTTTTATGAATCTTGTGGTTATGACCCCTTTCTATTGGAATGTGACTATTTCTGATTTTTCTTTACCAATGCATTACCAGGAAAAGTCAATATAAATCCTGCTTCTCATATCTTTTTATGGTGAAAATGGAAATACAATGGTAAAATAATTATTCGAATTTCGAAGGAAGTATGAAGCTTCACTATTTCCCCAAAATTGGACACGTCACTAGAACGTATAAAGAACTGCTCGGAGCTGTGTTGTCATTTCTGTCCCCAAAGTTAGCAGGAAGGAAGAGCAATATAAGTAGAAGTGAGAAAGAATAGAACTGAAGTGTGAGAAGCAAAATTCATTAACGGACAAATGCATGCAAGTCTTATTCCCAATATCTGTGATGGAAATTAATGTCAATGCTGAATTAATTATTAGAGGTAAGATCTGCAACTACAACTAAATGTTAAAATACTAATTCATGACTTTCCTTTTAACTTTAAGAAATATCTGTAAAATTTCTTGAAAGAGTGTCGACATAAAGAAAAAGCACGGAGGAAGGTATCCTCCTTGCTCTACCAGCTATGAAATTTGTAAGCTCATTCTCTAAAACTAGATTTAAAGTGTTGTGACATCTAGCCCACAGAAGAATACTTAATTCCATATTTGTATTAAATATGTTACTGTCTGCCTTCCATCTGTATTTAAAGGCAAAATTCTTCATTTTATAATTTATTTTTAATTTTCTCTCACCTGACTATTTTGAAGGTAATTGTTAACTTCCAGTGATTGCATGTGCTACATTCCTGGGATATTCTATTAAATCCACGATAGAATCTGAGATAAAATCAAAATACTGTGGATGCTGGAAATCTGATTATGCTTTCCCAAGACTGTGAAAGTCTCCCTTTCCTCTTACAATCCTCAGACAATTAAAACCAAACCTTTGTATCAACCAACTGTTAATTCTGAGTCAGCATCTGAAGGAAAACAATAATCTTTTGGGTCTGCCACTTCCTTAGAAGTTTTTAATCATTAAATGTTTCTTTCTTGTTTTGCAGGTGCAAGATAAGTTTGGTGGAACTTCCTGCAAAAACATTCTTTTAAAGTGAACTGCTCTATTGAAAAGAAAAAGCATTTCTTTGAAGAACCTGTACTCCTGCTGTGTGTTATTGAAAAGACTTGCTGAAGCTATCAGTGATCTGTTCTGCATAGAAACTCAAAGGCATCATGAGCTCCATAAAATGTGTTCTTGTTGGTGATGTAAAGGTGGGGAAAACAGCTTTACTGGTGCGATTTACATCAGAGACTTTCCCAGATATATATAAGCCCACAGTTTATGACAATACTGGAGTTGATGTGTTTATGGATGGAACTCAGATCAGCCTGGGACTTTGGGACACATCAGGAAATGATTCATTTCAAGGAATTCGTCCACTCTCTTACCAGCAGGCTGATGTGGTTTTAATTTGCTACTCTGTAGCGAACCCAATGTCTTACTTGAATGTTAGGAATAAATGGATGGCAGAAGTCAGAGGTTTTTTACCAAAGGTTCCGATATTGGTCGTTGCCACACAAATAGATCAGCGTGATGTTGGCACTTTTCGCACCATTACATCTGTCGATGGGAAGAGGCTGGCAAGAGATATTGGAGCACGAGCTTACCTGGAGTGCTCAGCAGTTACTAACAGAGGGGTGCAAGAAGTGTTTGAATGTGGAGTGAGGACTGCTGTCAGGCACATACAAAAACAAAGCAGGAAGAAAATCATAGATCTCAATAAATGTGTGATAGCCTGACTTCCACTTGATTTTGGTATGATAATTTAAATAATTGTAATTCTCCGATTCTTCAGCGAATACTAAAGATGTTGGCACCTAAATGGCTCGCAACCTGGCTGTGTTGATCATGGCCTTTCTTGATCATATCCATTCATGCTACTGTATTTACGTCAATGTGATTTTGATTCATTTCTACTGAAATAATGGATCCTGGCCAGGAATGCCAACACAAGACATAACTGAGGAGGAGGAACTAATTTCAGCAGTGACTGTCACAGACATTTAGTTCAAAATATGTTGACATTTTGCCGTTTGATCATTATGGAAAAATGGCTGACGATCTTATTTTATGTATTTAACTTGAACTGACACCATCATGTGAGATACTTTAAGATCAAATCAAACTGTATTTTTGCACTCACTGATAATGAGCCTCAATCTCAAAAATTCAGGAAGGAGTAGATATTAAGTACTCACTTTTAATGACTAAAATATTTAAAGTTTTCCATTTTGCTTCCACTGACCTCAGATGAGAACTGTGTACAAATATTATGGTAAGAAATTAGAAGTACAGATTTTGTAGTAATTTTCTATCAGTTTACAGAGTACTCATTAATAAATTAATTGTCTTAACAATCAGACTTTGTTCTGCTGTCTTCTATGTTAGAAAGTCGAATTTAGCGTGGTGTGATACTGAGCCACACAGATGATAAAAATGAAAATTGAATTCCTCATCTGTAATAAATTCAGTTGATCTCAATCAGGGGTATCATGGTACAGAGAAGATGCATCCCAGAATTAGATGTTGAGATCCATTCTGTTGCAGGTATATGCAAATAAATTGTCAATATTGTAGCTGGATTTGCAGATATCTGTAGCACTAAGCTGGTGCATTCCAGATTCTGATGGTAGCCATAACAGCACAACTGTTTTTTTTTATTTAATTGGTGTTGAAATTATTTTTAGATAAAGAAGTGTAAGATACTGCATATATTGGAAGTAAAACTGGGAAAAACTTGTCATGCATATAGAAAGCTGAAAGGACTGTTAGTTGACTTTTGCTCAAAATGTCTAAATTCTATGACAATCAAGAGAGAAAAATGGATGCTGGATTATACTGCCACATCACAAGCTTGTTGAAACAAGACCCTTAATGTCGGTGAAATGTCCCAAACCACTTTGCAGTTACCGGAAATAGGCATTGAGCTATCATCAAACATGTAGTTGACATTCTGGTATGTTTAAAGAGGTAGATTTTTAAGATGAGGAGAGGGAGAGGTAGCTAGAAGAGCTAAAGTTTAGCGGTCTGGCAAAGTTTCAGAGATAAGGTGGGCAAATTATAGAGTTGATTATTTTGAATCCAAAATTGGAAGCAGGGAACCTATATAAATACATGAAAATAAGTAGCTTGGTGAACAGGATTTAATGTTGGTGGGAAGTGGGTGGCAGTATTTGATAAGACTTGAAACTTATGGAAGATGCAAGACAAGAAAGTTTGAGTCCAGATTTTGCAAAAATATGGTAACGGTTTTCACATGGGACACATGATAACAGTGGAGATGGTCAAAATATACCACTAAGCTTCATTTATTAAAACAGAAACTGACAAGTCCAAGTGGAGAGTCATTATAATGATATTTGTGTCTGAATCTGCTATCTTGCCGCGTGCAGAATGTTGTCGATTCTTAAATCACCGACATCAAGGACCTCAAACAAAGGTAGTTTATTCCTAAAGCACAATAGCTTTATACAATACTTGTCCTCTGCGCAGGATCCCGGGGATAACTCCTGTGTTCCTACCACGTGGCCCTTTATATAACTATGTCATCATGTCTTCACATGACTACTTGGTCTACATTGCATTTTGTGGCTGCAGTGGAAAATAACGTCTGGAAACTGGATCAACCCATGCACATTAAAATTGATCCTAGCCTATTTAAACAACATGTTTTGATTTTGGAGCAATGTAAATCAATTGCAGAGTATTAAATTATTGTATTGAAACACTGTTACAACAGAAATAAACCAGTTACCAAAAGAAATCAGAATGGATATAAAATGAGAAAAACATCAACAATATATAGAACAATTTCATACTGATGTTTCGGGTTGTACTTTCCTTATGAAAATTGACTTCAGAAGTTATAAGACAGTTAAGCCACAAGTGCAGAAAAGGGAAATTTTAGTTCCATTGATTTCAAAATAATGTTTAAATATTTGCCACCAAATGCTTTGTTCATTTTTCCAATTGCTTTTACAACAACAACAACTTGCGTTTGTTTAGCAAGGAACTCCACAGAAGCATAATCAGATATAATAAGCGACAAAATAAAAAAGAAAATATAAGGTATGGTAATCAAAAGCTTAGTGAGAGAATTGTGATTTAAGGAGGATCTTAAAAGAGAAAAAGAAATTGGAGAGACAAATGGATTGATCAAGGCAGTTTCACTGCATGGGCACTAAGTGGCTGAAGGAGATCTGTTGGTAACTAGGAAGAAATGAAGTATCAATGCATGAGGAATCAGAATCTGGAGAACAGAGAACTCAATGAAAGGGTTGTAGTGGGGTGAGGTGCAGACTCTGGACAGAGTGCAGAGGAGGTTTACCAGGATGCTGCCTGGTATGCAAAGTCTTAGCTATGAAGAGACATTGGGCAAATTGGGGCTGTTTTTCCTGGAAAGACGGAGAATGAGGGGAGATCATGCTAGCGTTGTTTAAGGATTACCTAGATAGGCACACGAGCAGACTAGAGATGGAGGGATACAAAAGGTTGTTCTAATTAAGGATTAAGAGCCTCAGGATGTTCCTGGGAATCAATAGATTCCTATGGGTCGTCCAACATATTTTATGGCTCATCTGTCTTACGTTTGATCTTCTGAGGATCTTCCGTGAATGTCTTTATAAGTTGTGTATGTTTATTGATTTTTTTTTACATCCACAGGTGATTCGGTCCACCTTATTGGCCAACAAGGGGTATACACGCGATGGGTCGTGTGAGGGCTGCTCTTGGATGTTTCTTTGAGAGTTGCCTAGTGCTTCACGTAGTTAGTGTAAGCTTAAACTGGACCAACTGATGAGCAACACGACAGCTCAGTGACTATCCCTGTTTGTTGTGCAGATACGTGGACCTGGGTCGGATCTCCAACTTAGGTCAGTGTCTGTGGGAGTTTGCACATTCTCCCTGTGCTTGCATGGATTTTCTCCAGGTACTCCGGTTTCCTCCCACATCCCAAAAACGTGCATTTAGGCTGATTGGTGTTAACAAATTGTCCCTAAATTAGACCTCCCTTAATCTGGCGCACATACAATTCTCCAAATTTGCACATCTTTATTGTGGAGTCCAAGAGGCGTAGACAAAAATCGTAGGTAGAATAAGGATTGGAATGAGGCACTCATTGAATGTTAAAATGGGCAGCATGGACTTGTAGGGCCGAAGGGCCTGTTTTCTGTGCTGTGTTGTTCTTTGTTCTTTGTATCTCCCTTCATTCTTCTGAATTCCACTGAGTATAGTCCCAATCTACTCGGTCTCTTCTCATAAGCCAATCATCTCAACTCCGGAATCAACCAAGTGAATCTCCTCTGCACCTCCCCCAATGCCACTATATCCTTTTTCCAGTAAGGACACCAAAACCATACACAGTATTGCAGGTGTGGCCTCATTGCAGCACCTTATGCAACTGCAACATAACCTCATTGTTTTTAAACTCCTTCCCTCTTGCAATGAAGGACAAAATTCCATTTGCCTTCTTAATTACCTGCTGCACCTACAAACCAAGTCCTTGTGATTCTTGCATAAGGACACCCAGGTCCCTCTGCACAGCAGCATACTGCAATCTTTTATCATTTAAATAATAGTCCATTTTTGCTATTATTCCTACCAAAATGGATGACTTCACATTTACGAACATTGTGCTCCATCTGCCAGACCCTTGCCCACTCACTTAGACCTTGAAGGGATTTAATCATGAGGCTCAGAATGTTAAATTTGAGCTGTTGGAATAGCCAGAGCCAACTTAGCACAGTGATGAGTTTGATTGAAACAAAGTTCACGTGATAGCAAGGAAATGATCAGAATGTTCAAAGCTGGAAGCAAAAGAAGCATATATAGAGCTTTCAGCAGCAGTTTGGCTGCAGCAAGCGTAGAAGCAGATGATATAAAGGAAGTGAAAATTGGCAAGTTTTTTTTAAATTGTGAGAATATAGCGTCAGGCTATATCATCTCAGAGTCAATTTTTAAAAAGTCTTTTAGGGGATGTGGGTGTCACCGACTAGGCCAGCATTTATTGCCTATCTGTAGTTGTCCTTCAGAAAGTAGTCGTGAGTTGCTGTCTTGAACCATTGCAGTTCCTGAGATGAAGGTTCACCCACAATGCTGTCTAGGATTTTTGGCCCAGTGACAATAAAGCAACAATGATACTTCCAAATCAGGATGGTGAGTGACTTGGTGGGCAACTTCCAAGTGGTGGTATTCCATGGTATCTACTTTTCATGTCTTTCTACACGGTAGTAGTTTTGCATTTAGAAGGTGCTATGTAGGAATCTTGATGAGTTCCTGTAGTGCATCTATGGTATACACTGCTGCTACTATTCATCAGTGGAGAAGAGAGTGAATGTTTGTGGAAGGGGTAGTAATCAAGCAGGCTGCTTTGTTCTGGATTGTGTCCAATATAGTTGGAACTGCACTCATCCAGTCAAGGACAGACTTATGCCTTGTAGAAAATGGATTGGTTTTGGGGGGGATTAGGAGGGGAGTTACTTGCCATCAGATTCCTAGTCTTTCACCTGCTCTGGTAGCCAGTGTTTACGTGGCTAGTCTAGTTCAGTTTCTGGTCAATATTAACTTCAGGACATTGATAGTTAGGGTTTCTGTGATAATAATGCAATTGGATGCCAAGGAGTGGTAGAAGAAGGCTTATAGTATGTTAGCGTTTATTAACTGGAAGTTTGAGTTTAAGAGCCATGGGGTTATGCTACAACTGTACAGGATCTTGGTGACTCCGCATTTGGAATATTGCGTACAATTTTGGTCACCTCACTATAAGAAGGATGTGAAAGCATTGGAATGCAGAGGACATTTACCAGCATGCTGCCTGGTTTGTAGGATAGCTCTTATGAGGAAAAGTTAAGGGATCTGGGGCTTTTCTCTTTAGACCGAAAGAGGATGAGAGACGATTTAATAGAAGTTTATAAAATGATAAGGGGGATAGATAGAGTGGAAGTGCAGATACTTTTTCCTCAGGTAGATGTAGCTGTTACGAGGGGGCATAACTATAAAGTTCATCGTGGAAGATATAGAAGTGATGTCCAAGATAGCTTCCTTATTCAGAGAGTGGTTGGGGTGTGGAATGCATTGCCTGCTGTGATAGTGGAGTCGGACACAGTGGTGCCACTGTGCCACCTACGAAGGTGAAAAGAGAAGCCATTTTGGGTAATAGTTAGATAAATGGAACCAAGCAAGAGCAGTCCAACTGAGTTGAATACTAAGAGGAGACGCTGGAAGAGGATGTTGTGGTTGAAATTGTCAAAAGCCACAGAGAAGTAATGGAAGATGAAGACGTGGGATGGTGAATAGCAAAGGCAGCTGAGTCAACTACCTCAAGCAGTTATTGATAGGCACATGAAGCACACCAGAATGATAGGGACTGAAACAGCTTGATCTTGGGTTTGGACATAGCTCGGCATAACATCGAGGGCTGAAGGGCCTGCACTGTGCTGTACTGTCCTATGTTCTATGAAATATTGTCAGGACCCATAGTCTTTGCAATATCCAGAGCCTTCAGCCATTTCTTGATATCATGTGGAATGAACCAAATTGGCTGAAGACTAATATCTATAGTGCTGGGGACCTCCGGAAGAGGCTAAGTTGGTTATCCACTTAACATTTTTGATTGAAGATTGTTGTGAGCCTTTTGCACCAATATGCTGGATTTCTCCATCATTGAGAATGCGTTTAATTGTGGAGTCTCTTCTTCTAGTAACTTGTTTAATTGTGCATTACTATTCATGGCTGGTTGTGGCAGGATTGCAAAACTTAGATTCTGAAGTTTCAAGTAGTTCAGTCTAAGATTCTGGTCAGGGAGGAGGGTTGGGATTAATGCCAAAAATGGAGTATTTCTGCAAGGGGCTGAAGATATTGACTTCAGTCTTACTATTATTTGATTGCATAAATCTGTCGCACTAAGGATGTTGGGCAAACATTCCAACAGGAAATGAGCATTAGATAATCGAGTAAAGTGGCATAGAGGTGAATTTGTGTTTTGCCCTTGTACATGTGGAAGCTAATCCCACATCTTTGGATAATGTCATCTAGGGAAAGCATGTAGATGAGAAAAGGGAGGGAATCAGGGGGTGACTGAGATAATGAAGTACAAATCATAGAACCGTTACAGTATAGAAAGGGGCCATTTGATCCATTGAGTCTATTGTGAACACAATCCCATCAGTCCTTATTCCCATAACTCCATATTTACCCTACAAATCCCAATACTATGGGTCAATTTAGCATGGCCAATCGACCTACCCTGCGTATCTTTGGAGTATGACAGGAAACTGGAGTACCTGGAGGAAACCCACACAGACACGGGGAGAACATGCAGACTCTGCACAGACAGTGACTGGAAGCTGGAATTGAACCTGGCTCCCTGGTGCTGTAAGGCAGCAGTGCTAACCACAGTGCCACTGTGCCACCTACGAAGGTGAAAAGAGAAGCCATTTTGGGTAATAGTTAGATAAATGGAACCAAGCAAGAACAGTCCAACTGAGTTGAACACTAAGAGGAGGCACTGGAAGAGGATGTTGTCAAAAGCCACAGAGAAGTAATGGAAGATGAAGAAGTGGGATGGTGAATAGCAAAGGCAGCTGAGTCAACTACCTCAATTTTACTGATGAGTTCCATGTGTAGTTAAATAATTTGAATTTGCTGGAGACAAAGATAGAGAAAATAGAAGAGGGGTTGAGAGGGATGATTGGTAATGAACTTAAAAGCTGGGTTTATTTTTCTTCCCCAAAAATATTGGATGGTTTTGGCAAAAGAGAGAGACTTGATAATACTTGATGTGATAGAATATGCTCTACATAGGAACAGTAATAGGATATTCTGCTCTCAAACCTATTCCAAATTCAATCAAATCATGACTGATCTGCACCTCAACTCCAACTATTTGTCTTTGATCCATCTCCCTTGACGTCCTAATAAAAACAATCTAATGATTTCAAGTCTCAAAAATTTCAGTTGACCCAACAAGCCCTGTTATGAGTTTCAAATTTTCCTTTGCTCTCTGATTTCACTCCTAAATGACCTGACACTAATTTTAGGATTGTTTAAAATTTATTTATTAGTGTCATAAGTAGGCTGACATTAACATTGCAATGAAATGATTGTGAAAATCCCTAAGTCACAATACTCCAGCATCTGATCAGGTATACTGCGGGTGAATTTAGCATGGCTGACGCACCTAACCAGCACATCTTTCGGACTGCGGAAGGCAACTGGAGCACTCAGAGGAAACCCTCACAGACACAGGGGGAACATACAGATTCCTCACACACAGTGACCTAAGCCAGTAATTGATCCCTGGCACTGTGAGGCAGAGTGTTACCATTGTGTTGCCAATTGTGGGTCCTTGTTCTGGATTCACCCACAGAGAAAATTGTTTTTCTCACTATCTATTCAATTGAATCCTTTTATGACTTTAAAGCCCTAAATGAGATTATCCGTTAACTTTCTAAATGCAATGGAATACAAACCTAGTTTATGCAACTTGTCATCATAATGTTACCCTTTAAGTACATCTCAGGTGAGGGTTAGCAGTTATACTCAAGTCTGCACACCTTGGACTTAAGGGAGTGAGAATAAGGGGAACAACTATGGTAAGCTTCCTGGCGATATAGAAATCATAAGTCAAGGTGAGGGAATGATTGGCAAATTGATCATTGCAGAACTAATGCAGTGAATGAAAAGCCCTTGGCTGGATATTTTGGATTTTGAAAGCGCAACTGCAAGTGAGTTGGAGAAGAATTTTTTTTAGAGGCAGGTGCAGACGGAAGCAGGGTGAGAAAGGGGATGTGGGCAATGAATGATACACAGAAGTGATAGGATATGATCTTATCTGTGATTCATGGCTATTGCAGTACTCATCTCACAGGAAGCAGCAAAGTCAATCAAAGAGAGGCTTGCAATATAGAAACAGAGACGCTTAGGGAGGGCAATAAATTTAGGATGGGGAGCTGGGATAGAGCTTCAAATAACAGGATAAGAATTTGCTGAATAAAGACTGAAGGAGAAAATGAAGACAGAAATCTTGCTGAAAAAGTAAAGGAAAACAGTGAGAAGCTTGGGTGGACTTGTGGATATGGTAGACAACTAAAATTTTAAAGGAGGTAGGAGGGAATTATCTTTACTCACCAGGATGATACTAGAATAGTGGATGGTTTTACCACAGGAGTGATAGGTTCAATCAGATCTGTGGACAGATACCTAAGCCTGTTATGTGCAGATACAATCAAGTCTCTATGATAGGACTTGTAGAAGTGAGGATGCAGGCCATAGCAAAGATAGCATTTGGGATGATAGAGAGTTAACAGTTTTGAGAGTAATGGGATAAGACATTGGAGTGCTGGACAGAGTATAATTGAGCAAATTAGCAACAGCAGAATATTGTGGCAAATGGAAGATCAAAGGATTGGTGATTGTAAATAACTTGGGCAAGGATTTTTACTCGTTACACAATCTACTTACTTTAGATTTACATTGTAAATGTTAAGATCCTTGGAAAGCCTCAATAAAATCATGAATTCCCTGACAAAAAATCAAATAAAAAGATTTCACATTGTAAAGCTCTTACCGTAATAAACTGAAATCAACATCAAACACTACTTAACAGGCAACTAACAAATTAAACTAAAAAAAAGCTACTTTTGCATTAACTGATGAGATATGTTTTTCAACCCATTTTGATGTGCAGATATATAGCATTATGAAATCCCAGCTTCCAAGCAGGCTCACTTCTCCCTGCCAGTTGAATCTTCCAGTATCCTTTGAAAGATGGTTTACTCTGCCTGAATCTCCCAACCTTGACTTCCACCTGCAAGGCCCACCTCAGCAACTCCTTCTTCTTTAAAGCCACATTTGTACTAACATGTTGAAATATAAAATACAAATGTAAAGTAAATATAGAGATTATGTCTTTAGAATGGAGACTAAATGAGACTAGCATACCCTGGTCCAAATATCATTATTTGTTTACATTACTTTATCTGAGGACCTCACTTAATCCTGACACTCATTTGCAGTGTTAAGGAAAGAGTGCTTTTTGGTAATGCTAATAGAAAACCTTTTAAACAGAAGGAACCAATTATGTTTAACAGCATTTGGTCCTGTTTTTGAGATACCCAACAGATACAAGAAGACTTTCATTTACTTAACAAAGGTTTTCTTTTCTTTAATACATATTATTAAAACGGATCCAGGACCATTGCTCCAACACACTCTTATCTGATTCCACAGTTTTTGGATACAAAGATACAGGGTCAGGGAGAGAGTGAATGCAGCAACTATTAAAGTCTTTTTTTTTGTATTGGCAATCAAACCTGAGAGTCACTGTGATCCTAGCAGTGGTGTGATTTTTTTACTACTCTTAAGCAAAGCTATTGTGTCATACACATTGTTAAAGCTGGAGCACAATATCTGGGGAGACTCGGATCTCACCATTCTGGTGAGACTTGGATCTCACCATTCAGTGTATGTATCCTGTGTCTTCCAACACTACTACTGTGAACTCAGAATTGGATGTTTCTGAATTTCTAGGCATTTCATTCTCCCAGTCTCCCCACTGGGAGACACTGGGTGAAAAATTGGTTAACACTGTTTTTGGGCACGGAGATTGTGCTTTATTGATTCTAGCAAAAGAAGGCTAGTATGCAAGTTCTGTGCAATGGTTGAAATGGTTATGTCAAGCCCAATGTGATCCATGCTACTGATTGACTAGTTTAAGAGTATATGGGGCTAGTGCATATTTCAGTAAGTTTCTAGTTCCTAAAGTCATCTGGCATCTCTTAAAGGGTAGTTACAAAGCTGCAAATAACTTCTATTGATAGAGTGAAAGTGGAAGAACATGGAATTCCAGGTGAAGGAGAGAACTCCAAGACACTCAGATGTTGTGCTAGATGCACTAGTTCCTGCGCTGGACTCAAGGAGAACACCAATATTCCCACAAGGTGGATCCAGAAGATCCTCGTGTCAAACCCCCTGAAGGGAGTGAGAGATCTTGGCAAGGGAAGGAAATGCCCGAAGTCTGGCTCCAAAGACTTACCTCACATACTTCGTCAAGTCCATGGAATGTACCTTCACTTCACCTCTCATAACTGTCAAACCACCAAGCTCCCTTGTTCTTCAATCATCACAACCTTATCGCTCACCCAACATTTACATATTCCTGATTACACATACACACACACACGCGCACACACACACACACACACACGCGCGCACACACACACACGCGCGCGCGCGCGCGCACACATACACACACATCTTGCATTGATACAGCCTCACACTCAACTCTTGCTGCCTCATGTTATGTTCAGCCATATGAAGCACATTACCCAGGCATATCCCATGACATCTGGCATCGCCAAGATCATCAAGGACTGCAGTGTACTTGCTTTATGACCCTTAACTCCTACCTACCCCATACCCTAAGGTATGAAATGAAAGTTACAGATGTGACCATGGGCTTCTTGATTTCCTCCCCCACCTCCTCCCATCACACCCATGCACAAGACTGAATATTTCATCTTGTTTGCATAATTGGACGTTATCGAATAAAAATGTTCTAAGATGTTTTTATTGGCCAAGGGAAGGCTGTGAAGGAGGTTTCAATGCAGGAAAATGTTGGATCCATGTTCATATGGAAAGTTATTTAATTGAAATCAGAGCTGAATAATCCACTGTCTATCTTGTGAGGGATCGTCTTGGGATGAGTGATCATGGTGTGGTTGAATTTCTGATGCAGCTGGAGGATGAGAAGTAGGGCCCCAAACCTGCGTTCTCTGTTTGAACAGAGGGGAGTATGATAAGATGAGGGCGGAATTGGCAAATGTAAATTGGGGGCGCATATTGATTGGTAGAGCAGCTAAGGAACAATGGAGGATTTTTAAGGAGATCTTTTTTGGTACTCAGCAGAAATATATTTCAATGGTAAAGAAGGACTGTCAGAAAAGGGATAACTAGCCGTGGTTATCGAAGGAAATAAAGGAGAGTTTTAAATTAAAAGCTGATGCATTCAGAGTGGCTAAAAATAGTGGGCAATTAGAAGATTGGGAAAGATTTAAAAAACAACAAAGAATAACTAAGAAAGCAATAAAGAAAGGGAAGATAGAGTATGAAGTCAAACTAGCTTCAACTATAAAAAAGGATAGTAAAAGTTTTTACAAATATACAAAGAAGAAGAGACTGGCTAGAGCGAATGTTGGACCCTTGGAGGATGAGAGGGGGGATTTAGCGGTGGGTAATGAGGAAATGGCTGAGGCTTTAAATAAGTTTTTTGTGTCGGTCTTCACGGAGGAGGACACAAATAGCTTGCCGAATATTAAAGAGGTCCTTAATGCAATTATTGTCACTAGGGAGGTAGTGCTTGATAGACTAACAAGACTGAACGTAGACAAGTCCTTGGGACCAGATGGAATGCAGCCCAGGGTTCTGAAAGAAATGGCAGAGGTGATAGCAAATGCCTTAGTAATTATTTATCAAAATTTGCTGGACATTGGGGAAGTGTCAGAAGATTGGAAAATGGCTAATGTTAAGCCGCTGTTTAAAAAAGATAGCAGACAAAAGGCAGAAAATTATAGGCTGGTTAGCTTAACGTCGGTAGTTGGAAAAATGCTAGAATCCATCGTCAAAGAAGAAATAGCGAGACACCTAGAAAAGAATGGTTTGATCAAGCAGACGCAGCACAGATTTGTGAAGGGGGAGTCGTGTTTAACAAATTTATTGGATTTCTATGAGGATGTGACTAGTGCGGTAGACAGAGAGGAACTGGTATATATGGTGCTTTTAGATTTCCAGAAGGCGTTCGATAAAGTGCCTCACAAAAGGTTGCACGGGGTTGGGAGTAAAGTGTTAGTGTAGATTTAGGATTGATTATCTAACAGGAAGCAGAGAGTTGGAATCAATGGGTGATTTTCTGGTTGGCAGTTGGTGACTCATGGAGTGCTGCAGGGATCGGTGCTGGGGCCTCAACTGTTTACCATTTACTTAGATGATGTGGAGGAGGGGCTGAAATGTAGGGTAACAAAACTTGCTGATGACATGAAGATGAGTGAAAAAGCGAATTGCATGGAAGACGCAGAAAGTTTGCAGAGAGGACTAGATAGGCTGAGTGAGTGGCGAGGAGCTGGGAGAGGGAGTATAATGTTAGCAAATGTGAGGTTATCCACTTTGGTAGAAATAATAGTAGGGGTGATTATTATTTAAAGGGCGAAAAGCTGCAGCATGCTACAGTGCAGAGGGACCTGTGGGTCCTTGTGCACAAATCACAAAAACTCACTCTGCAGGTGCAGCAGGTGATCAAGAAGGAGAATGGAATGTTGGCCTTTATAACGAGGGGGATAGAATATAAAAGCAGGGAGGTCTTGCTGCAACTGGACAAGGCACTGGTGAGACCACAGCTGGAGGTACTGTGTGCAGTTTTGGTCCCTCTATTTGCAAAAGAATATATTGGCCTTGGAGGGAGTACAAAGAAGGTTCACTAGGCTGATACCGGAGATGAGGGGGTTAGCTTATGAAGAGAGATTGAGTAGACTGCGTCTGTACTTGACAGAGTTTAGAAGGCTGAGGGGGATCTTATAGAGACTTACAAGATAATGAAGGGGCTAGATAGAGTAGTGGTAGAGAGATTCTTCCCACTTAGAAAGGATAGCACAACTAGAGGGCACAACCTCAAAATAAGGGAGGGGCAGCTTAAAACGGAGTTGAGCAGGAACTTCTTCACTCAAAGGGTGGTGAATCTCTGGAATTCTCTGCCCATTGAAGTGGTGGGGGCTACCTCATTCAGTATATTTAAGTCACGGTAGATAGATTTCTGACAGACAAGGGAATTAAGGGTTATGGAAAGAAAGCGGGAAAGTGGAAATGATTCACTGCAGATCAGCCATGATCTTATTGACTGGCGGGGCAGGCTCGAAGGGCTAGATGGCTTACTTCTGCTCCTATTTCTTATGTTCTTATCTTTCCATTACATGGTGTCCAGGATGCCTCCTCATCTTCCTGTTGACTTGTTTTCCAGATCCCTGAAGATAATGGTTGTGCCTTCATAATGGTGAGATTGTGAAGAATGTAGCAAACTATCACAAACTTCCAGAGTTGCTCTGGTGTGCACTATGGTGTTGTCATGTAGGAATTAAGGCAATGGAACTTTGGCTTAGGAAATGATTGCATGCTCAGTGATATTCTTACTGTAGGCCTGCTCTGCTCTCATGGTGAAACTGTGGAGGGAATGGGGTCATCATACATGTACAAAATGGATAGCCCTATCGCCAAGTAACTAGCATCTCATTCCTCTAAATAAGAAGATAAAAATGATGGATTAGACTAACTGAAAATAGTTGAATGCATCAATGTTCTTACCAGGATAAATGGGCATTCACACAGAGTCACAGAAATTTACAGCATGGAAACAGGCCCTTATCAATGCATATTGAAGTTAGAGGTGTTGCTCTCCTTAACGTCACTATGCTCCTTGACATCTAAAATCAAAAATCAGTAAGCCTAAATGTGCTTGTGAATCGTCAAAAGCAGATCCATCTCTGCATGTATGCAGTTTTAAGGATAATATTATGCCACGAGTATTTGCATGGCTTTGTTGATGGCATATTTGTCTCTGAGTCAAAAGTTTGTGGATTGAAGTCATGTTATAATTTGAACACATAGTAGGTGACATAAATTCACCCACATAATCAAGCCTTACACTTAAGTGCAGTCTGAGGAAATGCCATGTCTTTAGAAGAGTCATCTTTTGAGTAAGGCATTAAATTGAGACCCTGTCTACTAGTTTAGATGGATGTACTAAATATCATGGCACTATTTGAAGAGGAGCAGGGTTGAGGCATTCATTCCCCAACTACGACCACCACTTCCTTTTTGTGGGATCTCATTATTCTAAACTTTTATAAATGACTGGCTAGGCCACAACTAGTGTATTGTGTCTAATCTGGGTCTCACATTTTGTAAAGATATCAAGAAAGGATGCAGAGAAGATGTGCTAGGGATGAGTAATTCCAGACAGAAGATAAATGGTTCATGTCTTCAAAGGGGAGATTTAAGAGAGCTACAAAGGTTTCGATGCAATAAATATATAATATCTGCTTTCACTGGCAGGTGGGTCTGAAGACATTAATCGAAGATAATTGGCAAAAGAATCAGAAAGATGATGAGTTTTTTTAAGGCAGTGAATTACTATCATCTACAATGTGCTGCCTAAAAGGGTAGTGGATGTAGATTCAATAGTAACTTTTAAAATGGAAGTGAAACACAAAAAAAAGCAGGGCTTTTGGGAAGTAAAGAAGAGCAATTAATTGGACAGATCTTTGGAAGTGCCAAAACAGACATGGTGAGCTGAATAGCTATCTATTGTGCTGTAAAATTCTATAATGTTATACCCCAGTCCAACATTGGCAACTTCATGTCATGGCTATAATGTTATGATATCAGAAGTAATCCATAAGTTGTAAAGTGCTTTGTGTCCTGAACACATGATTAAATGCGACATTAGTATTTTTCTTCTTACAATTTTACAAATGTGGAACAGGATAAAAAAATGATTGATATTGAGCCCAAAGTTATGTTCTTAATATTACTTTTGGCACACTCAGTAACAGATTCAGTAATGTAAACTTTAGAAGGTATATGTGGTAATGACTTAGTAAAAGTCATTTATAAGGAAGTCACTCATAAAATACTGGGAACTGCAAGAGGGACTTTACAAAACATAACCTGGCTACAAGGGGTTATGACATTATCCTTAATAATCAATTGCTATAACAGATTTAACTTAAACCACTTCAAAATTTCAAACAGACAGAGATATTGGGGTAATTTCCAAGCTCAAGGGGGTTTAGAACTTAGCAAACATTAATGATAAAAAGAACATTTGCCAAGTACCACAGAAACATGACTATAATAATATTATACAATTTTAAGGCTGCCAAAATTTGAAAGAAGTTTTTTTAGCCTTCTCATAAAAAGTTTTCAAAAACGGGAAATTCGACAATTGGGCATTCCAAGTAGGAAGTTGTGAAATGCAGAATCATATTGTTAATTGCACCACTTATTGAATACTTTTATACTTTTTGGTTTCTGTCAGTCTAGTTTAAAAAAAAACAAATGTAGAACATAATAGTATTATCCTTATTAAATATATTGGGTTAAATGTCAGAAGTTAGCTCTCCTATGGTATGAAAAATATTCTGAATTTGATTGTGGCAGTCAGTCTGTCCAATGTGTTACTTTTATTATTTTCTAATTAATCAAGGGCAATTAAAGATGGGCAATAAATGTTGGTCTGGCCAGCAAAGCTCATATCCTTAACTGAATAAAAAAATGGTCACCTTGTATTGGAAGTTCTGATTTCTATACCGATAACAAAGGCAAACTATCCCATTTCATCCTATTTGACCTGTCTGCAACCTTTCACATAGTTGACTACACCATCCTCCTCTAATGCTTCTCCAGTATCATCCAGTTGGATACCAATGCACTCTCCTGATTCCATTTGTACTTATTTGATCATAACCAGGAAATTCATTGCTCCTCTTCCTGCTCCTGCAGCCTTTTGCTCTGCTGCCTCCAAAGTTTCTACCTTTGGTTCCGTCCTAATTCTCACCTATGTTATCTTAGGTGACATCATCTGAAATCACAGCATTAGTTCTCACAGGTACACTGAAGACATCCAAGTCCTGCCTTAACAGCAATTAAAATAGGGGATAGTCAAGAGACTAGAATCAAATGAATACAAATATATCAAAGGACTGTGTGGCTGGAGCACACTACAAAGATATGGAGGGAACTGAAAATAAGGAGGAGAATTTTAAAATCAAAATGTTGCTTGACCAGAAGTCAGCACGCGTAGGGATGATAGGGGAAAGAGGACATCAGGACATGTGCAGCAGAATATTAGGTGGCTTTAAATTTACAGAGGGTAGACTGTAGGAACACCATCAGCTCTCTCAACTCCTCCATTGTTGATAAATTATCAGATTCTGACAACCAGTACAGGATGAGCAATAATTTTCTCCAGTTAAATACTGCAAAGATTGAAGCCTTGGTTTTTAATCTCCATTCGAAACCCAGTTTCCCAGCTACTGGCTCCATCTGTCTCTCTGGCAACCATCTGTGATTAAATCAGTTTGTTCACAACCCATATCTGACCCTGATGAGTTTCCAACTGCATATTTGTGCTGTTATGAAGACTACTTATTTCCATGTCTGTATCAACTAACTTCAGCCATAGCAGTTCATTTGCTGCTGAAAGTCATTCATGCCTTTATATGCTCCATACTCAGGTATTTGAATACACTCTTGGAAGCTTTCCTACAATCTACCCTCTGTAAACTTAAAGCCACCTAATATTCTGCTGCAAATGTCCTAATGTATACAAAATCCTTTTCCCATATCAACCTTGTGCATACTGACTTGTGGTCAAGCAACATCTTGATTTTAAAATTCTCCTCCTTATCTTCAAATCCCTCCATATCTCTGTTATCTGCTACAGCCCCACAGTCCTTTGATATATTTGCATTTGTTTAATTCTAGCCTCTTGAGTATCCCCTATTTTAATTGCTGCACCATTGATGGCCATGCATTAGGATGCCTGAGCCTCTAAGCTTTGGAATACTCTCCCTCCAACTCTTCATCCTAATTAAGGCATATTCTTTAAAACCAACATGTGGTTTGTGACCATGTAACCAAGCTTTTGGCCATCTGACCAAACATGCCCTCGTTCCTCGGTGTCATATTTTGTTCCCTATTGCTCCTGTGAAGCACCTTGGGATGTTTTAACAAAGAATAAAGAACATAGCACAGGAAACAGGCCTACAAGCCTGTGCCGCCCATTTTAACACTAAGTGAGTGCCTCATTCCAATCCTTTTTCTACCTACGACTTTTGTCTATGCCTCTTGGACTCCACAATAAAAAGGAGCAAATTCAGAGAATTATATGTGTGCCAGATTAAGGGAGATCTAATTTAGGGACAATTTATTAACACCAATCAGCCTAAAAGCACATTTTTGGGATGTGGGAGGAAACCGGAGCATCCAGAGAAAACCCATGTAAGAATGGGGAGAATGTGCAAACTCCCACAGACACCGACCCAAGTCGGAGATCCAATCCGGGTCCCTGTATCACAGCAAACAGTGATAGTCACTGAACTGATCAAAGTTTATACCCAGATTAACTTCAGTAGTTGAATTCAGTTATCCAGAAACTGATAGTGACCAAAAATTGGACTTTTTTAAAGTGGGCCATACAAGGATTTTAAATGCTATTAAATGATTGAAAAAAACTCACTGTTCGGCAATCCTTGACCCAGCTCAGAATGGTTAGGGGAGTTTCATTTCTCTGCACAGCTTCAGCTTGAGTGTTTCTCCAGTTACCCAAAATGAACACAGTTTTTAAATTGTGATCTTACCAAACCACTACACACTACTTCAGTGTGTCTGCCTTCAATTGATCACCTTCATATAAACATAGACAGGGATCACAGGTAGAAGTGGGAGCATCGGGGTGGTGGCGTGGGCTCGTTGGGCCGAAGGGCCTGTTTCCCGTGTTGTTCTTTGTTCTTTGTTCAATCTTTCTCTAATTAACTAATAGTACTGTGAAAGTTCTTGGGATCTTTTCCTGAAAACTGGCAAGGTTTGTAATCCGGCATGGACTCAGTCCAAAGATTGTCAGTTCGGAGACACTCTACATGTATATTCACTTTACTTTCTTTTCAAATGCTTCTGCTATGTGTCCCCAGCAATTCATGCCTTTGTTTTAGTCTGCTGTTTTTGCTTTGAAATGTATCAGATATCAATACATATTTTCAATTACATGTCACACTGCTGATAAAAAAACATGTAGGGAGTAATAACGTTTGGTGCCTTGTCATGCGACTGACATGGCTCAGCTAATGGCAGCTTTCTTCTCAGTTGTATGGTTGTGTGTTCAAGTTTCATTCTATAAACTTAAGCACAAGATCTAGGCTGACAATAGTGCAGTACTGAGGGAATGCTGTACTGTCAGAGGTGCTCCTATCTTTCAAACGAGATGTCGATCTTAATCTAATGATCCTTTCACTCTCTCAGATGGGGATAAAAAGTTTGTTGACATTATTTCAGAAAAACAAGGCAATTGTCCTGGTGTCTTGGATTCAATGAACTCGCTGTGCAAAAATTAATTGCTTCGTTTCCAATACTGCAAAAGTGCCTACACTGCAAAAATACTTTATTGGCTTTGTTGAGAGATTTTAAAGTCATGAAAGGCACTGTACAAATGCAAGTCTTTATGTCCTCTTTACATTCTTTCCATGTCATTTAAATTAAAAGTTTAGTTTCAATTGTGTATCTGGAAACATGTGCAAACTCCCACGAGGTTGGTCTTGTTATCTATCTTCAGTTTATCTTGGACGTTGAGACAGTCACAATCATTAAATTATGAAAAATCTTTTGTTTCTTTGTTACAGTGTTTCACCTGTTGTGAAGTGGTATAATCCTCACCACATCTCCACCTGCTCACAGTACAGGTTTCAATCTTGTTGTGCTGTGCAGGGCAGGAAATTGGTTAATAAGTCGCTTCTGACGTAAACTCCGTTTGTACCAATAACTAGGGTGCTAGTGCTTCTGCTGAGCAGCTTCAAAAAACCGCAAGAAACACATTTTGCTTAACAATCACTTTAACCCATTTCTGGCAGTTTTTCAGTAAGGGTCGTGTTTACACTTTCATTCCGCCTTAGAAACCTCATGAACTGAGAAAAGAATAATTGCTTTTCCTATATCCTATTGTCTAATTTTTATCCCCGTTTTGCTTTTTTCCCTTTATCTCTTTTTTGGCTTTAAGGTGGGATTCATGTTGGGGTAGTTCCATAGGTGGTGGTAGTCTGTAACCATTAAATGACCTTATCATGCCAGTGAGCACCAGCAGGTCAATTGACCTAGATGGAGGATGGCCAGCAGAGTTGAGCTCTCTTCACTTAACACTTCCATCAGTGTCACTGGCTGATAATAACAAATAGATCCATTGTTAATTCTCCATCTTCCTAAGCTTGGGTTTTCATATAATCTGAGAAAAAACATTTCAGACATTTTAACTAATTACATGCTGAACCCACCTTCAGGAACACCTGCCTTTGTGTGCTTGAAGATGTGACTCTAGGAATGGGCTCAACAACCATGCAAGGACTCACAGAAACTTATAACCATTTTCCAGGTGGACAATCATACACATTAATGAGTGATCATCAAAGAAGAAGATTTCAGTCCGTGGAAGTTGTGTGAAGATGGCAGAGCATATTGAGAGAGCAAGTAATAAAGTATCTGGTAATCCTAGGTTTTATTTATAGGGACATTGAGCACAAGAGTAAGGAAGTCATTTTTTGATTTGATTTATTATTATTATTATTGCATTGGGTAATGAAAAGCATTATTTTTTATACGCTATACAGTCAAAGCATATTTTTAATAGTGTATATAGAGAAGGAAAGAACAAAGAACAAAGAACAAAACAGCACGGGAAACAGGCAGTTCGGCCCAAAGAGCCCGCGCCACCACCCCGATGTTCCCACCTCTACCCGTGATCGCTATCTATGTTTATAGATCTATGGATTAAAAACCAAATTTGAGACAATTTAGGGAGAATTTGTTTTGCCAATTAGCCTAAGAGCACATCTTTGGGATGTGGGAGGAAACCGGAGCACCCGGAGAAACCCACGCAAGCACGGGGAGAATGCGCAAACTCCCACAGACACAGGCCCAAATCCATGTATCTGCACAGCACAACGATAGTCACTGAGCTGTCGTGTTGCCCATCAAATGGTCCAGGTCAAGCATACACTAACGACGTGAAGCACTAGGATACTCTCGAAAAATCCAAGAGCAGCCCTCTCACGACCCATCGCGTGTATGCCCCTCGTTAGACAACAAGGTGGACCAAAGCACCTGTAGGATAAAAACAAGTACATCAATATCATCATCTATTTACACACTTCCCAGGGACTCCCAAGGCTCATGATCCCTATTTTAAATCAGTTTTCTATACCCCTCCATTCCCATTCTGTTCATGTGCCCATCTAAGTATTTCTTAAATAACTCCAGAGTACCTGCCTCCACCACTTTACTTGGCAGCGCATTCCATACCCCCACCACCCTCTGTGTGAAAAAACTCCCTCTAGCATCCAAATTATACCTTACCCCCCTCATCCTAAGCCCGTGACCCCTCGTGCTATTTGAGTCCATCCTAGGAAAAAGCTTAACCCTGTTTACTCTATCTATACCTCTCATAATCTTGTACACCTCTATTAGATCTCCTCTAAGTCTACGTCTTTCTAAGGAAGACAGTCCCAATTTGCCTAACCTCTCCTCGTAACTCAGACCTTCCATACCAGGCAGCATCCTGGTAAACCTCCTCTGCACTCTCTCCAGAGTCTCCACGTCCTTCCGGTAGTAAGGCGACCAGAACTGGACGCAGTATTCCAAATGAGGTCTAACCAACGTTTTATATAACTGCAACATTAAAGGCCAGCTCTTGTACTCTATACCCCTTCCTATAAAGGCTAGCATACTATATGCTTTCTTCACAACCTTCTCCACTTGCTCTGCCACCTTCAGAGACTTGTTCACCTGCACCCCCAGATCCCTCTGTGTTTCTATACTCTTAACAGGTCTAACCTTTATCATATACCTTCTGACTACATTCTTTCTCCCGAAATGCATCACCTCACAAGGAAAAAGTGCAAATGTAATGTTACAATCATAGCTAGAGTATATCTAAAGATTACCTTAATAATACGTAGGTCCATTCAAAAGTCTGATAGCAGCACGGAAGATACCATTCTCAAGTTGGTTAATACATGGACAGTAGAAGACAGAACACAGTATGTCTGGGGTACATGGGGTCCTTGATTATGCTGGCTGCTTTTCTGTGGCAGTGGGAAGTATAGAAAGAGTCAATGAATGGAAGGTTGGTTTGCGTGATGGACTGGGCTTTGTTCACGACCTTTTATTTTTTTTGTGGTTTTGGGCAGAGGAGGAGCCATACCAAGCTATGATACAACCAGAAAGAATACTTTCTGTGATGCATCTATAAACATTGATGAGGGTCGTATCTGATATGCCAAATTTCTTTAGTCTTCTGAGAAAGTAGAGGTGTTGGTGGGCTTTTTTAAATATGATGTTGGCATGACTTTTAATTCCACATTTTTACTGAATTCAAATTTCAACATCTTCCATGGTGGGACTCAAACCCAGGTCCTCAGAGCATTACTGTGGGTCTTTGGATTCTAGCCTGGTGACAACACCACTATGCCACTACTTCCCCTTTAAATCTCTTTCCTGTACTCGTCCTCATTATTGTTTGAGATCTGATCCACTACAGCAATATCATCAATAAACTTGAAAATAGAGCTGGAGCAAAATTTGACCACATAGTCATAAGTGTATAAGGGGTATTTTAAGGAGTGAAGACACAGACCTGTATGGCACTGGTGTTGAGGATAATCATGGAGAGGTGTCATTGCCTATCCTTATTGAATGTGGTCTGTAGGTTAGGAAGGCTAGGATACAATTGCAGATGTTAAATCCGAATAAGATACTAGTTGAGCTTCATGTGAAGTACTGTGTCCAGTCGGGGTGCCATACTTGAAGAAGAATGTAAAAGCACTGGAGACAGTACAGAAGATATTCACAAGAATGATTCCAGGAATAAACAACTGTAGCTATGAGAATAAATTGAAGAGGTTAAGTCCGTTTTCTTTAGAGAAAAGGAGGCTGAAAGGAGACCAGAGGTTGGTGGCGCAGTGGTTAACATTGCTTCTCTATAGCACCAGGGACCCATGTTCTATTCCAGCTTTGGGTGACTGTCTATGTGGAGTTTGCATATTCTCCCTGTGTCTGCTTGGGTTTCTTCCAGGTCCTCGGTTTTCTCGCACAGTCCAAAGATATATTGAGTTAGATGGATTGGTCATGCTAAATTGCCTCTTAGTGGCAGGGGGTTAGCAAGGTGAATATGTGGAGTTACCAAAGATAAAGCCTGGGTACAATTGTTGTCAGTGCAGGATTGATGGGCTGAATGGCCTCCTTCTGCACTGAAGGGATTCTATATTTTTTTCTATATAGGTATTAAAGATCCTAAGGGATATAGACACGGTAAATAGTGAAAAACTGTTGCCTCTCAAGAGTACATCAAGAACTAGAGGGTGCAAGTTCAAAATAATGGCCAAAAGTGGAGATGTGAAAGTGAATGGATGGAGTCTGGAATGAACTTCTGAAAGGTGGTGAGGCAGATTCTGTTGAGGTATTCAAAACAGAATTGGATTGCTGTCTGAAAAGAAAGTATGTGCAAGGTAATGGGGATAAGGCAGGGATTGGGATTCGGTAAATCATTGTTTCAGAGAACCAATGTGCACACAATGAATCCAATGGCTTCCTACTGCGCTGGAAAGATTTTGTGATTTGGTAAATATGGAAATAGTTGTAAAAGCTGACTTCTGTCTAAGTTATGTTCAGCAATGCACTCTAAACATATCCTCTCCTGTCTCCCCAGAGTTATACACCTGCATAATGAGTAGTAAAGATACTATCAATATCCCCTTTTACTGAGATAACCACATAGATTGAATAAGTATTCAAGTGGTTCATATATTGTTATGCCGTTTGCACAGTTACATGCCTTCCAAAATGTCAGGGCATCTGTTATCTTCTGCAACTGGTTAGTATATGTTCTCTTTGAGAATTTTTTAAGTCAGCTCACTTTATATACCATATTTGTTGGGTTGTCTATAAGAGAGAAGTAATCTAGGTCAACAGCTTTCAAATAAATGTTAAAGTTAGAAATTACATAATACAACAATACAACAAGAGGAATGACAATAAATGCCGTCTCCAAGAACTTGCCTAGACCCACTATGAAGGGTGGTAGGTTTCTGGAACTTACTGCCTGTAAAGGATGGTAGAGGTAGAAGCCCTTATAGCAGCTAAATTACTGGACTGGAAGATAGGAGTTGGAGCAGTTTCTGGATTCTGAACAGGCCTGGGTGTTGGGGGTAGAGAAATAGTTGCTGTTTGGAATTTTCAAGGAGGCGGCCTCTTGATCAGCTTGGGGACATATTATCCATCCAACTAAAATGGTGGGCAATCTCTCAGAGGAAAAAGGCCAACCAAAGACCTTCCAGTTTGACAGTGCAACACAGAGTAAGGAAATTAGAAGGTGCTTCAAAATGGACGAGCCTTCTCAAGATCATTTTTAGACGTTTAAATAAAAAGCAGATATAGCAGCCAGCTAGGCCACAATCATAGTGGGGTCAGGGATAGAATCATAGAATCATACAGTGCAAGAGGAGGCCATTTGGCTCATTGACTCTGCATCAACCATAATCTCACTCAGGCCCCAATGCCACAGCCCCATACATTTATCCTGGCTAGTTCTCCTAACACTAAGGAGCAATTAAGCATGGTTAATCAACCTAACCTGCACATCTTTGAACTGTGAGAGGAAACTGGAGCACCCTGAGGAAACCCATGCAGAAATGGGGAGAATGTGCAAACTCCACACAGTGACCCAAGCTGGGAATCAAACCCAGATTCCTGGTGCTGTGAGCAGCAGCACTAACCACTGTGCTGTCCCTTGATAGAATGGCCTTTGGCTGCACTATATCCAGGCAGACTGAGAGAGCCTCTTATACCTGCTTGGGGGGTGTTGCCATCCCACCATCTGCTGTGAGTCCCCCATCCAACAATGAAATTGCTCCCCATTGATCCAGGAAACTGGAAATCGACTGAAAAAGTCCAATAAACCCTATTTAAGTGGGGTTAACTTCTTAACAAGCTTAATTGGCTAATCATCTGGTGGGGGCAAGTAGCACTGTCTGCCTTGAACTTGCCTTCATAAAAATGGCTGTTGCTGGGAATGTTAGGAAATTGATATGACAGCCAGCATTGTGGGTGGCACGGTAGCACAGTGGTTAGCAATGCTGCTTCACGGCTCCAGGATCCTGGGTTTGATTCCTGGCTCGAATCACTGTCTGTGTGGAGTTTGCACATTCTCCTTGTGTCTGCATGGGTTTCCTCTGGGTACTCTGGTTTCCTCCCACAGTCCAAAGATATGCGGGTTAGGTTGATTGGCCATGCTAAGAAATTGCCCTTTAGTAACCAGGGATGCATAGGTTAGAGGGATTAGTGGGTATAATATGTAGAGATATGGGGATAGGGCCTGGCTGGGATTGTGATCGGTACAGAACTCGATGGGCCAAAAGGCCTCTTTCTGCACTGTAGGGTTCTCTGTTCTATGATCTTTTGGTATGTTTTTTTCATTTCTGTTCCCACTCTTGGCAGGATCTGAAAATTCAGGCCAGAACGGAACTTACAGGGCTACAAACCAAGAACTGGAGAGTGAGACTATGCTTTTTGGCTGGCGCAGACATGACTGAATACCCTCCTTTTGTGCTGTAAATTTTCTATGCACATTAAAACTACGCTGCTGGCTTTCACTTCCCCTGCCACAGTCTACTACTGGTGGTGATTTTTTTTACACAGGATATGGTAACTATCAAAGACAATTTTTTTTACCAATCCCTAATTGACCTCGAGAAGTTGGTGATAAACCACCTTCCTTAACTGTTGTTGTCTGTGTAGGTTATAGTTTTTTGTTGCAGTTTTGACAACTGAGTGGCTTGCTCAACCATTTTGGAAAGTAGATAAGAGGGTCTAGAATCATTTCAGGCCAGACAAGGCAAGGACAGAAGATTGCCTTAAAGAACAATCGTGAACCATTTGGGTTTTTTGACAATCTAGTAGCTTCATGGTCAAGTTATGAAGAGAGGTTGGATAGGCTTGGGCTGTTTTTGTTGGAGCAGAGAATATTGAAGGACGACCTGATTGAGGTGTTCAAGATTATGAGGGGCATAGACAGGTTGGATAGGGAACAACTGTTCCACTTAGTCGAAGGGTCAGTTATGAGGGGATACAAGTTAAAAGTAAAGGGCGGAATGTTTGGGAAGGTCTTGAGGAAAAACATTTTACTCAGAGGGTGCTAACAGTCTGGAATGCACTGCCTGGGAGGATGGTGAAGATGGGATTCTTCACATCCTTCAAAAAGTACCTGGATGAGTACCTGGCATTGCCATAACATTCAAAGCTATCGGCCAAGTGCTGGCAAGTTGGGCTGGTCAGGGCATTTCATGTGTCGATGCATACTCAATGGGCCAAAGGGCCTCTTCTGCACTGTAGTAATTTGTGATTCTGTCAGCCCCTGTTTAAGAGCATTGCTGTGAGATTTCCAGTACTTATTATTGCAGGTTGCGCCAAGGCTGAACATAGAAAATGATGTCAGCTGGGAATGGGGAGATGGATTCAGGACTGGAGGGATTTATGGAACACTGGAGGGGAACAGGAAATCAGGACAGTGAAGAGGAATCACAGGAGGCGAGGGTGAAAGACCAAGACCGCACTGGGGAGGTGTGGGGGAGTTGTGGGGATGGCCGGGGGAGGGGGTGGAATACAGAAGGGAAGTGGGAAGACTGAGACAGGAATAAGAGATGGTCAATGAACAGATTTGAGTAGTTGAGAAGTGACACACTGTCCTGGGGGAATGAGTTACAAGACCATCCAAGGAAGGGTAATAGACTGTCCTGGGGCTGAAGCCATGCAGTCAGGAGCATATTGAAGATGCTATCCTAGGAAAGTCCTGGGCTGCGTTAGAAAGCACTGCATGGCATAATTCCAAACCTGGATGGGGAGAAACCTCTCAGGGCAGTGGCAGTGTTATGGTATGCAGGGTGTGGTCAGCTGCCTAAAAAATTTGGTCCTGGAGGTTAGAGTCATGGTATGGTGATGCAGATTGAATAATACAGTCAGGGAATGTATCTACATCTTGTAATTCAGTAGCTGAAATGTTGTGGGAAGGTATTAAGATGATATCATGGGAATACCCTGGAAAGTAAGACTGCATATGCCCTCAAGAAGGGGAAGGAGCAGGTTGACAAAAGACATGAGGACATCACTTTAAAAGCTTCAGGGGGAAGAACAGGAAAATCAAATGGATAGTGCTGGGCCTCAAGGATAATGTGGGGCGGAGGGGGGGCTGCTGAATAGCAATAGGAAGAAAGAAAATTAGATGGTAGTGAAGATGGCAGGAACTTGGTGGGTGATAGAGGAAGGTTGGAAACTGGTCTCCCAGATGAAGGTCAACAGCATCATTTTCGAGCTCATCTTTTTTTAATTCATTCATGGGATGTATTGCAGACAAGATCAACATTTATTGTCCACCCTTAATTGCATTTAAGGTGGTGGTGAGCTGCCTTCTTGAAGTGCTGCAGTCCATGTAGTGAAGGTATGCCTACACTACTGTCAGAGAGGGAATTCCAGGATTTTAATCCATCGACAGTGATGTATTTCCAAGTCAAAATGTTGAGTGGCTTGGAGGGGAACTTACATATTTCCATGTGTCAGGTATGATTCCCAACCAATGGAACGTCCATCCCCCTCCACTCCTTTCCCATCTACTCCAAATTTTCTAGGGTTCTTCCATGCCAAACTCAATCAAATGCTATTGTGATGTCAAGGGTAGACACTCTCAACTCATTTCCGGAGTTCACTTCTTTTATCTATGTTCGAACCAAGGCTGTAATGCGGTCAGGAGCTAAGTGGCCCTGGTGGAACCCAAACTGAGCATCAGTGAGCAGGTTATTGCTAAGCAAGTGTGTCATTGTTGATGACCATTTCCATCACTTTACTGATGATTGAGTGGAGGCTGGTGGTGCAGTAATTTGCCAGGTTGGATTTGTCCTACTTTTTGTGTACAAGTCATACCTGGGCAATTTTCTACATTGCCAGATAGATGATGTGGCTGTACTGAAACAGCTGGCTCGGGGGCACAATAAGATCTCGAGCATTAATCTTCGATATAACTGCCAGAAGTTGTCAGGGCCCATTGCCTTTGTAGTATCAAGTGCCTTCAGCCATTTCTTGATGTCATGTGGAGTGGATCAAATTGGTTAAATACTAACATCTGTGAAGCTGGGGATGTCTGGAGTAAGCCAAAATAGATCATCTACTTGGCACTTCTGGCTGAATGTTGTTGCAAATAACTTACCCTTATTTTTTGCACTATGTTGCACATTTCCTTGCACATTCTCCTTTGGAAAGCCTCCTCCTTCAATCAGTTGTTTAATTATCTGACCCTCTTCGTGTCTGGATGTGGCGGGAGAGCAGAGTTTAATGCATTGGGTGTGGAAACGCTTAGCTCTGTCACTTGTTGCTTATGTAGTTTGGCACACAAGTAGTCCTTTTTGTCACTTCATCAGGTCAACACCTAATTTTTAGATATGACTGGCATTGCTCCCAGCATCCCCTCAAGCATTCTTCGTTGAACCAGAATTGGTCAACTGGTTTGGTGGTAATGTTGGAGTGGGGGATATGGAATGCCATGAGGTTGCAGAAAGTACTTAAGTACAATTTTGTTGCTATTGATGGCCCACAGTATCTTTTCTCTGAAAGGAGCTGAAAAAATTCAAGCCTGTGTTGACCTTGGTGACCACTAGCAGTATATGTTCATGTGGTGGAGTTTAAATAGAAGATTCTTCCAAGAGGCTGCAAATGTCAGCAACTGCTTGATATAACTGATTGATCCTCCTGATTCAAAGGTCTCCAGTAGTGTCCAGAAAGATAACTGTCCCTGCAAATTGCAGGTATGTGCTTATCCCCTCTGCTCTATGAAAAAGGAAACCATATTGCTAACCTTCTCTCATGTTGAGCATGTGCAAATAAGCTAACCCTCTCAGTTTAATTTATTTCAAATTTGTTGTGGGATTACTGTAGAAATTTGATCACACCAAAACGTGAAGGTGGTTGGGAAAATATGCCACCACAAATAACAGGGAAAATTTACAAACATGTAGTGAAAAGAGAAATTAGGCTGTTTAAATTAAATCTGCCTTCTGTGTGTAACACTAGGCACAGAATTGTTGATGGAACCCCAGGAATAAAACCAGAAAGGGAGGAGGATTGAATGGAAGGTCAGAAGGGTGATTTACTCTGAGCCTCTTATTCTCACTGATGGCTACCTCTGTTGGGCATGGAGTTGCTGGCCAGGAGGCATCATTCCCTACCGGGCTGCATTCCTACCCCATCAGGGTATTCCTGGCGGTAGTCCATTGAAGGCTGGTTCCATGCCACTATTGCACAAGGTGGCCCTTAAGCACTTTTTGGGTGGGAAGGCTGCCTTCCTCTCTCCTGCCCTGGACTTAAACCAAGAGAAGTGGAAAAGAGGTGAGATGCTACCCCATACCTTCCCGCTCAATTACACGGTCCCCTCTGCTTCTCAATGAAAACCCTTCAATTGCCTTTCAAATGAGATATTACACTGAGGCACTATCTTTCCCATCTGCTCAAAGTAAATAACCCATAGCACTATTTGGAACAGCAAATGAGTCATCCAATAATGTCCTGAGACAATGATGAATTAACAATCAACATTACAAAAAAAGACAGGTTATCATTATTATCACATTTTGAACAATCTATTGTGGACTCTGCAGAGATTAATAAAAAGTCCCTAAATAAAAGTAAGAACCATTAGATCATGTGCATGTTGAATACAAGTGTTTATTTGCATTGTATTACTATTGAACTTTGTATTTTGAGACTACTACAGATATGAAGTGCAACATGAGATGTACTCATGTTTGCATTTTGCAAAATGTCCTTTTGGTGTTTCACAAGAGTGTAACCAGATTAAAAAATTAATACCAAGCCAAAAATTGAGACAGTAGGACAGGTGACCTAAAGTTTGGTCAAAAACCTTCAACATCATTATTATTCCTATAAATTCATCTCCACATGATATCAAGAAATGGTGGAAGACATTGGATAACTGCAAAGGCATCGAGTCCTGACAACATTACTTAAATCGTGCTCCAGAACTAGCTATGCCCCTAGCCAAGTGGTCCAGTACAGCTACAACACTGGCATTTACCTGGCAACATGTGAAACTTCCAGGCATGTCCTATCCACAAAATGTAGGACAAAACCATCCTGGCCAATTACCACCCCATCAGTCTACTCTAGATCATCAAGAAAGTGATGGAAGGAGTCATCAACAGTTCTACAAACTGTCGCTCAGTTCAAGTTGTATCATGCCCATGCAGCTCCTGACCTCACAGCATTAGTCTAAACATGGACAAAGAGTTGAACTGAAGTGGTGAGGTGACAATGACTACCCTTGACTGTACGGCAGCATTTGACTGACCGTAACTTAAAGAAACTCAAACAAAACTGGAGTCAGTGGGAATCAGGAGGAAATCTCTCCACTGATTCGAGTAATATTTCATGCAAAGGAAGATGTTTTCGTTGCTGGAAACCAATTAACTTCCAGGACATCACTGCAGGAGTTCTTTGTTATAGTGTTAAGCTCCATCATCTTCAGCCCACTCATCAATGATTTCCTCTCCATCATAAAGTCAGAAATGGGATGTTTGCTGATGATTGTACAATGTTCAATTTTGCGGACAAACGTGAGACAATGTGTTTTGGAAGTTCTAATAAAGATAGGAAATATACGGTAAATAGCAGAACCTTTAAGAGTACTGATAGGCAGAGGGAATTGGTGTATAGGTACACAGGTCACTGAAAGTGGCAATGCAGGTGAAGGAGATAGTCAAGAAGATAGATGGTATGCTTGCCTTCGTCAGCCAGGGCATTGAGTTTAAAAATTGGAAAGTCATGTCGCAGCTTTATAGAACCTTAGTTAGGCCGTACTTGGAATATAGTGTTCAATTCTGGTCCCACACAACCAGAAAGATGTGGAGACTTTGGAAAGGTACAGAAAAGATTTACCAGGTTATTGCCTTGTATGAAGGGCATTAGCTATGAGGAGAGGTTGGAGAAACTTGGTTTGGTTTCACTGGAATGACGGAGGTTGAGGAGCATGTTTTAATGGAGATGTATGAGGCAAGTTTTATTTCTCCAGAGGGTGGTGGGTGCTGGGAGAGGTAGTGGAAGCAGATGTGATAATGAGTTTTTAGGACAAATACATGAATTGGATGGGAATAGACGGATATGGTCCCTGGAAGGTTATGGGGTTTTAGTTCAGTTGAGCAGTATCGTTGGTGCAGGCTTGGAGGGCTCAAGGGCCTGTTCCTATGCTGTAATTTTCTTGGCTCAGCACCATTTGCAGTTTCTCAGATATTGAGAAGTTAGTGCCTTTATCTTCACTGCTCCAAAAGTTCTTTGAAGTTGAGGGTGATTTGCTTCCACACCAAAAATGAATCCTCAGGTTACTGGGGAATATAATGCACAACCTACAGTCTCCATCACAGATGGGGCAGATTGTGATTGGAGCAGGTGAATGGGGTGCCCAGGGTGACACACATTCCTTTCACTGTAAACACTTGGCTTCAGCTTGCTCTTGGTGGCAAAGCTCAATGTATTCAGTTCCTCTCCAATGCTTTTCCTCCACTTTAAGCAAACATAGGCTATGTGTCGGGGCAGGTTGGAAGTGGAGGGTGGGGGGGGATGATGTTGCACTATTTCAAGGAGGCTTTAGGCAGCACAGTGGCTAGCACTGCTACCTCATTGCACCAGAGACCCGGGTTCAGTTCTGGCAGGGATGAAAGTGGGAGGTCAATGCAATGGACCAAAAGTAATGGTGGAGTGGACTCCCTGATCCACCACAAGATTCACTAAGTTCCTCTCTGATGCATAATGTCTTCAGCTGCACTGCCACCCTATGTGAATCATGCCAATATTCCAGCCTACTACTGGACTGGAATATTCCCAATCTCCAGAACTGGGAGATTCTGGAGAATCTCCAGTTTCTCCAGAATGGAAAATTACACCTGTAGAATGGGTTTGGGTGAAGCTAAGAAACAGCAAAGGGTAGCACATTGGCAAACACTGTTGCATCACAATGCCAGGGACACAGTTTCCATTCTGGCCTTGGGTAACTGTATGTGTAGTTTTCACATTCTCCCTGTGTCTAGTTCTCTCTCTCAGACCAAAGATGTATAGGTTAGGTGGATTGGCCATGGCATATGTGCAGGGTTAGGAGGGATAGAGTGAAGGGGTGGGCCTGGATGGGATGCTGTTCCTGAGACACTATATAGACTCGATGAGCTGGATAGTCTCTTTCTGCACAGTAGGGATCCTATGGCAGTAAACTTTGGTTGGAATTGTTTATTGGCCATCAAACTGCAGTGGTAATATAGTGTAACTATAAATCAAGAAATTAGAGATGCATACAGCAAGGTTAATAAGTAAGCATGAGGGACTTCCATCTACATACAGAATGGGTAAACCTAATTAGCACTTGTAAAGCAGAAGGCAGATGCCTGGAATGTGGAATGTGGAATTTTTAAGAATAATATGTTGAGAAAACACCAGATAAAGGGCTGGTTTAGACCTAATGAGAGCTAAGTACTAATCTCATTGTTAAATGTTAAATGTGAAATGAGAGCTAAGTACTAATCTCATTGTTAAATGTTAAATGTGAAATGAGAGCTAAGTACTAATCTCATTGTTTAGGAAGAGTGACCATAATTGGATAGGAATTTACGTGAAGTTTGAAAATGATGTAGTTCAATCTGAAGTTAAGATCCTTAATGTGAACAAAGGGAAATACAAAGATATGAGGACAAATTGGCTGCGGTAGTCTGGAGAATCATCTTAAAAGTTATGATGGTAGACAGGCAATAGCTAGCATTTTGTAATGCCCTAGCTGACAAGAGAAGTTAAAAGATTCTATTAGATTGAAGCAAGTGGAATATAAAGTTGCCAAAAAATAAATCGTAGGCCTGAAGATTGGGAGCATTTTAAAATTCAGCAAAAGGGAACCAAGAAATTGATTAAGAAAGAGAAAATATAATTGGAAAGTAAACTGGTGAGGAACATATGAATGAACTGTAGAAGTTTCTATAGGTATCCTTATGAAAGCCACTATCATCTGCTTATTGGAAACACCAAGTCCTGACAAACTTTGGAGTCTCCACTCATGTGCACACTGGGAGCAGACTGCACATGCTTCTTTAGATTCTTTGGGTGAAGACCAGCTCAATGCATGTGTGCATGAAATAAAATTGTATGAATTGTAAATTTGCATCTCAAGCAAATATCCCAGGAGAAGTCTAAAAAAGAAGTTCCAGAGTGGAGACAGGAAAGTGGAAAGGGATCTGTTCAGTTAAAAAGAGAGGAGAATCAAAGAAATTGGCTCCAAATTGGCTGTGAGGAGTTGGTTTTAAGTCAAGATGGCAACTAAAGGTTAATGATTCTGTGCTGAAGGCCATTTGGGTAAAAGTATCCATCTGGAGCAGTGGTGTTCTGCTTGGCATGTCTGAAGGGCTAAAGTTTTGCTTGTGAGTTGGTTTTGAGTGCATTCTTGGGAATCAAGGGGAACAGACTTTCAAGAGATGAGATAGAAACTCTGTGACGTGAGCCGTTGTTGATACTGTCTGAGTTGGTGACGTCTGGAAAGAATTCTTAGGTTAGGTCTTCGAAAGTGAAGCCTGGAATTCCTCGTGAAAAAAATAGAGTTGCTGTGAGATTGTCAGAAGTGTTTGCTGATGTCTGGGTAGGCTGAAGAGAAATTCAACTGCATCTGCCATTTACTGTGTAATGTGTGGTGTTTGATCACATGTCATACGTGCCTCATCTTAACATTGAATCTTACAGTATAAGACAGATATGATAAATTGTTTTATCTTTACAAGTTTATTTTTGTTTATTGAAAACCAGTGTAGTCTTGAGAAATACTCAATATGGCCTTTCCACTGTTGCCCTGCATTCTGAGCACAGAGAACTAAAAAAATTCTTTTTTTTAACACACATGTATCATCATTTTCTTCTTTTCAGTTTCTCCTAGTTTACTTGAGGTCTCCACAACACTGACTGATCACTCTTCTCATCTCCTCCTGTCAGTCACCCATATTCCCTCCAATCCTGCTGTATCTAACTTTCCTGCTGCGTCTGATTTGGAAGAGTCAATAATTAGGGGTCACAGGTTTAAGGTGCAGCCTGGGGGCTTTATTAACAGAAAGGATTACTGCTCAATGTCCAGGTGGGCTGTGATCACCAGCAGTGTACCTACATCCTTAGGCATCTCAGGTGCCAGGACTGTTTGCTAGGCTAGATGCATTGAAAGGATGGCTGCTGGGTAACACAATAAAGGAATCTTTTGAAGAAGTAGTTCACAACACCTGTGAGAGGTCTTAGGACTGAAGCTGAGTGCAAATATAATGACTGCCACAGCACAACCAGGCCCATTATTGAGTAGGCCACTGGTCTGCTGAAAATGAGATCTAGATGTCTCAAATAATCTCTCCAGTCCACATCATTGTCCACAACCTGGCACCACAAAGAGGGTGTCCCTTTTCAGAGGATGAGTATTGGGAGTCCAACCATTCCTCTAATGAGGAGTTAGAAGAGGATGAGGGTAACAGTTAACAACTGGATATTCAAAGTCCTGATAGGGAATGTCTGCATGGGCATGAGACAAGGGAAACTCTAATCCCGAGAAGATTCCAATCGTGGAGCTTACCCATACATATCATCATCTAGCCTAGTATTTCCTTCTACAGAAGAAAGCCAGATACTACCTTGAACATATTCAATTATGTCACATGATTGAATGTACATTATTATATATTTAATTTGCAAACCATTAGGATGCATCTCCAGGCACTCTCATACAGTGTGAATAAACCATTGTTCTTCTAAAAGATGTTGAATCAATAATTAATTTACATATACAGAAACTGTCAAACATGTGCAAATGATACAAATCATAAATTCATCCATGTGCACCCGATCGTGACTACTGTGGTGTTTCTTGAATCTTTTCTGGGCACTGTAGAGTAGTCTCATTCCTCGCTGTCAACTACAGCCTAATGAATAATTCCAGAGGCTCATTATGTGACTGTGGCTCCATCCTATTTCCCTCAAACACTCCTCAAATTTCGAGAGATCTGCACCATCTCAACCTCCAGCAGCTGCATGCGTGACTGTGATGTCTTCACTAGTTTGTTGTTCTCTTAATCCCAAGGCACACATATCAACCAAGATTCATGCATCTGCAATGGTTCTGGGTGCAGAGCAAGGATGTGATGCTGCATCCTCTGAGGTTTCCTCTTCCTCCTCGGACGCCGATGCGGGACCCTCAAAACTTATTTCCGCAGTACTCATGTTGGACATACGCAGAAAACAAAAATAGGAATAATGAAGGCTATGTTGTATCTTCAAGATGAGTATACAGAAATAAGCTTCCTCATTGACATCATTGCAAACATTGTGGGATATTACTCATTGCTTGTGTTGACTATTTTCAACAATTACTCACTCTTTACTTCCCAATGCCTTCAAAATTAGAAACCTTCCAAAGCGTCCTTCATAACACCATACCAGGGGTTATGCATCCTCCCATTCCCAGCTCTCTTCACGGATCTGTTTTCCAATTGTAAATAATAACCTTTGCAACGTCACTACCTTGAAACCTTCTTCTTATCTCACCTCTTCTAATGGACTGGCTCCACTCATTTGAAGGAAGCTACAGCATCAACTCCTTCAAAAGTATGAGATAGGTCAAGCTTGTCATAACACCTCTGCCCTCACTTCATGATGTTTTGTGCCCTCTTCCTTTGCGATTAAAGTGCAACATTTTCATTTTCATAAACAGTAATCAATCCTTCCTGCAAATGACTATGAGGACAATTTGTACAATGATTTGTGCACACTAAGTGGTGATCCTTTCACACTTTCCCCCACCAATCTTCAAAACCCTTCACAGATCTCATTGCAATACAGAGTGGCATTTGTGCATCATATTGTCTCACACCTTTGGAGAGCATATTAGACAATCCTCTAATGGAGCCTTTACAAATCTCCACATACATACATGGCCATAATGGTAAAACACCCTTGCAGATGTGATCTTCTGAGTCCATAGTCTTTGAACGACCCCAAGCTGTCACTAGGCATGAGGTCCTCCTATCTGTCATTTTCAAATTTTAGGATTGTCATAGATTTTGTCTTCCTTTGGTTTCCTACACTTGGTCATCTGTGGAGAGACAATACCACTGTGCTAAATTGGTTAGATTTTGAACAGATCAAGCAACTAAAAACTGGGCATTTGTGATATCAACAACATAACTATACTCAATCCTAATCTGTAACCTCATTGCTTAGCAATTATGCCACTCCACCATTGCCATCAAGCCAGGTGATTGGTTCAACAAAGGGTGCAGGTCGGCAATGTAGTGTTGCAATTCTGTCATGGTGAAATGCATGCTGTAGTTGTAAGTGAATGTTTAAGGTAAGATTCTTTTGTATGACTGAAGAAAGTTACAAATGCTTTAGCCTTATCTCTTGGACTGATGTGCTGGGCTCCTCCATTATTGAGAATGGGGATATTTATGGAGCTTCCTCTTCCAGGGAATCATTTAATTATCTGCCATCATTCACAACTGAATCTAGCAGGACTTATGTATATGTGTATGTATGTGTGTGTGTGTGTGTTTGCATGTGTAACTGTGTGTGCGCGCGCATGTATGTAATTATGCATGTGCATGTGTATGTACTTATGTTTGTGAATGTACCTATGTGTATGTAACGTGTGTGTATGTATATGTATGCAACTGTGTATGTAACAATGTGTGTATGTCTGTGTATATGTAATTGTGTGTGTGTGCGTGTGTGTAACTGTGTGTACATAACAGTGCATGTATATAACTGTGTGTGTGTGTGTGTGTGTGTGCCTTATAATCAGGCACATCTTCAAAAAGGGTGTCAACCCGACGAAACCACATTACAGAATTGTTTTCAGCCAAAAACAGAAGCAGCATGCAGTAGATAGAGCTAAGCAATTACAAAACCAATGGATTGGGATCTAAGCTCTGCAGTCCTGTTAGATTCAGTTGTGAATGGTGGTGGATAATTAAATGATTCCCTGGAAGAGGAAGCTCCATAAATATCCTCATCCTCAATAATGGAGGAGTCCAGCACATCAGTCCAAAGGACAAGGTTGAAGCATTTGTAACTTACTTCAGTCATGAGTGCCGAGTGGATGATCTATCTTGGCTTTTTCCAGAGGTCTCCAGAATCACAGATGACAGTCTTCAGCAATTTGATTCACTGCACATGATATCAAGAAACAGCTGAAGGCAGCTGAAAATCTATGGGTCCTGACAGCATTTCAGCAATAGTACTAAGACTAGACTAAAGATCTAGCTGCATCCCTAGCCAAGCTGTTCCTATGCTACAACATATGTAGCCAATGCTACAACACTGGCATTGGCATCTATTCAGCAATTTGGTATGTTCTGTAAACAGAAAGCAAGAGAAATCTAACCCCAGCAATTACCTTATATTCTCAATTATCAATAAAATGATGCAAGATGTCAATGACAGTACTATCAAGTGGCTCTCACTCAGCAATAACCTGCTCACTGACGCTCAGTCTGGTTCTACCAGGGCCACTCAGCTTCTGACCTCATGACAAACATAGCAAGAAGACTTGAGTCAAGTGAGGGTGTTGACATCAAAGCAGCATTTGACTGAGCTGGCGCCAAGCAGCCCTAGCGAAACTGAAGTCAATGGTAATCAGGGTGAAAGTTCTCCACTGGTTAAAATTGAGTTGTAGGTGTAGGATTTGGTACATAAAGGGTTAATGTGGAACTGAGTACATTACCACCCACACAGCGATATAAGATGGCACATGACCAAAGTTCAGCTGAGAGATTTGTAAAGACCTAGGTTGGAGCCAGCTTCATATATGTATCCTCTAATGTATCTATGTATATAGTTCGGAGTCGTAAATAAGGACTTGCTGTTATATACTCAGAAGTCTACTTTAGAAAGTAGGATTCTTCATGATGACAGTATCCAATCAAAAACCCTTATCCTCACAAGAATGCAGAGAAGCTAAGAAAAAGGACACAGTGATTAGCACAACTGCCTCACAGTACCGGAGATGTGGGTTCGATTCCTGGCTAGCATTACTGTCTAAGCGGAGTCTTCACGTTCTCCCCGTGTCTGTGTGGGTTTCCTCTGAATGCTCCAGTTTCCTCCCATAAGCCTGAAGGATGTGCCATGCTAAAAATTCTCCCTCAGTGTACATGAACAGGCATCGGAATATGGCAACTAGGCGATTTTCACAGTAATTTCATCGTAAGTTATTAATGCAAGCCTATTTGTGACACTAATAATTTTAAAAAACTTTCGGCAGGTTCTGAGCTGAAACAAACTTCAAACTGAAGCTACAGAGCCAGAGAAAACTTGCCAGAAAGACAAAGTTCTATGGAAAGGGGAGCCTGGAAACAAAACTCCATGGAATTTCTTTCAAAGTCTAGCTTCAGGGGTGAGATTTTTTTAAAATCCTAGGTCAGCCAATCCTGAGAAACCCCTTTCCACTTGTTCAGTCAGAAGCAAAATTTTAAAGAAACCTGTTGCTAATCCTGATTCCTGACTCTAAGGGCGGGATTCTCTGCTTTTTCTCCATGTACGTCCTGCTCAAGTGAGAATCGAGCATTCGGCACTCACCAAAACTCCATTAATTGCAGCAGTTACTGGAGAATCCCCAGGTGCAGACGAGGTTAGAAGTTTTCAGCACAGATCTCAACACCTAGCTCCCAGGTCCAGCCAAGAAACAATTATGAATAATTAATTTAGTCTATTTTGGGTTCCTGATGACCATGCAATTACCTGATCAGCAAGCCTGCAGTTCTTTTTTGTGTGCCTGACTCAAATGTTATATGCAGATTAAATGAAGTTGGCAGATGGAAGAACGATACAGCTACGCAGACTCTTCTTCATGCCACCACCATTTTAGAAAGTCTGCCAAAAACTGGCAAGCACAAGATGATCCATTATTTGGTAATGAACAGCTACACTATTTTGGAAGTCTGTAATCTTTTAAAACTGTACCCAGAGATTTTCAAATACATTTCCGCACTTCCAGCTCCAGTGGGATTCACTGATGACCCACATTGGTCACAGAATTGGAGTCTTCGTAAGAAAATATTTTTAAGATGCAGCGTTGCTACAGGCCTAAATTAAAAAAATCAGAAGCAGCCCAAGTCAGTACACTTCTCTACTCAACAGGGTCAATTGCAGACGACTTCACTGCATAACATATTTTAAAATCCTTTGAGGTTTATTTCAAAACAAGATGCAATAAAATATTGGAGAGAGCCAAATTTAATAAGAGATGCTTACTGCCTGGGGAACTCATGGATTCCTTCATAAACATCTTACAAACTAGCCCTAGATCTTATCCTAGACAAATGAGTCTGTCTAAGCTACTTGAACAGCACAGGACCATCCTAAGGGGATAGAATACTTGGGACAGAAACCAACTCTCAGTCCATCATACAAGGGTCATAGAAACACAGAGACCATCCAATCCAAGGAAAGTAATTCCTGATCCCCTCCCTCCACCCGGCAGAATGACCTTGCCAGCACTGAGGCACAGGAAATATCAGGGTCCTGCCAGCACAGCTCAATGCTTTCATTGCAACGAACAAGGGCACTTTGGTAAACTTCAGCAAACATCCCAAAAGGTAATTCTTGAACTTGAGACCAAAACCCCACAAGAGAAACAGTTTTGCTTCTTGAGTGACATCAATGAACATGGTTCTTCATTTTGGAGCACTAATGTCCTGGTAAACAGTCATCCAATAAATTTTAAATTAGATTCAGGTGTCAGCAAACTGTCCCGTTAGACAAGGAATAAAGGGTCCAGAGCCTTTGGATTTGAATGATGGACACTTCACTTTATGGAGCAGGAACAAATCCATCAACTAGTCATCAGCATGATCTTTGGACCACTGACATATGGCAACAAATAGATCTTTAAGCTGCTGGGTGTTGTCCTGAACAAGTCTCTCTCTTTTGAGCAAATACTTGTGTGGCCCTTGATCTCTTCCAGATGGCAAGATTATCACTGTCAGCCAGAAGAACACAGTCCTGAGTCATAGAACACAGAATATAGAACACCACAGCACAAACAGGCCCTTCGGCCCACATGTTGCGCTGATCCACACCTACCAGGCTATAAAACTATCTATAACTCTCAATCCCATTAAATCCCGTGTATTCATCCAGAAGTCTTCTAAAAAATCTCAACGAGTTCGCCTCTATCATCACCAACTGCAGCCAATTCCACTCACTCACCACCCTTTGAGTGAAAAACTTGCCTCTAACATCTCCTCTGTACTTGCTCCCCAGCACCTTAAACCTGCTTCCTCTCATAGCGACCATTTCAGCCCTGGGAAATAGCTTCCGAGAATCCACCCTATCTAAACCTCTAAACATTTTATAAACCTCTGTCATGTCACCTCTCAACCTTTATCTCTCCAGGGAGAAGAGACCTAGCTCCCTCAACCTATCTTCATAAGGCATGCTTCCCAATCCAGGCAACATCCTTGTAAATCTCCTCTGCACCCTCTCAATAGCTTCCACATCCTTTCTGTAGTGAGGCAACCAGAACTGCGCACAGTACTCCAAGAGGGATCTGACAAAGATCTTATAAAGTTGCAGCATTACCTCCCGATTCCTCAACTCAATCCCTCGATTAATGAAGGCAAGAACACCATACGTGTTCTTAACACATCCTCCACCTGTGAGGCCGATTTTACAGTCCTATGGACCCAAACCCCAAGATCTTTCTGCTCTTAAACACAGCTAAGATTCCTTGATATTGTACTCCTTCATCCCATTGGACCTGCCAAAATGGACCACCACACATTTATCCACATTGAAGTCCATCTGCCACTTCTCCGCCCAGTCTTGCATCCTGTCTCTGTCATGCTGCAACTTCTGACATCTCTCTGGACTATCCACATCATCAACCTTCGTGTCATCTGCAAACTTACTAACCCATCCCTCCACTTCCTCATTGAGGTCATTTATGAAAATGACAAACAGTAAGGGTACTAGAACAGATCCCTGGGGCATTCCACTGGTGACCGACCTCCATGCAGGAAAAGATCCATCCCCAACCACTGTCTGCCTTCTGCAGGCAAGCCAGTTCTGGATCCACAAGGCCAAAGTCCTTTGGATCCTATGCCCTCTCACCTTCTCAGGAAGTCTTGCATGAGGGACCTTATCAAACGCCTTGCTGAAGTCCATGTAAACCACATCAACTGCTCTTCCTTAATGTTTGAGTCCTCAAACGTTAAAGACTATTCAGATTGTGTCTGATCTATGGTCTCCCCGCTTTTTGCAGAGCAAATTTGTCAATCATTGTGCAGATCTGGGAAACTCCACAGTGGTCAGACCAGCCAACCCCACATCAGATTAAATTAGCACTACCAGTACAACTGGTACCAGTGAAGGATTAACTATTAAAGCAGCTTTTATTTCCAACTATGATGATAGCATGTCAGAACCACAAGGGAGCTCATAGGAGTCTTGCACCATCAACAACAAAAAGCAGAAGTGCGCATACTATATTGTTTTCCTGTCACAGAAACTCCCTTTTTCAGCTTCAGAGAGCTTCCAGATGGCCAAAACAAAAAAGGCACTACTAAAAGCTGGCAAATAACATTCCCAGCCATCACAAGAAAAAGGGTGACAACAACAATGCAACACCAAATCAGCCAGATCAACCAGGTATAGCTGAACATCAAGCAGTGGAAGAAAATGTTGTAACCACACCCAAATAAGAGTCCAATCTCCAACCAAACAACACATTCCAAAACGTGCCATTCTTCAGACAGGACAGCAAATGAAATGTGGAAGGGTTATAAGGTCCCTTGACCACCTGACTTGTCACTTCAAGGACTTGAAGTGGAGAGATGGGTTAGTGAGAATGTATGTAATGTTAATAATATAATTACAGTAATGCTGAAATGGCATTAAGATTGCAACAATAAGGTAAATGTACAAAACTCAAAAAAAAGGAAGACCTGAAGTAAACTAAAGTGATAAACTGAACTATATCCATTGCATAAAGACTTGGGATCTGGTACATACAAGTTAACATGGGACTAAGTACAGTGATTTAAGAGGGCACATGATACAGAATCAGCATCAGTATAGAGATGGATAGAGACCTAGGATGGAGTTGGCTCTGTACTGTCTACTGTATATATGCATATAATTATGCATTAAGAGATTTGTTGTTAAGACTATGATGCCTCTTTCATGAGGCCTCAAGGATTCTTCAGGCGTCTTGCCTAGCACAAAGAAAAATAGTTGTGTTGGTTGGAAGTCAATTATTTCAGTCCTGGGATAACACTTCAGGAGTTTCTCAGGGCAGTGTTGGCTGCCGAAGCATCTTCAGTTACTTCATCCATGATCTTCCCTCCATTGTAAGGAGGATGTTGAAAGATCATTGCACAATATTTAGCATCATGTGTAACTCCTCAGATGGTGAAGCAGTCTGTGTCCATGTGCAGCAGGTACTAGACAACATTTTGGCCTCGGTTGATAAATGGTAAATAACATTCATGTCACACAAGCGTGAGATAATAACCATCTCCAACTAAAGAGAGTTTAACCACCTCACCTTACCACTCAATGGCATTACCATTATTGAATCACTCACTATCAATCTCATAACTCTTCCACATCTTGTTTGCCATTCTGCCTGATAACCAACCAGATTGGCACTCCACTCTCTACCTTAAATATTCACTCCCTCACACCAAGGCACATTGCCAGTAGTGCATACCATCTACAAGATGCATTGCAAAAATTTATCAGGGCTCTTTGACAGCCCCGTTCAAATACTATGGCTATAAAGATAGATAAGACAACAGAGGATTGATTACACCACCACCTAGAAGTTCTCAAAGCCACTCAGTACCTTGACTTGGAACTATATCACAATTCCTTCACTGGTCAAAATCTGGAACTCTCCCCTGCCTCCCTCCCAACCTCAACAGCACTATAGGTGTCCCTACACCACATGGACCACAATGTTCAATCAGACAACTCACTACCACCGTCTCAAGGGAATTAGGAATTGGCAAGAAATGCTATCCCAGCCAGTGAAGCTCACATTCCGTGAACAAATGGCCAAAATAAATCCCATCTATCACCAGCATGGTTAATATTTCACTGCCACCATGGCTAAAAATCTCACCCATGCTATCATCACAACAATGTTCTGCTTCTTCAACACCCTGCATATCAGCTCTTTATCCTCCAACTCAATCCACCTTTACAAAAAAACTAGGCCACATATTTTTTGATTTTGCAGTGAATGCAGGATTTCTCCGGCCATGAGCTGAAAGGCAAGCTTCCAGGATGGAGCTTTGCCTCCTGGGAAGGAACTTCTGTGAACTTTGTAAATTTATTTTTTGGTGTAATGCACCTTTATCATTGATTTCAGTGTAAATTGTCTGCAAAGAATCCGCAGTATAATGTGAGTTGACTTTGGTGAGAGTTATAGCCTGCAGATAACAGTCTGATGTTGTGTCTGTACAATTACTGTGAGCTGCTTTCCGCTGTTCAAAATGTAGAAAATGATGCCTACTATCTCCCAGTTCATGAGTTTCTTTGGGATCTAAAAGCTGATAATGATTGGACAAAGTAAAAAAAAATCAATGAATTTACAGAGCATAGTTGGGTTATGTTTTGTGTAAGTTCAATTCTAATACAAACGGAAATCGTAATGGACATGTATGAATGATTGAATTACTTTGGGCACACTATCATATAGAAAACCCTTAAGCAGCACTCTGCTCTTAATGCTACAGGCCTCGAAAACCACAGTGCCTACACCAGTTCACCACTATCTCCCTTCGTCTGAGTTCTTTGCAGTTTCCTTTTACTGAGTGTTAAGTGTATTCAACAGATTGCGGGCCTGTCAAATACCCTTTACTTTTACTGTAGATTAATTTAAAACAAATCTCAACTGGATATGCAGAACATATTTTAATATCTATCTTAGCTCTATGTTACTGCAATAATTTTTTGGACTGCACTCTACTCTTATGAAGCCTCTTTCTTGTAAGTATAGATAGTGTGTCGTCTTCCTCTGCTGTGATACTCATGTTCAGTTCGCTGTGCTGTTGTTACCATATGAAATTGGAATCAATCATGCCATTTTGCTACTTTTTTTGCATTCAGCCTCTCTGTCCTGAATACATAGCCTGCATTTCAGCTTAAGGCTCAGTTCAATACCGTTTAGTGTATTGAAACTGAAGAACATTTGCTTCAGCTTTGCTGTGGGTGTGTTGAATTAAATAGCTACAAATAAAAGTAAATTGGCACAAATTTTTTGACAGAATTTTTCTTTCTCACAACAATCTTTTAACATGTTCTCAAATCATAACGAAAGTGTTTAGAGTAACAACTTCAGCATTTGAAGTGCCTAACTGGTATATTTTCTGACATGCTGTAACAAGAATAATTTTAAACTATAATTTTAAATTGCTTTAAAAAAAATCAACATAATGCTAGACTAAAAGAATGATCAAGTGGGAAATATAGATGTGTTTGAGAATACATTATGTAATGCTGTTAGGGATTGATATTTTATTTAATATTTATCAACAATTTGATATTTGATATTTATCTGATCTCTCACTGACAATGTAATGTACCAAACTAAATTTATTCTATTTTTAAATACAAAGATTTGTTTCTCTTAAATTGTGATATTTAGTTTGTGGGACATTCAAGTTTGTGACATTATTTCTTTTTCATGACAGAAACACTGCTATGTTTCTAAAGATGTTCTTTTTCAATAAAGTGATCTGTTTTGGCTGAAATTTCAGATTTGTATTGAATATCGATTGAACGGAATCTGAGGATATCAGGAAAGTCTAATAGTGTTTCTGCACAGTGCCTATGATGAAGGACAACTCAAATGTTGGTTATATGCTTAACTCTTTTACTTAGAAATCTATATATTTATTATTTACCTATATTTTGTACTTAATATTATAAATAGCTAAGACTTGTCAATAATGCAGTAACTAAGTGATAATCATTAATGATATAAACTCTGGATGAGATTTAGTTTAATTAGATATAAAATACATATAATGTGAACACCTACTCATTTTATAACATATTTATAACATTGTCACTTTCAAAAGTTTTAAAGTAGTATAAATAATTAAAGTAATTCATGCACCTGAAAGCGGTAGATCATTGCATCAACTGGCAATGTAACTAAGAAGGAGTTAAGAAATTTTTTATCACTGAGTTTGACGACTGGGAATGCACTGCCTGAAAGAATATTGGAAGCTGATTCACTTTCACAATGGAGTTGTAAGGGAAAAATGTTCAGGGTTATGGGAAGCCATTTGGTCCATCTAGTTTGCATCTATTCACCAACAGAGCATCTTACTCAGGCCCTATCCTCATAACCTCACATATTTACCCCACTAATCCCTCTAACCTATACATCGTTGGACACTATGAGCAATTTTGCATAACCAATCCACCTATCTGCATATGTTTGGACTGTGGGAGGAAACAGGACCATCTGGAGGTAACTCATGCAGTCACAGGGAGAACATGCAATTCTACCCAGACAGTCACTCAAGGCTGTAATTGAACCTGGGTCTCTGGCACTCTGAAGCAGCACTGCTAACCACTGTGCCACCGTGCCATGTACTCTGACATCAAAGTGCAGGAGTGGGAATAAATTGATTGATCTTTCAAAGAGCCGGTGCAGGTATATGATGGGCAGAATGTCCTTTTTCTGTGTTGTATGAATCTATGATTAGTAGACAGCCAACACAACCTTGATTTATATAATAAATCTTTTTGTAAGAGTATTATTTTTTATGACATATTTATGATGTGTTTGAATTGAGAAGCTTCAATTATATATTAGATCATTAATCATCCACTGCAACCATTGAGTGCTTTTGCAATTTATAGTTTTTATTTAATTGAAATTCTCATGGCAGAAGATCAATACTATATAGAATGTTAGAATAGACACATAGCTAAATTCATCATTATTTTAAGTATTATAAAATGCATCAATGCAATTATAATGAAAAATGTACAGGGAATTAAAATTGATATTTATCTTTAGGTGTCAGTTTTCCATTTAAATAGAGAGGTTTCTATTTCAGCTGCCTTCCTTGAATTCTGCAGAATGAGATTGAATTCCAAAGCTGATGCTGGCACTCTGATATAAATGGTTTAGATGAGAAAGGATAGGAAAGAACTCATGTGGAGCATAAACTCCAGAGAAGTCCCATTAGTCTGAATCTGTGCTGTTATTTCTATGTAATTTTATGTGACAAATAAATATTTTTTGTAATTTCAAACTCAGCAATGTTTGCATAGCACCCAAGAAATTACAGATCTGCAAATTTCAGTGTTTTACATTTGGAATACACTATTTGAAGCTGCACTTCAATATAAAGGATAAAGTGATACAAAAGACTAGATTGTTGCTGATTTGGAATGAAGTGGGAGCCATGTAAAAATGGCAAGTGGGTTATGATTCTGAAAGTCCTGATTCATTTCGGGGATTTTCATTTTCAAGAATGCCTTTTAAGGTTATGAGCAGGTTAGGGTCATAGACTGGCATGCTGAATTCCTAACCTGAACTGCACCATTGTGGGAATAGGCAAGTTCTAATCCTCCACAATTTTCATGGAGATAGAGCAGCTTTTCAAAAGATTTGTGGCTCATGGCGCCTTAGCCGCATGAGGGAACTTTTTAAATTGGTAAGGTTACAAGGTCTTTTCATGCAGACTATGGTTCACGACAACTCGAGGTGCCACGAATCATTGAAGGTTATTTGGAAGCATAGCTTAGTCTGGGGCGTGACATGGCATGAATGGGGAATGTAAGGGTGTGGGAAGGTGAAGACGTGTGAATGGTAAGGACTGGAGGGTCTTTCTTACTTTATTATAACTCTAACAAAGTCTGAAGGAACTGAGATGGGCATTTTCAACTTCCAACCTCCATACCTTATAACCTCCTTGATACTTCTGAACGTTCTCCCAGATCAGCTGGTCTGATTTCAGCCTGTGACCCCACAGTGGGCATTTTCTTCTGAGGGGAATTTCCCCAGCACCTGCCTTGAGGATGAAAATCCAAGACAAGACGTATTTTTCACCTCAAATTAGTTCTTCAATGCAGTTAAAGATATGTATAGCCCTTTGCATACAGCTATTTAGACATAAAATGAGATTGTTTATATGCACCATTTATTAATTTGTTATATTAATAGAGTATATTGCTTGCAAACTAAAATTTTGTTGTTTATAGCAGTGTACAAAGAAAGATCAGTCTAACAAAATCATAATGTCAATATTTTTGCACCAAGTAACATTTAGAGTTGGGGCTGTTAGTTAACTTTTTGATCATTTTTTAAGAAATCGCAATTCTACTGGAACAGCAAATTAAATGCTAAATGTGTAAAATTAAAAGCAACTACCGGTTATTTTCCGGTATATTCTTTCTAATCTTTTCCTGTGATCCTTTTCCTAAAAAATCAAGGAGGTGGATTCGGTTGACTGCCAGCAGCATGTGTATTTTACATACATCTTTTCAAAAAGTGAATTGAAGCCTGTCATAAATACAGAACACTCTCACAGAGCTCTTTGTGAAATTAAAAGTAACAGTCAACTTCTGCCACCACAGTTTTGTGAAAGCTTATTCTGTTACCTATTGTAAATCACCTGCTGTAATTTAGCAATAAATAACAGTATGAAAATTTAACAGTGGTTTTGAATCTTAGATTTTCTACAAATGGTTTATTCAATTTGGCGGACTTTAGTTGAAATTTCACTTACAAGTAATTGAACTGTTTCCATAATTAAGCATTCAGTGGGTGGATGGGGTTCCACGTTTCTGATCTTATTCTCATCAGAAAATGAGCAGCTCTTAAAACTCCCACAATCAACCACTGTCTACATTCAATGGGAGGCTGGGGACATTTCCTCTTCAGTTTAGTTTACCATATTTGTGTACAATTTCCCTCAAGTTCACATCGGCTTATCTCAAACTTTAATTCCATGTTCGTTTTAGGTGGTATGTGTTTTGTAAAATGTTTAAAATGTTTAGATTACTAACAGTGGCTGGTCTTAAGCCACAAATTCAAATTTTCCATTTAATTTCCTTGAATCATTCCTTGAATCAAACTCTTCCTGTTTCTGACATTTCCATTATAAATCTGCATATTTTGTGCTCCAAAATAACTTTGTACATTTTATACCTTGCTCTCATGGAAATTACATTTAACTGGGATTTTTCATGAACTAAATGATTTCCTGTAATGTTTTGCACAGAACATAAACAATAGCTTATAAGTATTAAAGAAATAAAAACATTATAACAAAACATTGATAAGGCTACTGTAAATGTATCATGCCTGTTCAGCTTTAGCTCTCCGTTATGATGCAGAATTGCTTCAGCATGATTTGGGAAGGCTGGGAGAGTGGGCATATGAATGGCAGATGCTGTATAATATGGATAAATGAGAGGTTATCCCTTTTGATAGCAAAAATAGGAAGGCAGGTTATTATTCGAATGGGTATAAATTGAGAGAAGTGGATACTCAGTGAGATCTTGGTGTTCTAGTGCAATAGTTAGTGAAAGTAAGCACACAGGTACAGCAGACAGAAAAGGCAAATGGTATGTTGACCTTCATAGCGAAAGGATTTGAATATAGGAATAAAAGTATTTTACTGCAATCGCATACAGCTAAACCTGGAGCATTGTGTATTGTATTATGGGAATTACATTAGTCGTCACTAATTCCTGTTGCTAATACACCAGAACGATGTCAGGAATAATAAATTATGAGAACTGATTGAGATGCTGAGCTTATATTTATTGGAATGAAAAAGGCTAAGAGGAGATTTAACAAAACCTTTTGAAATCACACAAGATTTAGTAGAATCAATGTGGGAAGCCAATTTCAATGAGATGGAAGTCACTGATGAGGGACATCTCAAAGAAAATGATGAGAGAGCTTAGGAGATTTTTATTTTTACACAGATCGATGTTCCGCTTTTAGGAAGAGGCTGAGACAATATTCAATTTTTAAGGGAAAATGTGATACATATTTGAAACACAAGATGATTGAGGACTAGAAGTCAGGTCTAGGGCAATTGTGTTGTTTTCATAGTTGTTGCAGCATGAAGTAAAATATACATAATGGGTCAAATATCTACCTTCTGAATTATAAAATTTCATGGCTCTAAATGCTTCCAGCATTTTGTTTTGCTTTTTATTTTACTGCTAGGTATTGGTTATGACTCATTAATTTTAATTTTTTAAACAAAATTAAATCTATCATTGCTAGATGTGGCATAATTTATTAACAAGTATCTATTACACCATCACATACTATTCTGTGATGCTATGGAGATATACATCAGGGCCTGAATTTTTTTGTCTTGGGATGTGCAATTGGAAGGCCCAGAAGCAGTCATAAGTGTCCCCAGAACATAATTTCATGCTGACTGGTCAATTAATGGGCAGCCAGCATGAAACATGCGCTGGGAAAGGCTCAGCACTGATGAGAAAAGGGAGGATATGGGCTAGCACTTCAAATGTGCTTTCTTAAGGGGACAACAAATGTGGAGCTGTCTCAGGGAGCTAAGATCTGTAAAAAGTAAATTATAGAACATAGAACATAGAACACTACAGCACAAACAGGCCCTTCAGCCTACAACTTGCTGATCATATCAATACCTACCAGGCCATAGAACTATCTGTAACTCCCAATCCCATTTAATCCCATGTACTCATCCAGAAATATCTTAAAAGATCCCAGCGAGTTCGCCTTTACCACAACCGACGGCAACCGATTCCATTCACTCACCACCTTCTAAGTGAAAAACTTACCTCTAACATCTCCTCTGTACTTGCCCCCCAGCACCTTAAACCTGTGTGCTCTCATAGCGACCATTTCAGCCCTGGGAAATAGCCTCCGAGAATTCACCCTATCTATTCCTCTCAACATCTTATAAACCTCTATCAGGTCACCTCTCAACCTTCGTCTCTCCAGGGAGAAGAACCAGCTCTCTCAACCTATCTTCATAAGGTATGCCCCCAATCCAAGCAACATTCTTGTAAATCTCCTCTGCACCCTCTCAAATAGCTTCCACATCCTTCCTATAGTGAGGCGACCAGAACTGCACACAGTACTCCAAGTGGGGTCTGACAAGGGTCTTATAAAGTTGCAGCATTACCTCCCGACTCCTAAACTCAATCGCTCTATTAATGAAGGCATACAGCATATGCCTTCTTGACCACATCTTCCACTTGCGGGGCAGATTTAAGACTCCTATGGACCCGGATCTCAAGATCCTTCTGCTCCTCAACACTGCCAAGACTCCTACCCTTGATATTATACTCCTTCATCCCATTGGTCCTGCCAAAATGAACCACCACACATTTATCTGCGTTGAAGTCCATCTGCCACTTCTCCGCCCAGTCTTGCATCCTATCTATGTCTCGCTGCAACTTCAGACATCCCTCCAGACTATCCACAACACTGCAAAGAGTGCATAGGCATAGTGTTTTCCATGTGATGGAAAACACTGCAAAGAGTGCATCGGCAGCACATTCAAACACACAAAGCTCAGTCCCCAGAGAACTTTTTAAATTTTATTTCAGGCCTGACATTTCATCCCACCCTGGATCAAGGTTGCAGCGAAAACATCAAGGTTGCCTTGCCAGTCGGTCCACCCACCCACCAACATTAAGAGCAAACAGGCCACATAAAATGAAGTCAATTCACTCCTTAATGGACTAAATTGCCTGCTTGATTGTCAGCTGGGGCACAAGTGCAACTGACAACATTGTGCCCAACTTCACATATTTCTTAATTGGGCACACTCCTGTCTGAATGTAAAATTATGGCTCAGTTTTTGAAGATGGAAATGCAGAACTATCGTCATACTTGCATTACAAATGTATAAGATTTGCATATGGATTCTATTTATGATGGGTTTGTACCTCCACATGTTGGATTATATTCAGATCATTACGTTTGTGATCCACAGTACATTGAATAGTAGGACAAGTGCAACACAAACCAGATTCAATATCAATGCATAATATGGGTTAAAACACAAATCCGGAAAATATCAATTTAACAAGAATTTAAACTTTGATGCCTATAACTGTGATTAACGTTACAGGAAGAAGTCTTAAATGTCAACATTTCCTCAGTTAATAGCTTTCAGATGAAAATTTTGCCAAAGTAGCCCTGGATTTCAACATGAACACACAAATGATAAGGAAAATGTGCTATTCACTGTATGCTCGCAATGAAAATAAGTTTGTTTGTCACAATTATTGTCCCTCAAAACAGAAGAACTAGTCACAAACAAGCAGAAGAGTTTCAAGTTTAGAGGGACTGAACAATTCAATAAAAGAAATAAAAAACACAAAATAAGAACAAAGGATCTAACATTTGTTAAATCTTTTCTTGACTTATGCAGTAGTGCTGTCATATCTAAGTTAGTAAGTTGAGAGCTTTAGCCACATTCCAGAATGATCTTGGCTGAAACTACAATGCTGAACAACTGCTTTAGTATTGAGGCTGAGACGTTGAACTTAGTTCTGACTGCTTGCATAGGCAGATATTAAAGATCTCATTGTAATATTCAAAAAAACAGGGAAAACTTCAGGAGCCAATGTAGGTCAGTGAGCACAGCAGTGAGAAAGGAATGGGACTTGCTGTGAGTTAAGACACAGGCAATAGACTTCTAGATAACCTCAAGAAAAATGTTAGTACATCTTTCTTCTTTGCTTTCAAAGAAACTGCATGACTGTTCATTCTTTGTGACCATCTCCATCTCAGTTCAGCTGCCTTTGCTCCTTAAATTTGCCATCTACCTGTTATTCTAATACTTCTCCTGCCACATAAGACATAATTACAGCCTCCACGTTAGCTCTCCTACATTCTCATGGCTACTACTTCAGAAATAGCAATATCCTGTGGCCTCTCTGATCTGATGGTCATTATCACTAACAAGATCATCTCCAATTACTTATCTTCTCTGCCACATTTATTCCCCCCATTGCTTTTAACTGCATTTCCTATTGCACTTACCACTGCTAAAACCCACTCATTTTGTAATTTTGGAGTGGGAAATTAAAAAAAGGATGCATTAAATTCTGCCAGAGCTCCTGTGGTTGGAGCTTCCCTTGGACGTACTTCAGATTGGTAATGGGAGTACGAAATGTAGCTCAGTGGACAGAAATACAAGCTGTATTTTATTTAAATCCAATGCCATTTAAATAAATCTTAGATCATAATAGTAAAAAGAAGCTAAGTAATGTGAATAGTAAGAATTAACATGATGGTTGAAACACTTGTGAGCCAAACTGGCTGACCACAAAGGGAGATGCTTGTCTTGTACAGGAAACATCTGCCGCAGTGTTCAGCACAGAGATAAAACTGACAAATGTTCTTTGGAAATGTAACACACTTCATTTTTCTGTGCAAAAAATTCATCGATAGAGAATGAAACTTATTTGCCTTTTGAAGTGAAATAAGGTTGGAGTTTGGCACCAGTTAAACAGAAGTTGAATTTTTGAAGATGCATTTTGTGTCAATTGTTTTACATTTGTCTAAAAGGGTGGGATGACATCACAACGGTAAAAACTATACATTTTCTGAAAGCTTTCTGATATAAAAATTCCAGTTATATGTAACTGGGAGTATTAATGGTTTGTGACTATTTCCTACAAACACATTCAATATCTGCAAATACCAAATTTTGTTTACTGTATGATTTCAACATCTGCCTGCTGCAGCTTCCACATGAGACACATTTAGATGCTCCTGGAGCCATTCAAATTGCTATACTCGCACTTGTAATATGAGAAATGGATTTTCAGCTGAAAAATTCCTGATCGATAATCATGCACAGCTAGAATTACTGATATTGAACTTGAGCTCACACTACTGGGCATGGGGGTAAATGCACCTGTCCTTTCCATCCATTAAGGGCACTCTCCAAAAATATTACTGCTATGGCAAATTTAGCAGCCGACAACTGATAGTGGGAACGTAATATGCAAAAGACATTTTTAAATTGCACAAGATAATGAATAAAGCTGAATAAATTCTAAATAAAGCTGCTAAGGTAAGACACCCATTTTGCTTTCTTAGCAAAATAACATTCCCAATTATAAATATCAAAAAATGTTTCCTCATTTGTTGTTAACTTTTAGTCCTATGTCATCCAAAACACGTGCAGCTTGTTTACAATTCATGGCCATATCTCAGCATGGCACAACTTCAAGCTGCAATTTAGATTGAAACTGCTGTTACATAGACATTTGAAAGCAAATCTTTCAAACACAGCCAACTTATGTCCATTGCAATAAGGCCACACTACAGAAAATCAGTAGCAAATAGATAATCTACTTTTTAGTGATTTGGCAATTTCAATTAAAACCAGAAAAGGCTAGAAATACTCAGCAGATCAGGCAGCATTTGTGATGTTAATTGAGGAATTAACATTGTCCAGGATATGGGGGAAAATTCCTCTGCTCTTCTTCAAATAGTAACATGGAACCTTTTGCATGCATCTGATAGGGCAGACAGGGCCTTTATTTAACGTCTCATTCAAATGACAGTACCTCAGCATTGCAATGGGAGATCTCTGAGAGTGGGAAGTAAAAAACTGACCTAGAGATGAGAGCACTATCTTTGAGCCACAGCTGACAAACTGCACTGTAAGATCTGACCTCCTCACAGACATTCAACCATAGACACCACATAAACTGTTTGGATATCTCCCTCAAATGATCTATAAGAAGGGAGTGATTCACACTAGAAGCCCCGGAAGAGCTCAGTACCATTCTCCAGACTGATCAGCAAACCTTTGCATGAAATAAGAAGGGTACAACTTCACTAATTTTTTAACCAGTTATTCATTCCAAGGGGCAAGCAGTAATTTCTGCTAGCCTTTAGTGGTACAGTAACACAGTGGTTAGCACTGTAGCCTCACAGCATCAGGGACCTGGGTTCAATTCCGGCCTTGGGCTGACTGTGTGGTGTTTGCACGATCTCCCTATGTTTGTATGAATTTTCTCAGGTACTCCGATTTCCTTCTACAGTCCAAAGATGTTAAGGTTAGGTGAGTTGGCCAAGCTAAATTGCCCTTAATGTCCCAAGCTATATAAGTTGGGGGGACTATCAGGGTAAAGACGTGGATATAAGGCCTGGGGGGATTGCTTTGTTGGCCCATCCTTCTGCACTGTAGGGCTTCTATGATTCTAAGTCTGTAAATTCTCTGCCCATTCTTGTATAATGCAACTTGGATAAGTGCACGAAGTTTACTTCTTTAAAATTCATTCATGGGATGTGGGCATTTATTGTTCATCCTGAACTACTGTCCGCTTCAGAGGGCATTTAAAGTCAACTGTTTTATGTGGATCTAGAATCACCAGACCAGACCAGGTAAGGATGGCAAATTTCCATCCCTAAAGGACATTAGTGAACCAAATGGATTTTTCACACTTGACAATGGTCAACATTAGACATTTAATTCCAGGTTTTTATTGAATTCAGATTTCATATCTGTTATGAATTCAAACCCAGGTCCCCACAGCATTACCCTGGATCTCTGGATTACAAGTTCAGTGGCAATACCACTTCACTACCACCTCCCTGAATGGTCTGGAGATGTGTGTTCAAATCCCATCATGGCAGCTGATGGAATTTGAATTCAATTAATAAACCTGGAATTATAAAGCTAACCTCAGTATTAAATAATTGCCACCATGCACTTTCAGGCTCGTGTCTACATGTGACTCCAGATCCACAACTATGTGTTTGACTCTTATATGGCCTAAGCAAAGCATGCAATTCATAGGCAATTAGGGGTGGGCAACAAATGCTGGCTTTGCCAATGATGCCCACATCCCAAAAGAATAAAGATCGTCTGCTGCCTTTCACAATTTCCTCTTCCAAAACCTCTCCATTGTTATTTACTTCAGTGGAACAGTCTTGCCTGGCTTCATTCTTCTCTAGTAATCATAGCCACAGTATCACTTGCAGTAACTTCTCTTCCTGCCAGACACATCATCACCTTTGGTGTCCCCCAAGGATCTATCCATGGCTCCCTTCTATTTCTTTTCAACATGCTGTCTCTTGATGACATCATCCAAAAACAGTGTTAGTTATCAATGTTAGTAGGCAACTGAAGGCATGGCTATCACTGAAGCAATTAAAATCAGGGATATTCAAGAATCTAGAATTAAATCAACACATATTTTTGAGGGCTGTAGGACTGGAGGAGATTTCAGAGGTAGGCTCAAATAAAGCAACAGAGGGATTTGTAAACAAGGCTGAGAATTAGAGAAAAAAAGGCATTTCTTGACTGGGAGCCAATGTAGGTCAGTGAATACAAGGGTAATGTTGAACATGATTTGCTGCAAAGTAGGACATTGGGCAGGGTTTTGGATGACCTCAAATTTACAGAAGGTGAAATGTGGGAAGCAAGTTCGGAGTTCATTGGAATAGAGGTAACAAATCTATGACTAAAACAGGCAGCAGTGGATCGGTCATTGTTACATACACTGACCAAAGCTGAAAGTTATATCCATTGTTACTTAGCAAAACATATTTAAGTGTTTGTTAAACTTTCTAATAAAATGCTCAGAACTTCAGGGTATTTTGATCACAATAAACAGACATATCCGATTGAGGAGATAGAACTACTACACTCTGATTTTGATTGAACAGAGAAACAAGATTTATAATACAGTTGTGTAAGTCTGAAAATTGGAAAGGGAATGAAGAAAACTGATGTTAAACATAGCTTGCTGTTTCCTTTGGAGTTTTAAAAATGGAAAAGAATGTGTTACCCCTACGTAAAAAAACCCACATGAGTCACCAACACCCACTGTAAGAAATTCAGATCAGTTTTAATGTCAGTTGTGATTCTCAAAGTGGTTTGCCATTATTTTCCTAAGCCCAAGAAAAATATTAAGGCCAAAACAGAGTCAGTTACGGAATAAGATACTTTTGGGTAAATTTTCATTTTCATTGTTTGGGCAATGTATTGGAGCGATTATTTGCCTTGGGTGGAATATATTTGCATAGGAGGCCCTGTCCATAAAATTGCATTTGAGTTAGAGCATGTGATATCTCAGAGGGAATCACCTTATTGCCTCCTGCGGGAGGGGAACGTGAATTCAGGCCATCGTCTGCAGCTTGTATCCACATTTATAATGCAATGAAAATGTAACATCAGCACTGCCCTTTTAGAACTCTACTCCAATCAATATTTTCTTTTAACCTTGCATAGTCATACACATATTTAGCACCAGGAAGAACCCTTCCCCTGCTGTCACATCAGCACTATGTAAATGGATAATCAACTAATTACTGGTTAGTTTCTGGTTGATTTGTTTTCCAATTATACACATTTTGATGCTTAACATGGTAGTTTCAAGTTTCAAAAGTCTACAAAGAATGGCATGGGAGATTGCTAAGGTTTCCGCACAAATGGCTCTTCCCAGACATGAGTGCTTTAGTTCGCTACCGTCTTGGAATTGAACATGACTGGTAAAATAAGCAGAGACAATGCATAGCAGGACAAGCACAGGGCACAGTGCATGACAGCACAGTGGCTAATACTACTACCTCATAGCACCAGGGATTCGGGTTCAATTTCAGCCTCGGGTGAATGTGTGAAATTTGCACATTCTTCCCATGTCTGTGTGGGTTTCCTCTGGGTGCTCTGAATTCCTCCCATACTCTAAAGATGTGCAGATTAGGTTGATTGACTATGCTAAATTGCCCCTTAATGTCAGAGAGATTAGCAGGAAGTTAAATCCATCCAGAGTTTTCAGGGCACAACTCTCTTACTTGAATTCCAGCAAAGCAAGCCAGTATATGAGATGTCAGTGCTTTACTAAGGAGGTCACCACTGAAATCTGCCAAATGTAACAGCCATAACTCAGATGTCAGAATAGGGTAAGGACTGTGGGTGTGAAGATAACTGCAGTGATGAATATCAATGTGTCTAGCTCCTTGCAGGCTGGTATTGAATACATCAGCAAAATCTTGCAGTTTGCAGCCAACTGTTACAGAAGGGATGTTATTCAAAGAGCAATAATTTGGTTTAATTTAATTCGCTTGTGTAACAGACAAGCAAAGGAATTAAGTTTTCCCTTGGCTCAATTTGCTACTGATTGGTTCTTAGACATTGCATGTCAATTTTCTCAAGTACTGGAACTGAAATAGATTCCACTTCCTCAACCTCTAGCTGATGTGTGACTGTAGGCATGATATCTTTTTACTGCAGCAGTCCATTGTGGCAGCTGATTTCAGCCATCACAGCATAACAAAGAATGCTACTGAGCAACGTATCTGTTGACCACATAGCTGATGACTTTCTTAGCAAACCACATACATGTGGGTAGCATGCATACAAGGAAACCAATGCTAACACACAAAATATGGTAGAGAAGAGCACTGGCATGCTGAAATAACAATTCCATTGCCTGGACAGCTTGAATAACCTTACAATGTACAGTCAAATAGGTCTTGAGATGCATGGCAGTGCGCATAATCTCAACTAACCTCAACATAATAAGGCTACAGGATAGTTGCCATCAACTATCTGGTGAGAAGCTGAGGAACAGAATACGAGCAGTAGTGGGAGATGGTAACCTACATAACTGCAGCTAATCTGATTTTGCGATGCTGATTGTACACCTGGACTTGAATTTCATGTTTCCCCCATGAGGCAAGAGCGACGGCAGAGATGGTAGTGGTGTGGGGTAAGGGTGAAAGTGAGAGTGCTACCATCCATTTGATTCAGGAGAGGACTTCCTCCCCACAAGACAAACCTGAAACCAATTACTGAGCTGACTGCTGTTAAATGGTTGCAGTTGAGCATCTGCTTTGGCTTTTATGCCGGGGGAGAGGACCCGTACCTCCTCATAAAATCCAGCACTCTGTGCCCATGCATTAAAACAGCGACCTGAACTTTGTTGCAACTGTAACTAACCATTAAATATGACCTACAATAAAAAACAGAAAATGGTCTAAAATCTCAGCAGGTCCTTCAGCATTTGTGGAGAGAGAATGGAGCCAGCATTTTGAGTTTGGACGACCTTTCATCAGAGTTGCTCTAAGTTTCTGCTAATCCAAAATTTATCAAAACACAAATTAAATCATCCCTTGATTTCTAAAAATTAATTTAAAATGCCCATTTTTTTCAAAATTATAATTTTTTGTAATTAATAGGCCAATTGTATGCTAGCTTTCATATAAAGGCCCTGGAGTAGAAGAGTAAAACAGGATTATGTAATTTCTATAATTTCAAAAACTTTTATCTCAAAACTCTCTGAAAGTCTTTGAACAACAGGAATGCAGTGATATTCATAAAAGGTACAGCTCCCCCAGGTCCTGCCAGCAAGCTAAGGTTAGTGAACATTTCCGCTTTTGGTATTTCATCCAACACTTGGTACAAATGCAAAATTGCTCTTTAAATAATGAACAATATTCAGCGAACTTTCTAGTCAAACACTGTCAGAATTATAAAAGCAAAATATAGACAATACTGACGGAATTTCCCTAGCTCTTCCTTTTTGTTCCGACCTTCCCCCTCTTCCCACCACCCCCTTTTAGCAGCATAAAACCAATCATATTTTTCCTCTTCAATTCCAAAGAATCATATGGTCTTAAAATGTTTTCCTTGTCACAGATACTGTCAGGCCTCCTAAGTTATTTTTGTATTTTCTGCTTCTATTGCAGTCAGATTATATTAGGGTACTTGCTTCTCAGCTTTCATAAATAGACCCATACTAAGACTTTGCACGTATTGCTACTGAGGGTGACAAACCACACTGCAGATAACTCAAATAATCTTATATCAGTCAGAATACTCAGTAGGCAAATTGTATGCTAGCTTTCTTATAAAGGGACTGGAATAGAAAAGTAAAACTGTCTTTCTACAATTATGCAAGGCATTGGTGAAGCCATACCTGGAGTACTGCATGCAGTTTTGGATACCTGACTTAAGGAAAGACACAGGCTTACATTTTGGCCATGGTGCTTTCTTTATTGGGTGGAAGTCCTGGAAATACCTGAAAATGTTAATTCCCACAACTGAACCAGGCATTTCCTACCTTAATGGGAGGGCAAATGAAATCCAAGAAGTGTTAAAAATGTCAAGGAGTGTCCAAGGATATTAGCTGAGTTGGCTTGAGGGGTAGGAGGGGTTAGCATTTGGTACTAGATTGGTATAGGGCAAAATGAGATGGGTAGAGGAGCATTAATTTGGGGTGTGAGGGGCCTTTGGTGAGTATACCTTTGGAATTCTCTATCCTGAGAGGATATAGATGCTCCATCATAATAGCCAAAAGTCAGCAAGGGAATTAAAAGTTATGGGAATTATACAGGAAGGAGAAGTTTAGGTAGCAGATCTGTTATTATCTCATTGAATGATGAAGTGGGGACTTAAACTTTACAAATATTGACTGGAAAAGCTATAGTTTGAGTACTTTAGAGGGGTCAATTTTTGTCCAATGCGTGCAGGAAGGTTCCCTGACTCAGTATGTAGATAGGCCAACAAGAGGCAAGGCCGCATTGGATCTGGTACTGGGAAATGAACCGGACCAGGTATTAGACTTGGAAGTAGGTGAGCACTTTGGTGTTAGTGACCGTGATTTGGGTACATTTACCATAACGATGGAAAAGGATAGGTATATACCAAAGGGCAAAAGTTATAGCGGGGGGAAAGGAAATTATGAGGCGATTAGGTGTGCTTTAGGATACATATGTTGGAGAAGGAAACTGCAGGGGATGGGCATAATTGAAGTGTGGAACTTGTTGAAGGAGCAGTTACTCCTTGTCTTTGATTAATATGTACCTGTCAGGCATGGAGGAAATGTTCGAGCGAGGAAACCGTGGTGTACTAAGGAAGTTGAATCTCTTGTGAAGAGTGGAGACTTATATAAAGATGAGACGTGAAGGCTCAGTTAGGGCACTGGAGAGTTACAAGTTAGCCAAAAGGACCTAAAGAGAGAGTTAAGAAGAGCCAGAAGAGAACATGAGAAGTCTTTGGCAGGTAGGATCAAAGAAAACCCTAAAGCTTTCTTTAGGTATGTCAGGAATAAAAGAATAATTAGGGCAAATTAGAACAGTCAAGGACAGTGGTGGAAAGTTGTGTGTAAAGAGATAGGAGAGGCACTAAATGAATACTTTTCATCAGTGTTCACATAGGAAAAAGTCAACATAGTCAAGGGAAATACTGAGATACAGGCTTTTGGACTAGACGGTAATGAGGTTCATAAGGAGAAGGTGTAAGCAACTCTAGAAAGCATTAAAATAGATAAGTCCCCTGGGCTGGATGGGATTTATCCTAGGATTCTCTGGGAGGCTAGGGAGGAGATTGCAGAGCCTTCGGCTTTGATCTTTAGGACGTCATTGTCTACAATTATCGTTCCAGAAGACTAGAGGATAGCAAATGTTGTCTCCTTGTTCAAGAAGGGGAGGAGAGACCATCCTAGAAATTATAAACCGGTGAGCCTTACTTCTGTGGTGGGCAAAGTTTTGGAAAGGATTATAAGAGATAGGATTTGTAATCATCTAGAGAGAAATAATTTGATTAGGGATAGTCAACACGGTTTTGTGAGGGGTAGTCGTGCCTCACAAACCTTATTGAGTTCTTTAAGAAGGTGACCAAAGAGATGGATGAGGGTAAAGCAGTTGCTGTGGTGTGTATGGATTTCAGTATAGCATTTGATAAGGTTCCCCATGGTAAACTACAAGAAAATATGGATGCATGGAATTGAGGGTGATTTAACAGTTTGGATCAGGAATTGGCTAGCTAAAAGAAGACAGAGGGTGGTAGTTGATGGGAAATGTTCAACCTGGAGTTCAGTTACTAATGGCATACTGCAGGGATCTGTTTTGGGGCCACTGCTGTTTGTCATTTTTATCAATGACCTAGATGAGAGTATAGAAGAATGGGTTAGTAAATTTGCGGATGACACTAAAGTCAGAGGAGTTGTGGACAGTGCGGATGGATGTTGCAGTTTGCAGAGAGACATAGACAAGCTGCAGAGCTGGGCTGAGAGGTGGCAAATGAAGTTTAATGCGGAAAAGTGTGAGGTGATTCACTTTGGAAGGAGTAACATGTTTACAGAGTATTGGGCTAGTGGAAAGACCCTTGGTAGTGTAGATAAGCAGACAGATTCCTGTGGCAATGTGCGTAGATCCCTGAAAGTTGGCACCCAGGTTGATAAGGTTGTTAACAAGTCGTACAGTGTGTTAGTTTTTATTGGTAGAGGGATTGAGTTTCAGAGCCATGAGATCATGTTGCAGCTGTACAAACTCTGGTGCAGCCGCACCTGGGGAGTATTGCGTACAGTTCTGGTGGCCGCATTATAGGAAAGATGTGGAAGCATCAGAAAGGGTGCAGAGGAGATTTGCCAGGATGTTGCCTGGTGTGATGGAAAGGTCTTATGAGGAAAGGCTGAGAGACTTGAGGTTGTTTTTATTAGAGAGAAGAAGGTTAAAGGTGACTTAATTGAGGCATACAAGATGATCAGAGGATTAGATAGGGTAGACAGTGAGAACCTTTTTCCTTGGATGTTGATGGCTAATACGAGGGGGCATAGCTTTAAATTGAGAGATGATAAATATGTGACAGATGTAGGTTCTTTAATCTTTAGTAGGTTCTTTAATCTTTAGTAGGTTCTTTAGTAAGGGTGTGGAATGACCTGCCTGCAGCAGTAGTGGACTCGCCAACTTTAAGGGCATTCAAATGGTCATTGGATAGATACGTGGATAATATCGGAATAATTTAGGTTAGAGGTCATTAGATTGGTTCCACTGGTCGGCGCAATATCGAAGGCCGAAGGTCCTGTACTGCGTTGTAATGTTCTATGAAGCAGGCTTAGATAGGACTACATGCCAAGTCCTATTTTTTATACCTGGTTGTCCATCTTATACATCGTTAATTGCATATTTTTCCAATATCTGGCTGTGCGCTTGTCCCTGACCTTCAGGGACATCTGGCAAGTTGAGCTTTTCCTCAATGTGCTTTAGTAATGCATTATCAAACAAAATACCCCGAAGAGCTGAGAATGCTTAGTCATTGAATATATTCAAGACAAGTTGACATAGGGTTATCCTGACTTAAAACATTGGCTCTATTCTCTCTCCATAGATGACGTCAGATCTGCTGAGATTTTCCAACATTTTTCTGTTTTTGTGTTGTAATAGACTTTTGGATTGATAGATTCAGAATTAAGAAACACAGCGATTGTGTGAGAAAATGGAAGGCCAACTATAATCTTCTTGAATAGTACAGCAGATTCAAAGGACCAAACAGTCCAATTAAATTCTATTTTCATAGTATATTTTGTAGCTGAAAACACTTTTTAAACAACAACAAAAAATTTTTGTATCAAAATTAATGAGATTAAACTATAGCTGAAATCTCTTAAGTGCTAGCATCTACTTGAAATGTGCCTTCTGATGGAGATAGTACTTTGTACAGTAATTACTGTATCTCCAAATTACCTTCCACATAAAAAACACATTCTACCTAGCCAGTGATCAAAATAGTTTTTTAATGACTCTTTTTGAGAAAATTGCTTTGTGTTACAGACAGCTAAGGGAGGATTGTTAATGTAATCTCCCAATCCTCTTACTATCCACAATCAGTGTGGTTTTTTTGGAAAAAAGGTAGATGCTTGCTTTTAAACCCTCTTGTTTTGTGAGGAAATGTTGAACAAACTAGGCTTGTACTTGCTGGAGTTTGGAAGATTAAGAGGCAACTTGATTTCAACATACAAGATCCTGAGAGTTGAGGCGGAGAGAATATTTCATCTTGTGGGAATGGCTAGTTCTAGAAGCCTTTATAAAAAAAAAAGTGGTCACCCATTTAAGACAAAGAATGAGAGACATTTTTTCTATCATAAGGTTGAGTCTTTGAAACTCTCTTCCTTGAAAGACAGTGGAAGCAGAGTCTTTGAATATTTTTAAGGCAGAGGTAGACAAGTTATTGATCAACAAGAGGTGAAAGGTGCATAGATGTAGTGGGAATGTGGAGTTAAGGTTACAATCAGATCCACCATGATCTCATTGAATGGTGTAGTGGGTTTGAAGTGACTTACTCCTGCACTTGATTCATACGTTCAATGTGTGGTCAATTTAAAGGTCCAACATGAAGCTTTCACGGATTTAAATAGAAAGGTTTATTTATTTATACCTTTATCCGGAAAGTCTTGATGATATGTCAACATTCAGCAATCACCCAAGTAAGGCACAATTAAAAGAAAATAGTATACTTTTACAAGTTGTAAGCCGAAAGGACAGTTCATGGTTCATGGTTCATGTGTTAGGCTCATGGAAGGAGAATAGTTGCTGCAGGTGCAAGAAAGGAGTTTCTTTCCAATCTTGAATTAAAGTCAGATAAGTTCAAATGAAGTCAGATATCTAGACTGTTGTAGAATTCCCTTAAAGAGATGAATGTTCAGCAGGTTATGAAGCTCTTCATACTTATGGTTTATACTAGGAGATCATTTTTTTTATAGATGTACTTGGAGTTTTGGAATCAGGCTGTGAGATTTTTTAAGATGAATAGCATCCATGTTCTTAAAGGCAAAAATGATGCAGCTTTTTATTTCAGCTAATATCTCTTCGGTGTTTTCTGCAAGCTACGCAGGTCATTCAGGGTTTTCAGATAGAAACTCATTATTTTCAGCCAGTTTCAGTCACATGACCACGGGTAGGAAAGCAGATGGAATGAAACTGATAGCACAGGTCCATCTGAAAATTCACAGCGATTTCAGGAAACCCAAAGTCTTGACATGTTTTCAACTTCTCTACTGCTAGTATATATAGTTTTATAATAGATGAGTTCTTCACACTCAGAACAGTACAGCACAGTACAGATCCTTTGGCTCTCGATGTTGTGCTGAGCTACGCCTGAACCCAAGATTAAGCTATCCCACTCCCTATTGTTTTGGTGTGCTTCATGTATTTATCCAATAACCGCTTGAAAGTTTCTAAAGTGTCTGACTTCACTATCATCGCAGGCAATGCATTCCACACCCCAACCACTCCCTGAATAAAGAGCGTACCTTGAACATCCCTCCTGTGTCTCCCAACATGAATCTTATAGTTATGCCCCCTAGTAACAGTTATATCCACCTGAGGAAATAGTCTCTGAATGTCCATTCTATCTATCCCCTGATCATCTTATCAACTTCTATTAAATCACCTTTCATCCTCCTCCACTCTAAAGAGAAAAGCCCCAGCTCCCTCAACCTTTCCTCATAAGACTTACCCTCCAAACCAGGCAGCATCTTGGTAAATCTCCTCTGCACGCTCTCCAATGCTGTTAATAAATGCTAACACACTATAAGCCTTCTTCACTGCTCTATTCACTTGAATGGCAACCTTCAGAGAACTGTGGATGTGAACCTCAAGATCTCTCTGTTCCTCCACATTCCTGAGAACCCCTGTCAATGAAAACCCGGAAAAACTCTCCAATGGTTGGAGTCATACCTAGCATAAAGGAAGATGGCTGTAATTGTTGGAGATCAATTACCTCAGTCCCAGGATATCAGTATAGAGGTTGGAGAATGGCAATTGTTGTGCCTTTGTTTAAAAAGGACTGCAGAGAAAAGCCTGGGAAGTACAGGCCAGTGAGCCTCACATCTGTGATGGGTAAATTATTGGAAGGTACTTTGAGAGATAGGATCTACAGGCATTTAGAGACACAAGGGCTGATTAGGGACAGTCAACATGGCTTTATGAGTAGAAAATCATGTTTCACAAATTTGAGTTTTTTGAAGGGATAACCAAGAAGGTAGATGAGGGGCAGGGCAGTTGATGCTGTCAACATAAACTATAGCAAGGCCTTTGACAAGGTACCACATGGTAGTTTATTGATAAAGTTAAGTCTCACGGGATCCAGGACGAGGTATCTAAATGGATACAAAATTCAGAAGCCAGAGGGTCGTTGTAGAGAGTTGTTTTCAAACTGGACGCCTGTGATCAGCGGTGTGCCACAGGGATCAGTGCTGGACCCACTGTTATTTGTCATTTATATTCATGATTTGGATGACAGTACAGTGGGCATGGTTAGTAAGTTTGCAGAAGACACCAAGATTAGTGGCATAGTGGACATTGAAGAAAGTTATCTTGGATTGCAATGAGCTTGATCAATTGGGCCAGTGGACTGTGGCATGTTGGAACTGTCAGACAGTTCACCTATGGACAAGCCCTCATATACACAGGATCTGCTCAGATGAGGAGGATTGCAACAGACACCTTTAGACGCTCATAAGAACAGGATATGGCGCTGGACTCATCGATCAATAGTTCCAATGCGCCACAGCGAAAAACCTCGCTGACCTCCTGAGAAGACAAACACGGCACACGGTGGACAGTGTACCCTTCGTCATCCAGTATTTCCCCGGAGTGGAGAAGCTACAACATCTTCTCCAGAGTCTTCAACATGTCATTGATGAAGACGAACATCTCGCCAAGGCCATCCCCACACTCTCACTTCTTGCCTTCAAACAACTGCACAACCTCAAACAGACCATTGTCCGCAGCAATTTACCCAGCCTTCAGGAGAACACGACACCACACAACCCTGCCAAAGCAACCTCTGCAAGACATGCTGGACCATCGACACAGATGCCATCATCTCACGTGAGAACACCATCCACCAGATACATGGTACATATCCGTGCAACTCGGCCAACATTGTCCACCTGATATGCTGCAGGAAAGGATGTCGCAAGGCATGGTACATTGGGGAGAATATGCAGACGCTACGACAATGGATGAATGAACACTGCTTGACAATCACCAGGCAAGAGTGTTCTCTTTCTGATGGGGAATATTTTAGCGGTCACGGGCATTCGGCCTCTAATCTTTGGGTAAGCGTTCTCCAAGGCGGCCTTCCAACCATTATTTCATAAATTGAGTTTGTATCTTTACATGCCCTGTTTGTGAACAGAACTCCCAATTACCGGACGAAGGAGCAGCGCTCTGAAAACTAGTTACCAGATAAACCTGTTGGACTTTAACCTGGTGTTGTGAGACTTCTTACTGTATTTACCCCAGACAAACACTGGCATCTCCACATCATTTCCTTCACCTTGTCAGAACTATTTTGTTAATTTACTTCTCAATGTGAAATAAATGGTTGTTTAATCCAACAAATTTGTTTATGTTAAAAAAGTGAAGTCAGATGGCTGACAAAAGTTGTAAATTTTCTTAATTTCTAACCTTGGCACAGAATCTCACTAGTGGTTGCATGGGTTGGCAAATTGTATTCCTGATCTTGCATACCTGAGTCAAATCTGAGGTGACTTGGGGAACAAAAAATTGAGGTAATGTTATCACTAAATGTCGGCCTTATTTAAATATTGAAAAGATTTAAGTGGCACTGTAGTTAATTTTCTAACTTTTTGTGAGGCCTAGGTTATGCATCTTATAGAACATAGAACATTACAGCGCAATACAGGCCCTTCGGCCCTCGATGTTGTGCCGACCAATGGAACCAATTTTATGACTCTCTAACCTAAACTATTCCAATGCTATCCATATGCCTGTCCACTGACCATTTGAACGCCCTTAAACTTGGCAAGTCCACAACTGCTGCAGGCAGAGCATTCCACGCCCTTACTACACTCTGAGTAAAGAACTCACGTCTAACATCCGTCCTATAACTAACAGCCTTTAATTTAAAGCTATGTCCCCTCGTGTTAGCCATCACCATTCGAGAAAAAAGGCTCTCACTGTCACCTTATCCACATTAACTGGGCAAATGGCATCCATACTGCTCATGAAACTTCATAACTGGAGATAGTATTGTTAATTCCTGTTGCATTCATGTTTCAGAATTGGGCTTTGGAAGATTTATTGTTGATGTGATATTTTGAAAATGTTGTAAATAGAATAAAAAAAGGAAATATTGTGGAGAGAGGTATATGGTGTATTAAATATTCTGTTTAGAATTTATGGAAATTGTTTCCTATTCATCTTGTTATAATATATTCACTTAGCTAATTAACACTTCTTAATATTTAATGCCATTAGTTAAATTAAACTACTTTAAAAACAAACTGTGACACTCTTAATTTTATCAGTTGTCAGCTTAGCATCTGTTAGTTTAAACTTATGTCAATTCATGGTTATTCATCTTTGTGACAAATGCAAGTTGCATTTCATTTCTCTATAGTTTTTGAAGTTTTTCTCACATTTGATTAAGGCTTTGTGCTCCTAATTTGTTATTTCTTTCCAGAATTATTGGGATTAAGAAATGTCTAGTCAAGATTCTTTGAGCACGTGTGTAGGCTTGATGAGCCAGCTGATCTTTTCTTGCTCATCAATTTCATTGTTAGTATATTTAGGAATGGTTAACTTGCATCTGCAATGATTTCATTATTATAAAAATATATCTGAAATACTTTTTTACTATCATCTTTTTCAGAAAGTAAACATACTACTGTATGAACACTCAGGATTCACATGCATGAGTGACCTATGGTACATTTTCACTTGACCAGAAAATGCTGGAAAAACTCAGCAGGCTTGGCAGCATCTGATGAAGAGCCAGACAGATTCGAAATGTTAACTTGGTTTTCTCAGATGCTGCCAGACCTGCTGATTTGTTTTTCTTATTTTTTTGTTAATTCATGGGACATGATCAGCATTTATTGCCCATCATTGAAAGGAAGTTCATCCTTGCCCTTCATGTTGGGTCTCTCCAGGAATCTTTGCACCCTCTCAACCAAGTAATTATACTGTGGTGCTGTTTCTGCATCTTTCTGCACTGCCCACTCTGTCTCTTCCTCTCCAAGTCTGGGTTATTTATTGTCACTCATGTTGTTTTCATCACTAGTGTGAGCTGCTGATGGTTCTCTCGCTTTCTCTCTCACTCATGCATGCTCTTGTATGCTCTTCATCCCTAGCTAGGGCTTTGTAGATTGCAGAAGATAAAATTAATGTCAGATGTCAATCAAATGTTGCTGTCTTCACCCATGACAATAAATTGAAGAGAGAGTGTGTACTTCAGTTTTTAAAAAGAATTTTTGTCACTGGCTGGGCCAGCAATTTATTGCCCATCATTAATTGCCCTCAAACCTTGAATCACAGTCATCTATGATGTGCAGTTTTACGCACAGTGCAGGTTCCAGGATTTTGACTCAGCAAAAGCAAGGAATGGTGATATAATTTCAAGCCAAGAAGGTATGCGGCTTGGAGGGGAACTTGCACGTGGTGATGTTCCTTTGCATCTGCTTTTCTTGTCTTTCCAGATGGTAGAGGTAGTGGTTTTGAAGATGATGTCGAAGCAGCCTTCCTGAGTTGCTGCAGTGCATCTTGTTTATGGTACACATTATCTGTCGCTGATGGAGTAAGTGTGTGTTGAAATTGACGGATAGCATACCAATCAAACAGATTGCTCTGTCTTGTATGATGCCAAGATTCTCACATGTTGGATCTGCATTTGTCCAGGCAAGCAGAAAACTTATCATGCTCCTAACTTGTCACTTGCAGATGTTGGACAGACTTTGGGGAGTCAGCAGGTGAGTTACCCTTTGTAAAATTTCCAGCCTCTGATCTGCTGTTGCCGCGACAGGAGTTATATGGCTGGCCTAGTTTGTTTCTAGTCAATTGTAAGCTCCAGAATATTGATTGTGGAGAATTCAGCAATGGTAATGCCATTGGATGTCAAAGGGAAATGGTTAGGTTCCCTCTTGTTGGAAGTGGACATTGCCATTTTGTGGTAAAATGTTAGATATCATTTGCTAGTACAAGCCTAAATATTGTCCAGGTCTTGTTGCAAAAAGACATGGATTGTTTCACCGTCAGAGGAGTCATGAATGGTGCTGAATATTGTGTAATCATCAGCAAACATCTCTAGTTCTGATCTGATGATGGAAGGAAGGTCATAATTAAAGCAGCTGAAAATGGTTGGCTTGGGACACAATCCTGAGGAACCTTTATACTGACCACTCACCTGACGAAGGAACAGCATTCCGAAAGCTTATGGCGTTTATTATCAAATAAATCTGTTGGTCTTTAACCTGGTGTTGTGAGACTTCTTACTGTATTTACCCCAGTCCAACGCTGGCATCTCCACATTCTGTCATCAAGCCAGTTTTGTGTCCACTTAGCTACCTCACTCTGGATTCCATGAGATTTAACTTTATGCAACAACCTAGCAAGCCTTGTCAAAGGCCATGCTACAGTCCATGTAGACAACATAACTGCACTGCCCTCAACTACCTTTCTCATTACCCCTTCAAAAAACTGACTTTGAACAAGAATCAAAAGGTTTACGAATTTGCTGCCAGCCTTGGAACTCCCAAACAACCATCAAAGAGAGAGCAAGGATGAGAAAGAGAGAGATGTGTCTTGCTTCTTTCAGAACCAGGCAGGAAGTGCTTGTTAAAAAGAATGAAAGAGAAACTGTATTTTTTTCTGCAAGCCTAGTTTCTCTCATTAAGCACATGACTCTGTCTATGTCCATCAACCTAACCAAAATTCTATCCTGAAACCCTCAGAGAAAAAACAAATAAACACGAACATATCAACTCTTTTTAGATCAACATACCATTAACTAAAATGAGTTATCCTGCAAGCTCAGCATGGAGCTGCATTTTTTTTTAGACAAAATCTACATCAATCAACCTAATCAAAACTCTACCCTGAAATGCAAGGGGAAAAAGAAACAAGTAAATACGAATGCATTAAATCTATTTAGACAAACACGCCATTAGCTAAGATGAGTTATTATCCTGCAGTTTCAGCATGGAGCTGCATGTTTTCTTTAGACAAATTGACTCCTTGCAATAAAACACTGCGTGTTACAAGAAACACAATATAAATATATTTCTTAAAGGCAAAGTATCATCACAAAATGAATGACTCAATCACATTAATCAAAATATATCTGATACCTTGTCACACAGGTACCTTAATGGCAATATCCTATACAAGCTGGAACATGAGATGGTATTTCAATTCTAGGATTTAAATAACTGGGAGAGATTAACCTTGACAGTGGTGTCCACTCATTATTCATTAGAGCAGGTAATTGAGATTGGGAAACGTAAAACTTGTTAATACATTTAGAGCTAAGATTAACCCCTTAAAGCTTGTGTTATGGCTATTCAAGCTGCCCCACTAATGGATATCATACTAGATTATAGAACAATATCTGCAATGTTTTTCTCAAAAACAACTGAACTGGAGGGAATAAATGTTTCAATTTAAAATAATTCCAATTGGTGCCATAGTTACATATATAGACAGACAATATTAACACAGAAACATAGAAAATAGGAGGAATAGGTCATTCAACCCTTCAGATTTTCTCCACCATATGATTATGGTTGATCATCAACTCAATAGCCTGATCTTGCCTTTCACCATATCCTTTGAACCCCCCCCCCCCCCCCCCATTGCCCCAAGAGCTATTACTAACTCATTCTTGAAAATGTATAATGTTTTGGCCTCAACTGCTTTCTGTAGTAGCAAATTCCATTCTCTGGTTGAAGAAATTTCTCCTCATCTCAATGCTAAATGGTTCACCCGTATCCAAAGATTATAATACCTTGTTCCAGACACCCCCATCATTGGGAACAGCCTTCCCTGCCTAATCTTGTTAGAATTGTACAGTTTCTATGAGATCACCCCCACTCATTCTTCAAACTCCAGCAAATATAATCCTAATTGACTCAAAGTCTCATCATACATAAGTCCTGTCATCCCAGGAATCAGTCTGGTAAACCTTTGCTACACTCCCTCTAGAGCAAAAACATCCTTCTTCAGATAAGGAAACCAAGCTGCACACAATATTCCTTGTGTGAACTCACCAAGGCCCTGTATGATTGCAACAAACCATCCCTGCACCTGTCTTCTTGCTATGAAGGTCAACATACCATTTGCTTTCTTTACTACCTATTGCACCTGCATGCTTACCTTCAGCAACCAGTGTCTCGTTGCACATTCCCCTCTCTTAACTTATAGCCATTCAGATAATGCCTTCCTGTTTTTGTTACCATAGTGGATAACCTCACATTTAACCACATTATACTGTATCTGCCATACATCTATTCACTCACTCAGCGTGTCCAAATTACACTGAAGCATCTCCTTATCTTCTTCACAGCTCAACCTTTCACCCAGTTTGTGTCATTATTTTTCTTCAACTCAAATTACTGTCAAATTTTAAAGCATTTTTTAATAGTATATTTCTGGAACTAAAAGTTTTTTAAAAATTCTAGAACAGTGAAGTTATTCTTAGCATACAGTGCAATGAGTGTTAATTTATTTATTCATAATTTTTAAATATACATTCAAGAATGCAAAATGTATTCAAAGCATTTTCAGTAAGATCAGGTCTGATGTGAATATCTGCGGACATATTTTGATGCTTCTGTTAAATTGAACAATATGAGGAAGGTGTGATATTAAGTGTTGATTGATGAGCAACTGAACCAAATTAATGATTGCTCAAAGGACAACTCCTAATAAGCAAAAAGTTCAAAGGCTAAGAAATTTGAACTTACATTCTACATGCAGCAGGTGTGAAAGTGTAAAAAATGCAACTAACTGAAGACAAAGCAGGATGCCAATTGCAAAGCAAAGGACAATGGGTAACTGGTTGATGAACTCAAGGGGATTTTAAAAAACGATCCACTTGTGATCTGGAATATACTGGCTGAAAGTGTGAAGGAAACAGATTCAGTAGTATCTTTCCAAAGGAAGTTAGAGACATATTAGAAAAAAGAAAAAAAATGCATTGCTACTGGCAAATGGGACTCATTGGAAAGGTCTTTCAAAGAGCCATAACAGGTATGATGTACTGAATAGCCTATATCTGTATAATAAATCACATATTTTGCAGGTAACATATTTCCCAGGGTTAAGCTTATAACTTGGAAACATATTTTTCTTTGTAAAATTATTGGCTGAAAATAATAAAGAATGAGACTAAATTAAGCCATGTAGCATTTACAATGCAGAAATAGCCTAACAGGTCGATCATCCCATTCTACTTCACCTCAACCTACTGGCATATCCTTATATCTAGTTCCTTCTCATCTATTTGTGGAGCTTCCCCTTAAATGACACTTTGCTATTTATCATCCCGTGAGGCACCAAGTCCTTGCCACTCAAACGTTTTATAAATTCTTACTGGAAGTATTGAGCCACTGCAGAGTGCAAGTTCAATTTCCATTCAGCACCTTGCCACAGGAACTTGGCGCACTCTGATTTTATGCATACAATTCGTATGTAATCATCCTTCATTAACCTCATTTTGCTAAAAAGGCATCCTGATTTTATGAGGATATTTTGTTGCAGTTTCAGGCAGGTGTTGTTTACTGTAGTTTGCTGAGGTACTTTTTTAAACGAATGGTTTGCTTCAGTGCACTATTTAAACAAGTAGTAGTAAGACACACTTTTTGCTGCCAGCCCTGCCCTAATAACCAGCCTCAAATTCTGCCTGACATCGGAGAACCTATGTTCCTAGCAGCATTACAATGCATAATTAATTCGCTGAGTAACACAATTCCCCGAAACCATTGACTTTTATTCCTAAGTTTTTCCAGCGTTTTGTTTTATGACTTTTACCAGTTGTCCATTTAATTACATCAAAATAAGTAACATCATTGCATTGCTTACAAACAATGTGATACCACAGACACATCTTTCCCACCTAAATATTTGTTTTTGGAACCATTCCCGGCTTTCCTAGAACTGTCACTGTATCCGCCAAGTTTGATCACTGGTTAATGAATGGGGCAGCCAGGAGAATGTTCCAGAAGCGTCTGTGCACTCTTTCAGCTAGCCTGCTGGTTGCAATCACCGCGCTGCAGCCACCTGTCACTCACCAGGTGGAGCGTGCTCGCCGGCTTACCTGGGTACACGCTGTTCGGACCAGCTTTGACCTGGGGCTGCTGGAGTAACCTGGCGAGTTGGAGCGGACCCTTCCCACACTTTAGGTAATATCAACGTCTGATATCACATTTGGTGAAAAAAATGTTTGCATTTCTTTTGTCGCTATTAAAAGTAACGAGCAACTTTTTTTTTGCAGAAATACATTCTATTGTTGTGTTTGAGGAGCACAGGTAAGCAGAATGAAACTGCACGTCTGCCTCCTGTCCTATAAACTGATGCTACTCTGGACCGCATTGTTCAATAGAGGTAAAGTTTTGTTATATTTGTTCTTTCTTTTGTTTTAATGAGCATGTTTTCAATGAGTCTGGGCAATACCAAATTGTTATAACTGGTAAGATTTATTGCACTGCAGGATGCCATTTAGCTCATTGTGTCCATGCCTGCTGAAAAAGAACCATCCAATCAAATCCCATCCTCCAACTCTTTGGAGCAACCCGTCATGTGTTTTGAGGTGGTGGCCTGCCAATGGCCAGAGGCAAGATCTTCTGGTCCTGCCATTATCAACGGTGTTTCCTATCAAGCGCATACCTTGGCGCTAGGAAACCTGTGGTGGGGGCATGTGATTGGTGGGGCTGAAAGATCTCATCAGCATGAGCAGACACAAAATTTTGGTCAAATGTAGAATCTACAAAAAAGACATGCTGGTTAGGTGCATTGGCTATGCTAAATTTTCCCTCAGTATACCCGAACAGTATACCTGTGACAACTAGGGGATTTTCACATTGCAGTGTTAATGCAAGCCTACTTGTGAGGCTAATAAATAAATTTTAAAACTTAGATGGAGGGTAGGATTTGACTGAATAGTTCTTGTAGTTTACAGCACTGCAGGTGCCTGCCCAAGGTGTTTTCAAATGTATTGTGGGTTTCTGCCTTAATTGTCAGTATGAAGTATTTACTTTGTAACTGTCCTTTCATCCTTTCATCAATTACTTAAAGTAAAGGCTCACTGGTTAAAAGCAAATTACTGCGGATGCTGGAATCTGAAACCAAAAGAAAAAATGCTGGAAATTCTATGTCAAAGCTAAAAAGCGAAGAAAGTAACATTAGCAGCCTCTCCCCATGTTTCAGTGGCTATGACTCATTTTTCATTTCCTCACCTTGCAGTATAAATATCACTCACTTTCTATGTCTTTTAGCTTTGACAAAGGGTCATCTAGATTCAAAATGTCAGCTCTTTTCTTTCCTCACAGGTGCTGCCAGACCTGCTGAATTTTCCAGTATTTTCACTTTGGAACAAATTGCTGATCATAGAAACCCGGCACTATAATTTGGAATGAATGATGAATGTAGCAAGAAACATTTGCTTACATAAAATACAATGCAAAATTAATTGAATATATTGTTGGGAAAATGTTGGAATCAATTATTAAGATGGGGGAATGAGGGGTTGGGGTAGATACTTAGATCTCTCAAAAGACAGTGTGGTGACTGGAAATAGCTAAAAGAAGAAAGAGTGGACAAGGTAAGGCCAGGAGAACCAGTTTGCTATTACCCTCAGAGAACACCCCAAGAGCAATAGGGCACTGTGTGGTAAAGTCACTAGAATTCTGGACTGTTGCCATCAGAATAAAAAGAACAAAGAACAAAGAAAATTGTAGCACAGGAACAGGACCTTTGGCCCTCCAAGCCTGCACTGACCATGCTGCCCGATTTAACTGAAACCCTTTACTTTCGGGGGTTCATATCCCTTTATTCCCATCCTATTCATGTATTTATCAAGAATCTTCTTAAAAGTCACTATCACATCCACTTCCACTATCCTCCCAGCAACGAGTTTCAGGCACCCACCACTCTCTATAAAAAAAATCTATCTTGTACATCTCCTTCAAACCTTGCCCCTCACAAAACCTGAGCATCCTAGTAATTGACTTCCATCCTGGGAAAAAGCTTCTGACTATTCACTGGGTCCATGCCTCTCATAACCTTGCAGACTTCTATCAGGTTGCCCCTCAACCTCCGTCATTCCAGTGAGAACTAACCAAGTTTCTCCAACTTCTCCTCATAGCTAATGTCCTCCATACTAGGCAACATCCTGGTAAATCTTTTCTGTATGTTCTCCAAAGTCTCCACATCCTTCTGGTAGTGTGGCGATCAGAATTGAACATTATATTCCAAGTGCGGCCTAAATAAGGTTCTATAAAGCTGCAATATGACTTGCCAATTTTTAAACTCAATGCCCTGGCCGATGAAGGCAAGCATACAGCCTGCCTTCTTAACTACTTCTCCACCTGCATTGCCACTTTCAGTAACCTATGTACCTGCAAACGCAGATCCCTCTGCCTTTCAATACTCTGAAGGATTCTGTCATTTACTGTATATGGCCTATCTGCATTACATCTTCCAAAATGCATTACCTCACATTTGTCTGGATTAAACTCCACCTGTCATCTCTCCACCCAAGTCTCCAACTGATCTATATCGTACTGTATCCTCTGATGGCTCTCATCGCTATCTGCAAATCCACCAACCTTTGTGTCGTCTGAAAACTTCTTAATCAAACCAGTTACATTTTCCTCCAAATCATTTGTATATATCACAAATAGAAAAGGTCCCAACATGGATTCCTGAGGAATGCCACTTGTCACAATCTTTCTACAGTTACCCTTTGTCTTTGACCGAGCCAGTTCTGTATCCACTTTGCCAGCACATCTCTGATTCCATGTGACTTCACCTTCTACATCAGTCTGTCATGAGGGACCTTGTCAAAGCCTTTACTGAAGTCCATGTAGACTACCCTGCTCTACCACTGCCCTACCCTCATCAATCATCTTCGTCACTTTCTTGAACAACTTGATCAAGTTCGTAAGACGCGACTCCCCATCACAAAACCATGTTGCCTCCCACTTATTTCCAAGTGAGAATAAATCATATTTTGCAGAATCCTCTCCAATAATTTTCCTACCCCTGATGTAAGGCTCACTGGTCTGTAATTACCTGGATTATTCTTGCTACTCTTCTTAAATGAAGGAACAATATTGACTATTCTCCAATCCTCTGAGATCTCCCCTGTAACCAATGAGGGTACAAAGATTTCTCTCATAGGAAAGGTCAGCTCCTAGTATAGGTTAATTCTAAATCTTTTTGGAGTTGTTTTAAAGTGCTGTTAGCTGTGAAACTATTGTTGTGTTCAACTATACTTTCTCTTTTAATAAGCATTTGCTATAATTTAATTAAAAATTATCATACTTGGTCAGAGAAGCAATTTCCTAATTTCAGTAAACCTCATTATATCTCAATTGCAAAATCATTTTAGCAGCAGTTTCAAGCTTCCCTTTGAGATTTGGGCAGTTTGATACCTACCATCAGCTGTACTTCAACACTATCCAATCTTTTCTCATAGCTAAAATTCTCTATTCCTGGAAACATCCTTGTAAATCTCTTCTGTACATTCTCTACCATGATCACATTCTCCCTGCAATGTGGTGACCAGAAGTATGAACTCAGTAAGAATCTAGCAACACCAATTTTAAATCCAACCAATTTATTTGATAGTAAATTTGTGAGCTTTCGACACTCTGTGCCTGACGAAGACACAGAGTGTCAAAAGCTTGCAAATTTACTATCAAATAAATTGGTTGGATTTAAAATTGGTGTTGCTAGATTCTTGCTGAGTTCTTACTACCCCAGTCCAACGCCGGCATCTCTACATCATGACCAGAAGTATACACAGTATTTTAGCTGCTGTCTAACTAGCATCTCATATGGTTCTGGCTAAATCTCCTTCTGCAATACAGAAAAGTTACCCATAGCTCTCCTTGACCACCTTATCTACCTTCTCTGCTACCTTCAGGAAACTGTAGGCATACAGTCCAAGGTGCCATTTTTCTGACAAAAGATCATAGATATGAAATGTCAACTCTGATTCTATGAATGCCAATACTACCAGCTCTGCTGAGTATTTTCAGAATTTTTCTGCTTTTAATTTAGATTTCTAACATTTGTAGTATTTTGCCTTTTTTCCTCTACAATTTTCAGAATCTGACCATTTATTGATATTCCATTATCTTGTTTGCAATCCCTAAATGCATTACCTCACTGTTCTCCAGACTGTTCTTTGCAAATGTCCTTTCAGAGCAGCTGGCTGAAGTTTCATGGCATTGGCCTTGGAAACTGCATAATAAATTATAGATTAGTCTGGATGTAGTGACAGTACTGAGGCAATGCTGTCATTGTTCACTGTCATCACTCTCCCAAAACTCAGAGATTTCTTGAATTTATACATACCCAATTGAATGCTAAAATCCAGCAGTTGCTATTGGTAATACTACGCTTCTCTACAGGATGGAGATTTCAAACTGTAATTGAACATAGAACAGTATACAGGCCCTTCGGCCCTTAATGTTGTGCCAAGCTATGTCCGAACCCAAGATCAAGCTACCCAATCCCTATCATTCCAGTGTGTTCTCTGTGCCTATCCAGTAACGGCTTGAAAGTGTTCGACTCACTATCACAGTAGGCAGTACGTTCCATACCTCAACCACTCTCTAAGTAAAGATTCTATCTTGGACATCCCTCTTATATCTCCTGTCATGAATCTTATAGTTATGCCCCCTAGTAACAGTTACATTCACCCAAGGAAACAGTCTCTGAATGTCCACTCTATCTCTTCCCCCATCATCTTATTAATTTCAATTAAGTCACCTCTCATCCTCCTCCACTTAAAGAGAAAAGCTCCAGCTCCTCTTAAGAGTTACCCTCTAAACCATCCTGATAAATCTCCTCTGCACTCTGTCTCTTAAAAATTACTGAATTAATGAGAGCCCATCCACCTCCTTAGATTGCAATATCGTTATTTAAAAAGCCCAGAAAAAATACACCTTGTGAGTAAGATACAACTGGGCTTTTAACAGCCCTGTACTGAACCACCTGGAAAATTAATTTTATATTTGGTAAATGTCAATTTTTTTCCATGATGATTCCAATAGCTTCATTCATTTTTTAATGTGTTACAATATTTCAGCTCTTAATGAGTAGGTTTAAAATTAGTTATTTTATTAAAACTAAATTAAAATGAGGGTAATCAGTGCATTTTACTTCTTGGTTTGTTTTGTGGAAGACATCATTGTGATTGGCTCCTTACTCGATGACGTTACGGTTGCTGAATGCCTAGGCAACTCCTTAACTTGGCACCAAATTCAAAATTAATGCTAGGAAATATGAAATCTACACCGCAGAGCTTGCGGAAAGCATCTTCCTCAGACCTAATTGCTGCCCTGCATCCTATTGTCATTTTTCCAGTGGCTCCAGCGGAGATGGCACTTACTTTGTTTTAAGTGTTCAGTAATTCAGCACTATGATTTTCAATAAAGTCACTTTATCTCTTCACGTCACTGATATTCTCCAAATTAGGCGTGGAATTGGATAATTGATCATACTTAGAGCAGCTTAAACATAGGCAGAAAACTTCTTTTACCTGTTCTAATTTCCTAATTCATGTTCCATGCTGGTGGGATCCAAGTTGCTGAATGGGTAATAGGTTGTGCTTTTGGATTAACTGCTGTGGAGCAAGCTATCACTTTGGAATTGGAATTTGGCTGCACAATTAGTGTTGACTACTTAATGATTGAATTCCATTGTGATAGAACTTACATAATATTAGCAACCCTTGTCTCAGCAATTCAACAGAATTATTAATTCCAGTAAGCTGATTTTAGTCACTGATTAAAAAACCTTGGTCCACCAGAACTTACAGTGTTGTTAATATAAAAATTGCAAAATAGCAATTACTTACATTTTGTCAACTATTTGAGAGATTGTATCATTTCAGTCCTCTAGTGGTACATGTTTGTGGTTAGTTTTATTGCAATGTCAGAGTTTGGCTATCAAAATAAGGATTTCTGCACAATGTACCTAGGAGTAATTGGGCAATAAAATTACAATTTGTTTGAAGATGGTGTCTTTTGAGTTCCTTTTTTAAAGTTCTACTCTCGAAATAAATAGGTTAAGCTAAATAATTTTTATAGAGCCTAAAACATTATTTTGCAATTGTTAGGGAGAGCCTTGTTTTATTTTACATCAGTTTCCAGAATAAATTACACTTAAAATACAGTCTAGTAAAAAAGACAATAAATAGGGGGAGGGGCACTGTGGCACAGTGGTTAACACTGCTGCCTCACGACACCGGAGATTAACGTTCAATTCTGGCCTCGGGTCTCTGTGTAGAATTTGCATGTTCTCCCTGTGTTTGCATAGGTTTCCTCCGGATGCTCTGGTTTTCTCCCACACTCCAAAGTTGTGCAGGCTAGGCAAATTGGTCATGTTAAATTGTCCCTCACTGTCAGGGAGACAATACATGGGGTTATGGGGATAGGGTGGGGTTGTTGTCAATGCAATCTTGATGGGTTGAATGGCCTCTTCTGCACTATAGGGATTCTATGTATAAATAAAATTAGAATATAATTTGGTTATTATTTTTCACTATATTGTACAATGCATTGAAATAAGAATTTGCTTCTTGTTTGAATAGGAACAGAGTCAGCAGATGGAAGATACGCTCAAATGTTATTTAAGGATTTATTTGAAGATTATACAGATGCTCTCAGGCCTGTAGAAGATACAGATCTAGCCTTGAATGTCACTCTGAAGATTACTCTTTCCCAAATTAAAGATATGGTAAGGTTTGCTTAATAGCTTCTTTCCCTGAACAATTCTTCTTTTTCTTCTTCAAGTTGTTAATGTCTTTTTTTTTGATCCAGCTCCACCTTTTATCATCTCACTCAGAGCACTGTTCTTCACCTCTGAACCTTGATATGTGTGTTAACAGGCTATGCAGTTGCTAAGAGCACCACACCCAATTCTAATATTTGGACATAAATGCTTTTACCATAAGTTTCAGGGTAGGAATCAAAAACAGGGTTTTTGATCCCCCAACCTAGTAATAAGAACATAAGAACATAAGAAATAGGAGCAGGAGAAGGCCATACAGCCCCTCGAGCCTGCCCCGCCATTGAGTAAGATCATGGCTGATCTGTAGTGGTTCAGTACCACTTTCCCGCTTTCTCCCTGTAACCCTTAATTCCCTTGTCAATTAAAAACCTATCCACTTTTGACTTGAACATATTCAGTGAGGAAGCCTCCGCCACCTCATCAGGCTGAGAATTCCAAAGATTCACCACCCTTTGCGTGAAGAAACCCCTCCGCAACTCTGATCTGAACTGCCTCCCCTAATCTTGAGGCTGTGCCCTCTAGTCCTGCTATCTTTGCTAAGCAGGAAGAGTCTCTCAACCTCTACCCTATCCATCCCCTTCATTATCTTATACATCTCAATAAGATCCCCTGTCAGCCTTCTAAACTCCAAAGAGTAACTACGGCTTTTTTCCACAGGTAATTCGGTCCATAATTTGAGCACGCATTCGGCAGGTGGTGCGGGTACAGCTCTTGGATGTTGATTCATGGGTTGCCTGGTACCTCATGTCGTATATGAGTGCTTTATGTGGACCATCTGAAGGGCACCATGACAGCTCAGAGACTATCGATGTGGCTGTGCAGACACTTGGAATTGGGCCGGTGTCTGCGGGAGTTTGCGCGTTCTCCCCGTGGTTGCGTGGGTTTTCTCCGGGCACTCCGGTTTCCTCCCACAACCCAAAAATTCGCTCTTAGGCTGATTGGGTAACAAATTGTCCCTATGGTGAAAATTTTCCAAATTAGGAATAATATATATATTATTATATAGGAATATTAAAATAGGATAATGTATTTGGTATGACGGCGGCGCGGGCTCGTTGGGCCGAAGGGCCTGTTTCCCGTGCTGTGTTGCTTAATAATAATTAATAATAGTACAAACCTGGCCTATTCAGTCTCTCCTCATAATCCAACGCACTCATCTCCAGTATCAGCCTAGTGAACCTTCTCTGCACCCCCTCCAAGGCCAATATATCCTTCCTCGAATGCGGCGACCAAAACTGCACACAGTACTCTAGCTGCGGCCTCACCAGCACCCTACACAGCTGCAAAAGTACCTCCCTACTTTTATATTCTATCCCCCTAGCTATAAAGGCCAACATTGCATTTGCCTTCTTAATCACCTGCTGTACCTGCATACTGTATTTTTGCGATTCATGCAGAAGGACCCTCAGGTTCCTCTGCACTGTCGTATGTTGCAGCTTTTCTCCATTTAAATAGTAATCCTTCCTACCATTATTCCTACCAAAGTGGATAACCTCACACTTGCTAACATTATACTCAATCTGCCAGGTCCTCACCCACTCACTCAACCTATCCAGATCCCTCTGCAGGCTTTTTACACCTTCCACGCAATTTGCTTTTCCACTCATCTTCGTGTCATCAGCAAATTTCGTCACCCTACACTCAGCCCCTTCCTCCAGATCGTCTATGTAAATAGTAAATAGTTGAGGTCCCAGCACCGATCCCTGGGGCACACCAATAGTCACCAGGTGCCAATCAGAATAGCACCCATTAGTACCTACCCCCTGCTTCCTATTAGACAACCAATCCTCTATCCAGTCTAATACCCTACCCCTAACTCCCTGCACCCTAACCTTCTGCAGCAATCTTTTGCGAGGCACTTTATCAAACGCTTTTTGGAAATCCAAAAACACCACATCCACCGGTTCCCCTCTATCTACCACACTAGTCACTTCCTCATAGAACTCCAATAAGTTCGTCAAGCACGACTTCCCCTTAACGAATCCATGCTGCGTCTGCCTGATCAAACAGTTTGTATCCAGGTGCTTCATTATTTCTGCTTTGACGACAGATTCAAGCATTTTTCCGACTACAGACATTAAACTAACTGGCCTATAATTCCCTGCCTTCTGTCTGTAGCTTTTTTAAACAGCGGCGTAACATTAGCCAATTTTCCGGCACTTTCCGGAGTCCTGCGAATTTTGAAAGATAATTACCAGGGCATCCGCTATCACTTCTGCCATTTCCTTGAGGACCCTGGGATGCATTTCATCCAGTCCTGGGGACTTATCTGCCCTCAGCCCATTAGCCTATCAAGCACTACCTCTCTAGTGACTGTAATCTCATCAAGGACTTCATCTCCTACCACCCTTCTATTCTTAATTTTGGGCAAGCTATTTACGTCCTCCTCAGTAAAGACTGACACAAAAAACTTATTCAAGGTCTCTGCCATATCCCTGTCATCCACCATTAAATCACCCCTCTCATCCTCCAAGGGTCTTACATTAACTCTGGCTATCCTCCTATTCTTCATATATTTATATAAACTCTTACTGTCCTTTTTGATATTTCGAGCTAGTTTAGCCTTATGTTGCATCTTTCCTTTTTTAATCACCTTTTTAGTCATTCTTTGCTGTTGTTTGAAACTTTGTAAGAGGTCTGACAACATCAATTTTAAATCCAACCGATTTATTTGATAGTAAACTTGCTAGCTTTCGGCATTTGTGCCTTCGTCAGGCGAATGAGGTGTTCTGGTCTCCAAAAGCCTCCCAGAACACCTCATTCACCTGACGAAGGCACAAATGCCGAAAGCTAGCAAGTTTACTATCAAATAAATCGGTTGGATTTAAAATTGGTGTTGTCAGACCTCTTACTGAGCTTACCCCAGTCCAATGCCGGTATCTCTATATCATGTTTGAAACTTTCCCAATTCCCAATTTCTCCGATTGCCCACTATTTTTAACCATTCTGAATGCCTCAGCTTTTGATTTAATACTCTCTTTAATTTCCTTGGAGAATCATGGCTGATTTTCCCTTCTCCTACAGTCCTTCTTCACCATCGGAATATATTTTTGCTGAGTACCGAAAAAGATCTCTTTAAAAATCCCCCACTGTTCCTCAGCTGTCCTATCAACCAGCGCACTCATGATGTTGAGAACAGTTCACATAGCACAGGTCAGAGATTTAACCCTGGGATTTTCCCACTTTATGCGGTTTAGTTGCTCGCTGGAAAAGTTTGCTGAGCCATCAAGGGGAATCTACTTGAAAATACGACTTCTCTATTTATCACTTATCTGGATAAATATGCAATATATAGATGGTTCTTAAAGCAATTCATATTGAGCTTGAGAAGCTAAATTCTGATCTGATAATTATTTTGAAAAGGCAACAAAGACAAAAAATTGAGTCATTTTGTTGTTGAATGCTTAAGATATCAATATCATACTACGTATTGAATACTTACACAATGTCGCTGGCACCAGCAGTGGGCCATTCAGCCATTCAAGTCTGCAGTGATTCTCAAGAAGAGCATTTTATCCAGGTCCATCCCCCTGCTCTATCCCTGTAATCCCACACATTTAACATGGATAATCCATCTAAATAGTTTAGATACTAAGGGGCAATTTCGCATCTTTGGACTATAGGAGGAAACAAGAACACTCAGGGGAAACCCACACAGTAATATAGAGAATATGCAAACTCTACACAGTCTCTCAAGGCTGGAATCAATCCTGGATCCCTTGGGCTGTGAAGCAGCAGTGCTAACCACTGTGCTACTGTAGAACCCTTTGAGTCTGTTCTGTCATGCAATCTGATCATAGCTCGGCTGTTCCTCAACTCTTGATACATAGCATTCATTAGTCAATCCTATCGATTGTAATTCACTCTCACCTTTGTTCCATAATGTTCTGGGTTCAAGTTCTGCTCCAGGACTTGAGACATATACATCACAGCTGACACACCAATGCAGTACTGAGGAAATACTGTCTATTGTGACTATTGCATTGCTCTTTGGGGGAGTTTGCTGTAGGCAAGTTGATTACATTACAACGATAACTCCACTTCAAAAAGTACTTCATTGGCTCTAACACGCTTTGAGATGTTGGATGATTGTGAAAAGCACAATATAAATGTAATTTTTTAAAAAACAAAAATCTATCAATCTCTCAATCCTGGAAATTATAAATACCCCAGCATTCCAGTTTTTCCAGGGAGTGAGTTCCAGATTTCCATTGCACTTTGTATGGAGAAGTATTTTTCCAATTTCACTGCTATATACCACAACTTTTAATTGTTCTGGATTTCACATTAGCTTCTGCCAATCCTAATAATATTGCTTGCTGAAGTATGGTGCCAATTCCAGTTGGGGATTTGGCCAAGACCCTGTACATTTGAAACATAATGTCCTCATGTTGAATTTCAACCCCCTTGGCACACAGCAAACAATCAGTTTCAGATATATGTCTTCATATGACACATGTTGGCTGATGACTGAAAACACCAATCCTTGAGAGGCAAGCATTGTCTCAAGTGCTACAACAAGCACTCGTGGGAAGAGTCAGCTATTCAGGACTGAGAGATGAACTTCTTCACTCAGAGAGTCGTAAACCTGTGGAATTCTCTACTGCAGAAAGCTGTTGGGGCCAGGTTGTTAGATATGTTCAGAGTGGGAACTGGATGTGGCCCTTGTGGCTAAAGGGATCAAGGGGTATGGAGAGAAAGTAAAAGTGGAATATTGAAAATATATGAACAGCCATGATCATATTGAATGCTGATGCATTCTTACAGGGTCAAACAGCCTATTTCTGCACTTGTTACCTATGTTTCTATGAAACTTCCAAATATCATTATGGATTATTTTTTAACATAGTCGCCTGTTGTCAAGCTGCGATAACCACTGGTCATCTTGGTTCTTGTCAACCCTCAAGTGGTGACACCATTTTCATGGAATCCCTACAGTGCAGAAGGAGGTCATTCAGCCCATCAAGTCAAGATTGAAAATAATCCCACCAGGCTCTATCTCCATGTATTTACCTTACTAATCCCCCTTTGGAAACTAAGAGGCTATTTCAGCATTGTCAATCCACCTTGCATATTTTTGGAATGTGAAGGAAGCCAGAGGATCCAGAGGAAAACCACGCAGACATGGGAAGAATGTGCGAACTGCACACAGCCAGTCACCTAAGGCCACAATTGAACTTGGAACTCTGGCACTGTGAATCAGCAGTGCCAAACACTGTTCCACCATGCCGCCCCTTCGTCATCTCTTGATTCCCAAGTATGATGATTGATGTTTAGAGTCTAAGTCAAACAGTTATTACACAGCAACAACAAAAGTGGTATCCAATAACAGCATGTGCTGTCAAGCCAAAATGACCTCTGCCTACCACACAGATGAGTATAACAGCTTCACTGAGATATGTACATATTCATGGGGATTCCCCCAAGAGCCTAAATGTGAGTATAACCCCTGGGGGCAAGGGACATGGCTAAGCAGTGCCCTGGCAATTCCACATGGCACAGCTCCCTGGCACAGAGGCAGGCTGTAGTGGGAGCTTTATGGGGAAACAAGGGAGATTTATTTATTTGTGGTGGGCCAAGGAGTGGATATGACAGCTGGGCCAGCAATGGCTGCTTGAGTGGAAATTTGGGGAAAGGGACCAGATGCTGGTGATATTTAGGGGTTGGGAGGGTGGTAACCAGCTCTGACTGGGTGTGGGGCAGTTCTGATCGTGGGAGCAGGGCTCTGATCATTGATGGGAGGGAGGAGTGTGGCTCAGATCATGAGAAAGGAAGGAACACATGGGACCTCAGTGTGGGGGAGAGGTTGTATTTGGAAACTCTCTTTTCTTATATAAAGTGTCCTAAGATCTGGAAAGAAAACCGACCTGTTTCCCTGCAGAGAAACACTTCATTTTACTTGCCAGAAAGGACATTTTGTCAAATTCTGGTAAGATCGTTCCCATTGTGTCCAACATTAGATGTGAATCTGAGATTGCGCAAAGATTATCAGTCAGCTTCATAATTTGGCTCACTTGTGCATGCGATAAGTTACACATCTCACACACATGGCTCTCTCCTCTGCAAACAAAATGGACTTGGCCATGCATGTGCTTTTTTTAACTGATAGTTGGGAAGACAGTTATTTCCTGGTGCATTCCTCACAGCAATGCCATTACCAGTCAAACCTGCCTGGTTTGAATTGAATTAACCTTTGTGGTTAATTGTTCTCTGGTGTATTCTCCATGGCAACACCTCTACCAATGGGAGTCAATTTGCTAATTAATGGAGAAAGAATGTAGGGGGGAGGTATATGATAAAGGGTAGACCTATTAAAAGTATAGAAACACAGAGGGACCTGGGGGTGCAGGTGAACAAGTCTCTGAAGGTGGCAGAGCAAGTGGAGAAGGTTGTGAAGAAAGTATATAGTATGCTAGCCTTTATAGGAAGGGGTATAGAATACAAGAGCTGGCCTTTAATGTTGCAGTTGTATAAAACGCTGGTTAGACATCATTTGGAATACTACATCTAGTTCTGGTCGCCTTACTACCGGAAGGACGTGGAGACTCTGGAAAGAGTGCAGAGGAGGTTTACCAGAATGCTGCCTGGTATGGAAGGTCTGAGTTACGAGGAGAGGTTAGGCAAATTGGGACTGTTTTTCTTAGAAAGATGTAGACTTAGAGGATATCTGACAGAGGTGTACAAAATCATGAAGGGGATAGCTAGAGTAAACAGGGTTAAGCTTTTTCCTAGGATGGACTCGAATAGCACGAGGGGTCATGGGCTTAGGGTGAGGGGGGTAAGGTATAATTTGGATGCTAGAGGGATTTTTTTCACACAGAGGGTGGTGGGGGTATGGAATGCGCTGCCAAGTAAAGTGGTGGAGGCAGGCACTCTGGAGTTATTTAGAAATACTTAGATGGGCACATGAACAGAATGGGAATGGAGGGGTATAGAAAACTGATTTAAAATAGGGATCATGAGCCTTGGGAGTCCCTGGGAAGTGTGTAAATAGATGATGACATTGATGTACTTGTTTTTATCCTACAGGTGCTTTGGTCCACCTTGTTGTCTAATGAGGGGCATACACACGATGGGTCGTGAGAGGGCTGCTCTTGGATCTTTTTCGAGAGTATCCTATTGCTTCACGTCATTAGTGTACGCTTGACCTGGACCATTTGATGGGCAACACGACAGCTCAGTGACTATTGCTGTGCTGTGCAGATACATGGATTTGGGCCTGTGTCTGTGGGAGTTTGCGCATTATCCCCGTGCTTGCGTGGGTTTTCCCCAGGCGCTCCGGTTTCCTCCCACATCCCAAAGATGTGCTCTTATGCTAATTGGCAAAACAAATTCTCCCTAAATTGTCTTAAATTTGGTTTTTAATCCGTAGATCTGTAAACATGGACAGGGATCGCAGGTAGAGATGGGAACATCAGGGTGGCAGCACGGGCTCGTTGGGCCGAAGGGCCTGTTTCCCGTGATGTTTTGTTCTTTGTTCTTTGTTCACACTCTTCTCATGCAGTATAAATTGTTCCCTTTGAAGTTGGTATTCTTATGAATCTGTCCTGACGGTGCAAGATAAAAGACATTTATAAGAAGTTGATTGTAATTTGAGAGAGGATATGGAATAAATTTGTAATAGTATTTGAATTATATTTATTTTGAAGTAATTTTCTTTTTCATATTTGTAGGATGAAAGGAACCAAGTTTTGACTGCGTACCTTTGGATTCGACTAATCTGGTTTGATGCTTTTCTTAAGTGGGACCGAGACAAATATGATGGACTTGATGTGATCCGAATACCCAGCAGCTCTGTGTGGAGACCTGATATTGTTCTATACAATAAGTAAGTTAGAATGCCATTGCTTTGTTGACAGTTACAACTTCCAAAGAGCTTCAGTGTCTTTGGCACTTTGAGGTGTCCTGTGAAAAGTGCTATAAAAGAGTTTTTTTTAACAGTTGCATAAACTTCAGCATTGAATTAAATAAGCATTATTGTGAGTAAAATTTAATATAAACTCTTAATTTACTAATATAGAATAATTTTGTCTCTAATTGGTTTCACAGGAATCTATTATTTAAGGCATTCCACAAATTCCTCTTCTGGACTACCTTTGCTGATTTGATTTGTCCAGTCAATATGAAGATTATTGTCCCCAAAAGTGTTAAATTGGCTTGTTAGAAGTTAGAATGACTTCTTGCTTAATGTCCAGTCAAAGGAAATCATGTACCCATTTTGGGAATTCCATTCTCCTTGCTCCATTTATTTCTTCTCTGTCAATGAACAAGTAATTTAAACTTCTGATTTGATATATTTTTGTCACAAGTATTGGTATGCAGTGAAAAGTGTTGTTTCTTGCGTGCTTTTAAAAAAAATAGATAAAGCAAACCGTTTGTAGAATACATGGGGAGAAGGAAAGGAGAAGGTGCATAATGTGTTACAATCATAACGAGAGTGTAAACTTAATATAAGGAACAAATCTAGAGCATCTAAATGTTGTTTTAAATCTAGAACAACTTTCCCCTTTATAAATATCATCATCTCTTTTTTCTACTTTGTCACTTTTCCTATTTTTGTGTCTTCTACAGATATTACAACATGAACCAATGAATACGCATGCTTGTATTAAATCCAGACTTTTGACATAGTTGCTCCAGCTTAATTCCTAAACTGAACATTGCAATACGAATGCTTTGTTTTTTGTTTGTCCTTAAAAGATGTTCCATTCCTCTTCATTTCTTTTTCTGCAGGCCAATAGTATTTCTGTATCACAGTCTGAATTTGAATATCATTACCCTATGCCTCCAGAACTAATGCTTAAAAGATGCATTAGAACCCTAGTATATGCAAATATGGAGCTTAATTCTGTTTTACCATCCCTTGGGGGAAATTGGGTTGCCCTGGGTAGAACAGGTGCCACATGTGCAGGTATGGATCTGGGCTAATGAGTGGTTGCCACCAAAAAAAAGTAAGTTTGCCTACAAGATTTACATGAGCCTGGAGGAGCAGATGTATACTTTACAGCTAGCTATGATTGGTTGCTTCTGTTGTCATAACTCTATTCACTCCTGGCACATACCATTGCTGACAAAGTTAGTGGCACAACATTTATTTTCCAAACTGTGAAAGTTGTCTGCAGAGACATTGCTGTTTGCAGATTGGATTGCTGAAATTATTTTGAAATAAGGCCTGAGGTAGTGTCAGTTCTGAGCCCAAAATTTGCCCAAGACAAACTTTTGCCAGTATAAGTCCAAACAGAAGAATGAGCAAAATAACAGTCATGCCTTTATTTTCTTTGTGAATTTAACTATGATGGATAGGGTGAGGAAATTTGGAGGATTTTCACAGGCTTAAAGCCTTCCTTTTCTAAGTGGAATATGTGTGAAGGCCAGGCAGTGGACAAACAGGTTTTAATCTTCACTATTTGGGAGTAAGTTGGCAGAGCAGATTACCCTCTCATCATAGAACCTGCCTGACATTTGCTGGTTCAGATGAACTGCTCAGCTAGATTGTCACCCAGTGTTGGAGATGAATATCCACGCTATTTGTTCAAAGGAAGCAAAATTAAAACTTCATCTATAAGTTGGTTTTACAGTTGGAAAACAGGATAGAGTAGTTTAACAATGACCCCGTGGGCCAGATTTCAACAGAAGGCTTTGTTCAAGAAACAGTTAGCACTGCAAGGAAGAAATGCCTTGGGAGAGAATGAGGGAGGGCAGAAAATTAAAGTAGTTGCACTTATTTTTTTCTCTCTTATCATTTGTACTGATGACATGACTGAATATTTTCTTAAGATATTTTGTAATTTACTTCCATGAATGCTTTGGAACTTGTCATTTTAGAGCTGATGATGAGTCTACGGAATGCATGGAGACGAATGTGGTGTTAAGATATGATGGGCAGATTATGTGGGATTCTCCAGCAATTACTAAGAGCTCGTGTGTAGTGGATGTGGCCTACTTCCCATTTGATGATCAGAGATGTAACCTTACTTTCGGTTCTTGGACCTACAACGGAAACCAAGTCGACATCACAAATGGGCTTAACAGTGGAGACCTGACTGATTTTGTGGAGAATGTAGAATGGGAAGTACATGGAATGCCAGCAACAAAGAATATAATAACATATGGATGTTGTTCGGATCCTTATCCAGATATCACTTACACATTAATCCTCAAAAGAAGATCTTCCTTTTACATTTTTAACTTGTTGATTCCATGTGTAATGATCTCATTCCTGGCACCATTAGGCTTTTATCTACCAGCTGATTCTGGGGAGAAGGTATCTCTTGGTGTGACTGTGCTCCTCGCACTGACGGTGTTTCAGCTGATGGTTGCAGAAAGCATGCCTCCATCTGAAAGTGTTCCATTGATTGGTAAGTGAGCATTAGTAAAGTTGTCGATGAAAGGTCATGGTCAAAATTATGGACGGGAATGTAATTAATCTTAATTCTACAATTTGCAAAATTTCTATAATGTATGTTGTGACAAAATATACTGTCCCATCCAGAATGTTACTAGTTTTGATACAAAATCTTGCACATATCATTGATTTGCTTCTAGGTACACCTTGTCTATTATTGCTTGGCATAAACAACCCATAACTTGTTTATATTTGCATCACTTGAACAATGCTCATTGGGGGTTATATCCTTGGGGTTTCTTTCACTGTGCTGCTGTACTTTTGATAGAGATACTATTTATGTGCTTAAGTTAACTTTCTGCCAAATATCAAGCAGGCTTACAGTAGTGGAATGGGCATTGGCCTTTTAATAAGTGCGTGTGGATGGAATTTGCACACTCCAGCACCTTCCCCCAACTTGGGCAATGTTGCTTACTAATTTTATCAACTGAGCATTTGATTAAGGGATCTCATGATCAATGTAATGATTGGGTCCCTTGTGAAGTAAACTTTTGTTTAATTGAGGCCATTGGTTCTGGCCTGTTTCAATCTGGAGGTTCGGGTGCATCTGGAGAGTGTCTCCAGCCAATATGATGGGGTCCATCATTGGCTTTCCATTCCCTGGATGCATTAGAATGTAGAACATAGAACACTACAGCACAAACAGGCCTTTTGGCCCACAAGTTGTGCCGATCATATCTATACCTACCAGGCAATAGAACTATCTGTAACTCCCAATCCCACTAAATCCCATGTACTCATCCAGAAGTCTCTTAAAAGACCCCAGCGAGTTCGCCTCTACCACCACTGACTGCAACCGATTCCATTCACTCACCACCCTCTGAGTGAAAAACTTACCTCTAACATCTCCTCTGTACTTTCCCCCCAGCACCTTAAACCTGTGTCCTCTCGTAGTGACCATTTCAGCCCTGGGAAATAGCCTCCAAGAATCCACTCTATCTATTCCTCTCAACATTTTATAAACCTCTATCAGGTCGCCTCTCCAGGGAGAAGAGACCAAGCTCTCTCAACCTATCTTCATAAGGCATGCCCTCCAATCCAGGCAACATCCTTGTAAATCTCCTCTGCACCCTTTCAATAGCTTCCACATCCTATATTGAGGTGACCAGAACTGCACACAATGCTCCAAGTGGGGTCTGACAAGGGTCTTATAAAGTTGCAGCATTACTTCCCGATTCCGAAACTCAATCCCTCTATTAATGAAGGCCAGTACACCATATGCCTTCTTGACCACATCCTCCACTTGCAGGGCAGATTTAAGAGACATTAAATTCCCTGATTGCCGCAGTTCCTATATTCAGGTCTCACTGCAGATGTATTACTTTATTGTGTGACTCATTTCATAACACTTGAAGATTGTTTTCACATCATTCATTTCCTTTTCTAGTCTTTCCACCCTCTCTACCTTAAATTTATTCTCTACTTCCACTTGCATTTTATCAACTGACATTGATAGCACAATTCTGCACATACCTGTTTATCTCTTTTATTTTCTAACTTGTGTTCCTTCATGACATTACTTATTTACTACCGCTTTTTTGACATTTGCCTTCCTCTGGAGTTCCACTTTCTCTAACTCCAGTTGTCTGATTTTCTTTTTCCTCTCTCATTTGCCAAAAGTCAGATGGCTTTCATTAATGGTACTTGGTGAGAGAGCTCTCTGTCCTTCGCTAGCCTTTTCCATCTCCAGTTATCCCCTTATACAAAGTTTTAAAAGTTTATTTATTAATATCCCAAGTAGGCTCACATTAACACTGCAATGAAAGTTACTGTAAAAATCCCCTAGTTGCCATAATCTGTTGCCTGTTTGGATACACTGAGGGAGAATTTAGAATGGCCAATATACCTAACCAGTACGTCTTTCAGTCTGTGGGAGGAAACTAAAGCCTCCAGAGGAAGCCCACACAGACACAGGGAGAATGTGCAGACTCCAGAGAGACAGTGACCCAAGCTGAGAATTGAACCAGGCTCCCTGGCACGGTGAGGCAGCAGTGCTAATCACTGTGCCAACCAGCTGCCCATTCTAATTCATTTTCTTTTAGTGATTTATATGATCGTTGATATTCTTGTTGGATTTTGCAATTATCAATTGTGCAAATCTACTACAGGATTAACAAAAACGTAAGTGAGTTTGTGTTTTTTTAAGTTTGGAGACTGAGAATTATGGTTGACACAGTATTGCACTAAATCCAACACCTTTCATTGAGAATTTTAAAGAAAATCGTTTCAATTAAATCATGGATCTACCCATCAGACAGTCAATCTGAGACTGCTGGAAGTCCCTTAAGAATGATCGTTGACTGACATCTTCCTGCTTGGTTCACTAGGACTCATTGATACATACCTTCTATTGTCATTCTTGAGTGCTCAAGTGTAGGGGATTTTCAGGAGTTTACAGACAGTTTTTGAAAGGGCTCATGCAAAATCCTATTCTGGATGTGGATTGGTTAGTTGGGTTTATATTTGGCTCTTGATTGATTAGCATATTCCCAAGATGTCTTCCATTGGATTACTATAAAAGGATTACTCTGTATTTACATACCAAAATAAAGACAAAATATGGCCGATGCTGGAACCTGAAACAAAAAAAAGTTGCTGGAGAAGCTCAGCAGGTCTCATAGCATCTGTGGAGAGAAAATTGATCAATGTTTTAAATCTAGATGACCCTTCAGCAGATCTCTTTTACCAATGAAAACATTTTGAAGGGAGGGGGTGATTGGAGTAGGACTGGAACATGGAATGTTCCACATGCCTCATAGAGATAGGCATAACTAGGATCCATGTGGGTGTCCGTAGCCAGATCTTTTATTTGGAGGAAGTAAAGACAAGTTAAAGAAGAAATTATTGAGTGAGAGAATAAGTTCAGACAGATGGAGGAGAGTGATGATGAATGGAATTGTTCAGGCCTCTGTTTGAGGAAGAAGCAAATATTTCTCAGGCCATCTTGATGGGAAATGGGATCTGTAGAGATTGGACGCACATGATAAGGAGGAGGCGGTTTGGACCACGGAACTGGAAGTTTTTGATATGGCATAGGGTATTAGAGGAATCATGGATCACAGGTGGGAAGACTCTGGACAAGAGGAGAGAGGATCAAATCAAGATAGAAGGAAATAAGTTCAGTGGGATAGGAACAGGCTGACACAACGTGTCAGGACTGCTGGGACAGTCCTGTTTGTGGATTTTGGGAAGTATGTAGCAGCAAGATGTTTTGTGTTGGATTTGAGATTAGAAGCTGTGGAGGGAAGATCTATGAAGGAGATGAGATTATTTGCAGTCTGGAAACAATGGCTTGATGTTCCGTTGTGGAGTCATGGTCCAGGGGAGGTAGGAGGAATCGTTTAAGAGTTGGCGCTCAGTCTCTGTGAGGTAGTGGTCAATATGCCAGACAACAACACCTTGTCAGCTGATTTGATGACAGAATCAGGGTTGGACATGAGAGAATGAAGTACAGCAAGTTGAGGAGGAAACAGGTTAGAGTGGGTGAGAGATGTAGAAAAACTGAGACATTCTTGTTGAAATGATCAAGAGCAGGCAAGTGAACAGAGGGAGGGGCTGGAGGTGGGTGAAATGATTTGTTGAAAAGGGGATGGGGCAAGGACTCCTGCCCAAAGAAGTGAACATGGAGACAATGATGGCAAAGAAGAGTTCAGCATCGTGTCAAGCCTGAAATTCGTTGAGGTGTAAGGGTACAAAGTTAAGTCCTTTGCTGAATACAGCACAGAGAGGGGAAGGTCAGAGGGTGTGGTGAGTAAGCAACGAGAGTTGGGTTTCGGAGAGATGGGAGGAGGTGGATGGCCCCAGATGGGTGTTAGTATCGATGAGTTGTTGGAGCCTGCGTTCTTTAACACTTAAGAAGAAGAGGAAATGTTTCTTGTTAATACATAGGTTGAGATGGAGAATGAAGTGAAAATGGGGATAAGGACAGTTTTGAGAAAGAATGCTGCTGGATAGAAATGTCAAAGATGCGCAAATGGCGGTGTATGGCACAGAGCTTGGATCTCAGGATGTGATGAGAAGAGATGTCCATGAAGCTTTGAATGTCCTGGAGATACCTGTAATTCTTGGTGGATTTGAAAGATAAGGGATGGAACTTCATTAGGAGTCACATGGGGTGAATTGAAGATGGAGACAGTTGCTGAGGAAAGAAACATGGCTGTGAAAATGAGTTTTCTTAAACACCTTGTTGAACATGAGGAGGGAAATAAAAAACAATGGTGGACAGGGTGAAGAAGACAAATGGAAATTCTATTGGAAAGAAGAGCAGTACTTCTTCAGGGAAGGCATTCATGAAGAAAAATGGCAGTGAGTTAATGCACTAAGATAAAAGCAAAATACTTCAGATGCTGGAATCTGAAATAAAAACAGAAAAATGCTGGAGAGACTCAGCAAGCCCTATGGCAGCTATGGAGAGAGAATAAAGCCAACATTTCGAGTCTGGTGTACCCTTCAGCATGAAACATTGGCTCTAATCTCTCTCCACAGAAACTGTCAGACCTGCCAAGTTTCTCCAGCATTTTCTGTTTTTTCAAATCTGTAATTCTATGTTTGAGTTTGAGTCTTGTCATTGATGGCAGGTGGCAGGAAGAATCAGAAAACTAGATCTTGACAAAGAGATCCTCATTTTCCAAGTCTCGTGATATTTTGCACCTGTGTCACCATTTGAGATCACATTGCCATTTGTGCTCATGGCAAACACGGCATAAAATCATAGCAATTCAATTCCAACATATTAGATAATGCTCTGAACTCCCAGCCAGGCTGTTAATCCTTTGCATATGCTTTTTACTAAAGCTGTTATGCTCATTCTTTTCTTCCCTTCATTTTTCACTTCCTATGTTCAGTCTGGTTCTTGCTTATATTTTCAATTTGCCATCTACCACATGCCCCTTTGATCCACCAGCTTAATAAATTTCCTTAAGATGGACAAACTGTCCGAGAAGAAACATTTCAAACCAAAGGAAAAGTGGCTGGTGCCACTTTTGAATCCATGAATTCTTTGATTGGCAACAATAAGATAACTCCCGCATAAAGGAGTATGGTCTGTACTAATAGAACTAAAAGAAATGGGTGTATCATCTGGTTTGGGAGACATTTGAATAATTAATTTTATTAATATTAATTTTATTATGGTGTTTTTACTCATCAACAGATTTGTGTATTGAGTAGAATGTACAAAATAATATATTATACATGTTGCCTATGGCGGTAACAACTTTGATTAATCAAATGGCCTTCTTAAAAATTCTGTGCTGGTCCTAAAATAAATTGTGTATTTTGAGTTTTGCACTGAAATCTTTAAACTATTCCAATATTTGTATCTGTTTATTCTTCAGGTAAATACTATATAGCAACGATGACAATGATCACAGCCTCCACTGCACTGACAATTTTCATCATGAATATTCACCACTGTGGACCAGAAGCCAAACCAGTTCCAAAGTGGGCAAAAGTAATCATATTGCAGTACATGTCAAAAATCTTTTTTGTGTATGATATTGGTGAGACCTGCACAACAGCACAAAAGGAAGATAAAAAAAATAACCACAGACTGCAGATAGATAACTCCAAAACCAATGGAAAATTCAGAAAAGAACAAGAATTAACAATAAAGGCCCAACTGTCTAAAAATTACCAATGCACCAACACAATTCTGAAGGAAGAAGCTAACCTGTCTGTGATACCAGTGCAGCAGTGTCCAGTATGCAACCAGAAAGTACCCAACCGACATTTTGATGGAAGCATTGCGGGCAGTTGTGTCAGTGAAGAAGATCTTGGCATGTCTTCCTGTTTCTGTTATTTGCATCGGGGCAGGGTGATAAAAAATTTAGAATTTATAGCCAATTGTTACAGAGAGCAAAAAGCAACCAGTGCTAAATCTGCTGAGTGGAAGAAGGTAGCTAAAGTAATGGATCGCTTCTTTATGTGGATTTTCTTTGTCATGGTATTTTTCATGAGTATTTTAATTGTAGGAAAAGCAACATAACTTTTCTTTCATGTCTTACTGAGTACGTAAGTAAACATATATGATTACTATAGTACAACAATTTTATACTTTGGTGCTAGTGAAGTTTGGAAGTGGATGAACATATAATGGTTATATAATCCATCAGCTCTGTACATTTAATTTCTTAAATCTAAAGGTTTTATTGTCCTTCAGAAGTTAATCTGGTTCCTGTAATGCAGCACAATATTCCTTAACTGATTATTATATACTAGGAGCAGTTTCCTCTTTGTGGAGTCTCACGACATGCAACTTTAGAAAACATTTGCTGAATTATAAGTATTGAACTGGTCTGTTTGCTTTTGTGGACCAAATATTGCTGCTTAACTACTCCTACAAGTAACGTTTGGATTGCTGCTGGGTCTATGGAACTAAGTGAAAGTTGATCAGGTACTGAAATAGAGTTACATTTCCAATCATTCATCTACACTCAGAGCACATAAGGTGTCAAACTGATATGGCACCTTCTGAGTTTTTGGATAGTTGCATTGACTTTAGTTTAGGGATGGAATCTTTGGAGAATTTGGCAATGTGTTAGTTCTGGTGAGAAAACTGATTGTGGACCTCTCCAGCTCAACTGCCTGTTTCTCTCTGGATCATGTCCCTTTTGCTGCAAAAAAAAAGTAGGCATGGTTTGCACTGTTATTCTGGTGGGACAGGGACTCTGGTTGCTTTGGGATCGGGTGCCCTTTTTACCTGGTCGTGCTAACCTGTGCTGGGGCAGTGTGAGGGGCCATTACCTGGCCATGCTCCTTTTCTCTGGGGGCTGTATTGACCTTCATGCCCCTGGAGGGATCCCCATAGTAGGTTCACATCTGGTTGCATCTGTTGTAATCCTCGTTGACAATGATGTCACAGCAGTGAGGTATGAAAATCTCATGGCAGAGGGGGCAAGCAAGTTTGTTTAATTAGATTAAAATGAATTAGAACATAGAAATTACAGCGCAGTACAGGCCTGTATTGAAATAGGGTTTATGCCCATTATGCAGGTGAACCTGACTACATCGTCAGTAAGGGATGGTGATAATCAGATATCGCGATCTCGCCGGTATGATACATGATTTCTAGATTTTGCCGGATCTTGAATCCTTTCTGGCAATCTCATGAGTCAACAGTCCGGGATCGAGATGCCCAAGCTCTTATTATTAAGTTCAGTTAAGGGGTTAAATCCATATGTCCTGGGCCTGATTCTCCATCCTGAAATACACATTTTTTGGCGTGTTGGGTTGGGAGATACGCATATCGGCCATTTCGCGGGATTTGTGCATGCGTTCCTGACACGTGTGTCTCCTGCAGGCAGAGTGCAGGCTGGAAACTGGTAGGAAGACCAAGTAAGTGATTTAACTCTATTTTTAATGTATTTTAAATGTCATTTTTGGGGCAGATAGCATCTGCCACCTTGCCAGGAGTATTTCACTCTGGCATTCGGGGAACTAGCAGTAGACCTGCTGGAGTGAAGTTGGGGGGGGGGGGGGCAATTGGGCCCTCTAGGTTCGGTTTGCTGGGGGGGGGGGGGGTGCGACATGCTGCCTGTGTATGGGCACCCTGGCAGTGCCAGCCTGTACCCACTAGCACTGCCCAAGGGCAATGTATCCACAGGGCATCGAGCAGTGCCAAGGGAGTGGGGTCTGTTGTGGCTGGGGCCTAGAGGTGATCGGTGGGGTGGGGGGGTGTCCAGCTACCACTTTGCAGATAGGACTGGTTGGAGCTGGAGGGAGGCCAGTGATTGGGATGGGTTGGTGAGAGATGTTTGTTGGAGTGGGGTGTTTGCCTCTGGGGGCTGGGAGGGGTGGTGGGGTTTGCCTCCTGTGGGAGGGGGTTTTCCAGTTGCGGGGGGATGTCGTGCCTTCTACGGAGGGGCGGGTCTCAGACTCTAGCGTGAATAGGCACTGCGCACCGAGCTTTTAATGATATTTATGATTGTGACCTCTGCATTGCACACAGTGTGGGAGATTCGAGTCTAAACTTCTATTGAAAAAACAATCATGAATTACAACATTTTCCTTACCAGTTCAGCATTTAGAATGTTTTTGGGAGATTTGGGTCCCATATAATTTATCTGGGAATGTATATTTGATCAATTAACCAGAACTAAATGGAGCAGTTGACACCACTGCATTTCTGTTCTATCAAAGCAGTTTCAGAGAGTGGAGTTTGGTCATTTTCATCCTTTTGCCTATTAGTAAGACACCACTTGCCTAGTTGAACACTTGTTTCCAGAGGAGCAGTTGGAATGGAGACTCAACGCAGAGAGCTTGTAGATAAGAGGGATTTTTACCTTACTTTTTTCAGAGGTTTTTTTTCTAAACTGGGGCCGTAAAATTGGAAGTAGGCCTCAGTGACACCTGGGAAGGCTTTTTTCCCTCAATAAGTTTGAACAGAGGCCATTATGGAGATATGGTTAGTACAGGGACAGGAATGGTTGTTGGCAGTTGCAGGATATAGATGTTTCAGTAAGAGTAGGGAAGGCAGTAAAAGAGGTGGAGGAGTAGCATTGTTAATAAAGGATAGTTTAACGACTGCTGAAAAGTATTTCGAGGGCAATCTGCCTACTGAGGTAATTTGGGCTGAAGTTAGAAATAGGAAAGGATTGGTCACATTAGCAGTTTTCTACGGGCCCTCAAATAGTAAGAGATGTGGAGGAGGAAATGGCAAAGCAGATTTTGGATAGCTGTGGAAGTCACAGGAAAGTTATCATGGGTGACTTTAATTTTCCAAATATCAACTGGAACCTTTATAGGTGGAATAGTTCAGATGGGAACTTTTCGTACAGTGTGTGCAAGAGAGTTTCCTGGCACAATATGTGGATAAGCCAACAAGGGGTGGGGCCACATTGGACTTGGTGCTGGATAATGAACTGAGCCGAATGTTAGATTTGTTTGTGGGAGAGCACTTTGGAGATAGTGACCAAATTCAGTGTCCTTCATTATTACAATGGAGAGGAATAGGCTGATAGGGTCACACAACAGGGCAAGGTTTATAATTGGGATGGGGTAATTATGTTGTGATTAGGCAAGAATTAGGGAGAATAAGATGGGAGCAGAAACTGTCAGGTCTGGGCACAAATGAAAAGTGGAGCTTTTTCAAGGAACAAATACTGCGTGTCCTTGATGTATGTCCCTGACAGGCAGGAAGGAAATGGCAGACTGAGGGAGCCATGGCTCACAAAGGAGGTTAAATGTCTTTTCAAGAGGAAAAAGGAGGCGTATAAAAGGATGAAAAAACAAGGTTCAGTTGGGTCGCTTGAGTGTAGCTAGGAGTGAGTTAAAGAAAGGGCTTAGGAGAGCTAAGAGCGGGTATGAGAAGTCCTTGGCTGGTCGGATACAAGAAAACCCCAGAGCTTTTTATTCTTATGTGAGGAAATAAAAGAATGATCAGGGTGAGGTTAGGGCCGGTCAAGGATAGTAGTGGTAACTTGTGCATGGAGTCAGACGAGATAGGTGAGACGTTGAATGAATACTTTTCTTCAGTGTGCACTAAGGAGAGGGGCCATGTTTTTGAGGCTGAGTGCGTGATACAGGCTGATAGGATGGAGGAAGTTGATGTTCCAAGGGAAGAAGGTTCCTGAGGGTTGGTAAGTCCCCTGGACCAGATGGGATACATTCTAGGATACTTTGGGAGGCAAGGGATGAGATTGTGGAGCCTTTAACTTTGATCTTTTTCCTCACTGTCCACGGGCATACTGCCAGAGGACTGGAGAGTGACAAATGTTGTTCCTCTCTTCAAGAAAGGAAATAGGAATGACCCTGGTAATTATGGGCCAATAAGTCTTACTTTGGTGGTTGGGGAGTTAATGGAAAGGATCCTGAGAGATAGGATTTATGACCTTTTGGAAAGATGCAGTTTAATCCGGGATAATCAACACAGTTTTGTAAGGAGTAAGTCCTGCCTTACAAATTTGAATTCTTTGAGGAGGTAACTAAGTGTGAGGATGAAGGTAGAGCAGTTGATGTCATATACATGGATTTTAGTAAGGCATTTGATAAGGTTCCCCATGGTAGGCTCATGAAGAAGATAAGGATGTGTGGGATAGTAGGAAATTTGGCCGATTGGATATGTAACTGGCTGTTTCACAGAAGACAGAGGGTAGTGGTAGAAGGAAAATTTTCAGACTGGAGACCAGTTACCAGCGATGTACCACAGGGGTCAGTGCTGGGTCCTCTGCTGTTTGTGATTTTTATCAATGACTTGGAAGAGGGGGCTGAAGGATGCGTTAGTAAATTTGCTGACGACACCAAGATTGGTGGAGTAGTGGATGAGGTGGGGGGCTTTTGCAGGCTGCAAAGTGGTATTGATATGATGCAGAGCTGGGCAAAAAATAGCAGATGGAGTTTAACCCCGATAAATGTGAGGTGATTCATTTTGGTAAGAGAAACTTAAATGCAGAATACAGAGTCAACAGTAGAGTTTTAAGGCATGTGGAGGAATTGAGAGATCTTAGGGTTGGTATCCACCAATCTCTGAATGTTGCCACTCAAGTGGATAGAGCCGTGAAGAAGGCTTATAGTGTATTAGTGTTTATATACAGGGGGTTTGAGTTTGAGAGCCATGGGGTTATGCTGCAATTATACCGGACGTTGGTGAGACCACATTTGAAATATTGTGTTCAGTTCTGGTGTGGAAGGACACGGAAGCATTGGAAAGAGTGCAGAGGAGATTTACCAGGATGCTGCCTGGTAAAGTAGGTCTTATAAGGAAAGATTGAGGGAGCTGGGGCTTTTCTCTTTAGAGCGGAGGAGGATGAGAGGCGAATTAATAGAGATTTATAAGATGATGAAAGGGACTGATAGAGTGGACATACAGAGACTATTTCCTCGGGTGGATGTAACTGTTACTAGAGGGCATAACTATAATATTCATGGTGGAGATATAAGAGGGATGTCTGAGGTAGATTCTTTACTTAGAGTGGTTGGGGTGTGGAATGATCTGCCTGCTGTGATAGTGGAGTCGGACACTTTAAGAACTTTCAAGCAGTAATTGGGTAGGCACATGGAGCACACCAGAATGATAGGGAGAGGATAGCTTGATCTTGGGATTGGACATAGCTCAGCACAACATTGAGGGCCAAAGGGCCTGTAATGTGCTGCTGTAATGTTCTATGTTCTATGTTCTTGTTCTATATGCAAGCAGAAATTTGAGTTACAATTATGGGAGGAAGGAACAGTGCAGGACAAACACAGAGTTCATGGAAACAATATCAAACATCCCACTCTATTCCTACTAGATCAATTTGGAAAAAGTTGACTGAATGCTGGAGCTGAGAAGTAATGCATAAAAATGCACTCATCAGTTCTGACATCAAAATAATTTCTAACATTGTCATCTATCTAGTCTTGACTGTGGTTTATCTACATATGTGACTGATTAGAATGTATAAAATTTATAACTCTTGTTATAAACTTTAGCCTTATAGCTTTGAACCAAGCAGATAATACAGAACATTAGCAATATAGTGCATTAATAATAATAGTATAGAATCATTCCATTATCTGCATCACTTGACTTCATCTCATCAATTCATTTTTTAAAATGTATTACATAACCACCAGAAAATCAGTCCAATGAGGTTTTGTAATTAGTACTCACTGGTTTAAAAAAAGGTGGTCAACACCTCCAAGCTATTTTTAAAAATCCTGTGGGATTGACAGATCTCAATAAGGATAAGGAATCAGTTGCAGGATTACTTTATTAATGTTAGTGGAGAGATTATAATGCTTAGTTGCAACATGATAGGCGGCAAGCATGTTTGTCACAATGATATTTTCCTGCTCGTCATTTTCATACAGTTGTGTTCGCCCTAATAGTATTGACATGTACCACAGTCTGGGTTGTACTGACAGATCAGATCACAGAGAAGTCAAATGACATTATTGCAGGAGTTTCTCAAAGTAGTGCACCACCTTCACTCCAGTATAGAGTCACACCGTTCGATTTTCAATTGCTTAGATAATGAAATGATTCATACTTGCATGTGATGACAAAGTGGTAATAATCATGACCATCTCAAGTAAGTTACAGTCCAACACCACCCTTACTACTTTCCATTGCCAGTCATTGCCAGGGGATGTTAGGGGTAAGTTTTTCACTCAGAGGGTGGTGAGTGAATGGCATCGGCTGCCGTCGGAGATTGTTGAGGCAAACTCGCTGGGGTCTTTTAAAAGACTTCTGGATGATTATATGGAAACAAATGGGATAGGGGGTTATAGATAGGTCTGTGGATTGGTACATATAGATGTGATCGGCGCAACTCGTGGGCCGAAGGGCCTGTTGTGCTGTATTGTTCTATGTTCAATGGCAGTATTATCATCAAAATCCTGGGAATCACAATTGATTAAAAACTTAATTGAACCAGCCACAGAAATAACATGGCTAAAAGAATAGATTAAAGATTGGATATTCTATGTGAGTCTCTCGTTTCTTGATTCCCTAAAGCTTTTCCATCCAGGTGATTAGAACAGCACCAGGGACCTAGGTTCAATTTCAGCTGTGTGGTTTTTGCACATTCTCCCTGCATCTGTGTAGGTTTCCTCTGGGTATTCCAGTTTCTTCCCACAATCCAAAGATGTGCAGGCTAGGGTGGATTGGTTGTGCTAAATTGCCCTTTAGTGTCATGGGAATTAGTAGGGTAAATACATCGGGTTATGGGGTTAGGGCCTGGGTAGGATTGTTGTCAGCGCAGGCTTCCTTCTGCACTGTAGGGATTCGATGTTTCTATATGTAAAGAGCAAGTAAGAATTATGATAAAATGACCTCCAATTTCCTTGACCACCAGTTAAGAAGCTTGAAATCTCAATTACAAAGCAATCTACTTGATCTGTACTCCATCCATCTCCTTGAACATTCGCTACTGCCAATAATAGTACATTGTGGCTTCATACTGCAGCAACTTACCAAGATTTTTTAACAATACCATCTAGAAGGGCAAGGACATCAGATACAAGGGAACAACCATCATTTCAAATTATCTTCCAAGTCACACACCATTCTGATTTGGAAATATGTTGCCTTTCCTTCATCATTGCTGGCTCAAAATCCAGGAAATTGCTACCTTTGAAACATGGATTACATCTCTTAAAGGAAACAGTGGTGAACAATAAATATGGTCCATGCCACCTAACGAACCCTCTGAATGATTTTAAAAAAACATATATAAAAATAGGAATCCCCTGGCCCATTTTTTAAAATAACAGTTGTGTTTAATTCATTGCTGCTCATTTAAGGTGAAACTTCAAGAAAATATCAACCGTTCATCCAGGCTGGTCTTCCACATCCTATCTTTGTTAACTTGATGTCAGAAGATCTAGTGGTACATTGGGTAGTGTCCCTGCCTCTGAGCTGGAAGCTCCAGGTTTTAATCCCACCCCAGGACTGATGGCCAAGGAAACTGAGTTCCTAAAACAGGCAAAGAAACCTGCAAAACCTGCAACATGCCATTAGCTGGTGGGAGAGAATCCTGGTTAGCCATGCCTAATGTGAAGTGGTGCACATCAAAAGTGACAGATTAGCAGAAAGAAATCCCACACCAGCTTAAAGTCCAACAAGTTTATTTGTAGCAAATGCCACAAGCTTTCAGAACAGGCTGTCCTTTCATCAGGTGGCTGAGAGTTCTGATCACAAACAGGACACAAAGACACAAACTCAATTTACATGCATAATGATTGGAATCTGAGTCTTTACAGCTAATCAAGTCTTAAATGTGAGTGGAGAGAGCTTTAAGCACAGGTTATTTGTTCCCAGACAGGAAAGTTAGTGAGATTTTGCAGGCAAGTTGTGAGAGTTACAGATAGTGTGACATGAACCCAAGATCCTGGTTGAGGCTATGCTCATGTGGGCAGAACTTGGCTATCAGTTTCTGCTCAGCAACTCTGCACTGTCGTGTGTTGTGAAGGCCGCCTTGGATAATGTTTACCCAAAGATCAGAGGCTGAATGCCCATGACCGGAAGCCCTCCATATACACAGGATCTGCTCAGATGAGGACGATCGCAACAGACACTTCCAGACGCTGAAAGATGCCTTCATGAGAACAGGATATGGCGCTTGACTCATTGATCGACAGTTCCGACGTGCCACAGCCAAAAACCACATTGACCTCCTCAAAAGGCAAACACGGGACATGGTGGACAGAGTACCCTTCGTTGTCCAGTACTTCCTCAGAGCAGAGAAGCTACAACATCTTCTCTGGTATCTTCAACATTTCATTGATGAAGACGAACATCTTGCCAAGGCCATCCCCACAGCCCCATTTCTTGCCTTCAGACAATCGCACAACCTCAAACAGACCATTGTTCACAGCAAACTACCCAGCCTTCAGGAGAACAATGACCATGACACCACACAATTCTGCCACAGGAACCTCTGTAAGACGTGCTGGATCATTGACACGGATGCAATCATCTCACGTGAGAACACCAGCCACCAGGGACATGGTACATACTCTTGCAATTAAAACGATTATGAGGATGGAGGGATATAATTGTGAGGAGGAGTCATGTGAATTCCCATTGGGAAAGAGAAGGCTGAATATGATTAGACTTCAAGACTTTAAAGCGATTACATAATATAGACAATGAAAATCTGTTTCAACTTGTCTCAGTAGAAGCAGAAAACCTGGTCTACACTTGAGAGATTCTGGTGGGAGATGAGTTGATGTTGTGAGCAACTTTAATTTGGAGAAGTAATGATCTAGATTTTAATTTGCTTTACCTGTTGGGAGGTGGGGTGAATTAGGGGATATGGAAATGACACATGGGGGCAGGAACAATCTACACAGTGCAGGGAACCCCGAAGCTGGATTTCATTTGATTTGATTTATTATTGTTACATATATTAGTGTGCAGTGAAAAGTATTGTTTCATGCATGCTATACAAACAAAGCATACTGTTCATTACGAAAGAAAGGAAAGCATACAAAATGTAGTGTTACAGTCATAGCTCAGTTATAGAGAAAGGTCAACTTAATATAAGGTAGGTCGTTTCAAAAGTCTGATGGCAGCAGGGAAGAAGGTATTCTTGAGTCAGTTGGTACGTAACCTCAGACTTCTGTATCTTTCTCCCGACGGAAGAAAGTGGAAGAGAGTATGTCTGCAATGTGTGGGTCTTTAATTATGCTGGCTGCTTTCTGAGGCAGCGGGAAGTGTAGACATAGTCAATGGAGAGGAAACTGGTTTGCATGATGGACTGGGCTTCATTCATGATCTTTTGTAGTTTCTTGTGGTCTTTGATAGAGCAAAAGCCATACCAAGCTGTGACAGAACCTGAAAGAATGCTTTCTATGGTGCATTTATAAAAGTTGGCGAGAGTTGTAGTGGACATGCCAAATTTCTTTAGTCTCCTGAGAAAGTAGAGGTATTGGTGGGCTTTCCTAACTATAGAGTTAGCATGGAGGGACCAGGACAAATTGTTGGTGATCTGGACACCTAGAAACTTGAAGCTATCAACCATTTCCACTTTTGTCCCCATTGATATAGAGAGGGGCATGTCCTCCACTACGCTTCTTGATGTTGATGACAATCTCCTTCATTTTGTTGACATTAAGGGAGAAATTATTGTTGTCACATCTGTTCACCAGATTCTCTATCACATTCCTGTACACATCTCATCATTGTTTGAGATCTGACCCACTACGGTGGTGTCATCAGCAAATTTGAGAATCAAGTCAGAGGGAAATTTGGCCAACAATCATAGGTGTATAAGGAGGTAAGGGGCTGAGGACACAGCCTTGTGGGGCACATATATTGAGCGTGGTCATGGAGGAGATGTTGTTGCCTATCTTACTGATTGTAGTCTATGAGTTAGGAAGTTCAGGATCCAGTCGCAGAGATGAGCCCCAGACCATGGAGTTTTGAGATGAGTTTTGTTGGAATAATGGTATTGAAGGCTGAGCTGTAGTCAAATAAATATGAGTCTGACATAGATGTCTTTGTTATCTAGGTGTTCCAGGGTTGAGTGTAGGGCCAAGAAAATGATGTCTGCTGTGGACCTGTTGCAGCGATAGGCAAACTGTAGTGGATGCAGACAATCAGGGAGACCGGAATTGATTTGTGCCATGGCTAATCTTTTGAAGCACTTTGTAATGATGAATATCGGAGCCACTTGACAATAGTTGTTAAGGCACGCTGCCTGGCTTTTCTTTGGTACAGGGATTATGGTTATCTTCTTGAAGCATAAAGGGACCTCAGATTTGTGTAAAGAGAGATTAAAGATGTCTGCGAATATCCCCACTGGCTGATCCATGCGGGATCTGAGTGCTCATCTGGATACCCCAACTGAGCCAATCGCTTTCTGTACGTTGGAATGCTGGTCTGACATTGGCGATGGTGACCTCAGACATGGTGCAGGGCATCCTTTTGCTGACCTCTTGCTCAAAATGGGCATAGAATGTACCACTCAGTGGGGAGGGCTATGTTGGTGCTGGCGATTCTACATATCTTCATCTTGTAGCGTCTTATGTCTTCTAGAACTTGCCATAGTCAGTGGGAATCCATGTGGCTAGCCTGGGACTGTAGCTTGTATTTTGGCATCTTTGATAGATCTTTGTAGGTCATATCTGGATTTCTTGTATAAGTCAGGGTTGTTTGATTTGATGCCTCAGACTTGGACTTCAGCAAGCAGTGGATATCCCTGTTCATCCATGGTTTCCAGTTGGGAAACACACAGATTTGCTTCTTTGGTACACAATCTTCTACACACTTACTAATGAAGTCGGTTATTGTAGTGGCGTTCTTATTCAGGTTGGTTGTGGAGTTTTTAAAGACTGACCAATCTATTGACTCTAAGCAGTCCCATAGGAGATCATCCGATTCCTCAAATCAATATTGCACATCTTTCCTTAACAGGTTCTCCCATTTCAGTTTTTGCTTGTAAGCCTGGAGTAGGTGCACAGTCTTGTGGCCTGATTCTCCAAAGTGTGGGTGGGTGATAGAGTGGTAGGCATGTTTGGTATTTGTGTAGCAGCGGTCTAGGATGTTTAGGCCTCTCGTGGAACAGGAGAATTGTTGGTGATATCTTGGTAGGATGCTCTTGAGCTTGGCTTAATTGAAGTTTATATCCACAACGAACAAGGACTTGGCACCCACAAGATATGGTGTTTGTTGCTAATAACTAGTTAATAATCCGTAGGTTTTAGAATATAACTTCTATGTTTAGCAATTAAAATGTGAAATGTAAGATAAATGAAAATATTTGTTTAAGAAACTAGTGTACATAGTGTATACGCAGAGCAAACAAACCTGAGTTAGTCACAGTTAAAAGCTCCCTGATAATTTTCTTACAATGTCAGAGGGCGGGATGGAAAAAGTTAGACAGGGGATGACCTATCATTGAACTCGTAATAGAGCCAGAAATTCCCCACTTACTTTATCAAAAAATTAAATTGTGCAAGTCATTCCCAAATACTAAGAATTAAAAGGCAATTGGTCAACGAAGACAGAGGGTGAGGAGAAAAGGTCATAAAAATTTATTTGGGACATAGAAGTGATACGGATAAGAGAAGCAAAGAGTTTTATTGAAAATAAAATAATTTGTTTACATTCCTGCTTAAGACAATCCTAAAGCATGTCACATTGTCAGTTGGCGTTTAATGTTGCAGTTGTATAGAACGTTGGTTAGACCTCATTTGGAATACTGTGTCCAGTTCTGGTTGCCTTACTACCGGAAGGACGTGGAGACTCTGGAGAGAGTGCAGAGGAGGTTTACCAGGATGCTGCCTGGTATGGAAAGTCTGAGTTACGAGAAGAGGTTAGGCAAATTAGGGCTGTTTTCTTTAGAAAGACATAGACTGAAAGGAGATCTAATAGAGCTGTATAAGATTATGAGGGGTATAGATAGAGTAAACAGTGGTAAGCTTTTTCCTAGTTGGAATCAAATATCACAAGGGGTCACGGGCTTAGGGTGAGGGGGGGTAAGGTATAATTTGGAGGCTAGAGGGAGTTTTTTCACACAGAGTTGTGGGGGTATGGAACACACTGCCAAGTAAGGTGGTGGAGATAGGCACACTGGAGTTATTTAAGAGATACTTAGATGGGCACATGAGCAGAATGGGGATGGAAGGATATAGAAGACTGATTTAAAATAGGAAGCATGAGCCTCAGGACTTCCCTGGGAATTGCGTAAGTTGTGCATGAAATTGATGTATTTCTGTTTTACCCTACAGGTACTTCGGTCCGCCTTGTTGTCCAACAAGGGGCATACACGTGATGGGTCGTGAGAGGGCTGCTCTTGGATTTTTCGAGAGTAGCCTAGTGCTTCACATAGTTAGTGTACGCTTAAACTGGACCAGTTGATGAACAACACGACAGCTCAGTGACTATCACTGTTTGCTGTGCAGATACGTGGATTCGGGCCTGTGTCTGTGGGAGTTTGCGTATTCTTCCCGTACTTGCGTGGGTTTTCTCCAGGTCCTCTGGTTTCCTCCTACACCCCAAAGACGTGCTCTTAGGCTGATTGGCAAAACAAATTCTCCCTAAATTGTCTCGCTAATTTGGTTCCAATGCAGATTTCTATAAACATAAACAGGGATCATGGGTGGAAGTGGAAACGTCAAGGTGGCAGCGCTGGCTTGTTGGCCGAAGGGCCTGTTTCCCATGCTGTGTTGTTCTTTATTCTTCTTTGAGATGGGCTGGGGGTTCGAAATTTCTTTTATTTAATTAAGCTGGGTATTTTTAACAGAAAGTAATTATGTTTTGGTTTGGTGTAGACAGCAGCTCATTGGGTTGGGAGAGCCAAAGGGAATGTTAGTCAGGCTGCACCTTAAGCAGAGAAAATACTAACTTTATCATTCACTGAGGCTGAAGCTTAGTTTGGATTTCATTAGGGGAAAAGAAGCTGGAAGATTTGTCTAGCTCAAAGCTAGAAGATGAAATTTATAGTAATCCTTACAGAAACTTGTGGCAAAAGGCAGTTTGCAGCCAACTTAGATGTTCAGCTTGGAGCAAGCAGAGCGAAAGCATCTGCCAGGAGCTGGAATTCACCTGTGGGAATATAGAGGACCAGAGGGAAGTTTGGGGTGCTCCTGATGTTTAAATCCCTAAGAAAGAATGCAACATACCCCAAGTTTGAGCTGAGAAATCAACAGTTATAATATTTAGGAGGATTGCTCAGCCAAAAGCTAATAAAAGGATCTCCATGTAATTTTATACTTTGGTGAATAGCTGGAACACTAAGCAGAAATTAAAGTGAACCATAGAATCCCTACAGTGCAGAGGGAGGTTGTTCAACCCATTGAGTCTGCACTGACCCCCCAACAAGGCATCATACCCAGGCCTTATTCCTGTAACTCCACGTGTTTATGCTCCTAAACCCTTAATCTGCATATCTTCGGACACTAATGAGCAATTTAACATGACCTATCTACCTAACTTGCACATCTCTGGACTGTGAGAGGAAACATGAGTACCCAGAGGAAACCCACACAGACATGGGGAGAATGTGCAAACTCCACACAGAAGGTGACCCAAGCCAGGAATCAAACCCAGGTCCCTGGCGATGTGAGGCAGCACCGCTAACCACTGTGCCACCATACTGTTTGAATTCTGGGAAGCTGTGGTACATCTTTGGGTTTGTCCTCAAAGTGAATAAACTTCAGGCTTCTTGTAATGGATAATGCAATGCTTGGGGTGAGTGGAGCTATGGTGGGGAAAAGTAAAATATAGAACTGAATTGGTAGCATAAGCAATAGAGAAATATAGTTCTGGTACAGCTGAATTTTTTTATAGCTATAAGCTTGTTTTTGTTTAAAAATATGAAATGTTGTGATGTAATTTCTTTCTGTTAGTTACTGGGTATTTGGATTTCTCTTTAAACTTTAATAGCACTGAATGGGATCATAGGAGTTCAAACTCCACATTGTGTATATAAACATTACAATCCATTCCCTGCCCAGAAGTCAGCCTGATTGATAGTCTTGGCTTTCAGTCAGATGGGGAACAGCTTGGTGGACCCCTCAAGACATGAAAGGTCAATGCCAGGGTGGGAAGAGGATTGGAGGTTTCTGGGGAAGATTGGGGGTGGGAGGTGCCCAAAAGCAGGTGCTGAGCACAACGTATCCAGTATGTTGGTGTAAAAGCACTCACCTCCTGGTTTGAGCAGCTTGCATCTGGATAACTAAGTTCAAGAAATTGAAAAATAATTAATGATAATTATTTTTACTGCCAACCCATCTCCTTGGATTGGATTAATTGCTTTTATTAAAGACGGAGGTGAGAGATTTGGTGCTAATTTCTACCCTTTAAAGACTTTAATGCTACCACTCAACCTAAACCTGCCTATCTTCAGAGATAAAATTCCTAATACTTCAGTGAGCAAGTGGTAAATCTATAGAGCAGGCTCACTAGGAAGTAATGAAAGCATCTATTGTTGATTCGTTCTATTCGAATTAGATACATTTCTTCCAGAAAATACTCTGTGATACATTAGAGGGATAACTTGAACCAAAAATTACAGGAATTTCAGCATGGTTGAGAGTTTGGCTTTCCCACTGTAGGTTTTCCTCAATTCATGTCATGTTTGTCGTGGAGCAGTGATGAGTGAGCTCTCTTATGACTAAAGAATACCAGGATACTAGAAGATGAACTAGATGGAACCTTTTCCTTTCTTTCATTTATCAGTTACAGCTGGAATTTTCTAACCATTCTCATCGGCGGGATCATCTGGTTCCATCAATATCAAACTCCTGTCATGGGTTTCTCAACGGCCGGGGTGCATGGAACAGGGAGCCTGATGACAGCGGGAGGGTTCAAAAGATCCTGCCATCAGCTGCTAAACAAGCCACGAGGGAGAATGGAAAATCCTACTCTGTATTCCTAAACAGACTTATAGTAAAGGTTGACATGGAATTGGATGGGAGTGATGTGTTCATGGACATTAGAGAAGGAGTAGATTAGCAATCAACTTTTAAAAGAGAAACTGATGAGAAAATCCATTCTAGACAAAATCAAAAGCTGAAAAGATGAAAGGAACAAATGGTGGATCTATTGTTGGAGATGAGAGTGGTTATAGTTGGAAGGAAGATGGGTAGATAAACTGAGGGATGGTGAGGCTTGGTAATAAGGGGCGGTAGAGACAATGTTGAGTTAGCCAAGCAAAGGCTTCATTTTGGGGACGGAGACCCATGAACTCCTCCTTGAGATAAGGTTGGAGAAGGTGAAGAAGATAGAGGAGGACGCAATAAATGATGGTGCAGAGAAATTTGAGTTGTGCTTGCCCTGATGATGATTCTAGGGTCACAAATGGATTTGGTCATAGAAATGAAGATGTCATTGATTCATATAGCATAGAAGGAGGCCATTTGGGCTTGTGATTGCATTTTGAAAGAATTAGGCCTACTCCCCTGCACTTTCTTTCTCACCCTGCAAACATTTCATTCCTTGTGGTGAAACTCCTCTATGGTTTCCTTTGCATTAGAATTTTGAAAGTAACATTTTCACTGGTAAACATGGTGTGAGCCATGTGATTTATACAGGAATGAATAGTGGATTGGCTACTTAGCAGATGAGCTCCCTAGTACCATGGTAGGATCCTATGGCATAGATGCTAATTCTAAGGTGACCTTCACAGCAATGGGAAGAACCATCCTGGACATTTAAATTTTCTCTAGATGAATGTCTGTGAAACATCTTGGGAGATTTTCTGCATTGAAGGCACGATATAAATGGAAGTGCTCAAACTTGTTAATATTGACATACTCTGGTCAGAAGGTCATTGTTTGTAAACAAGTATTATTTATATTAAAATGTGAACAGTACTTACTCTCTGGATTTGTGGATCTAAAGATTGTGTACTCTTGTAATTTGTTTGTCTTGCCAAGCTGAGCCACAGAAAAATGTAGACTTTGAACAGACATGCAAAAATGTAGAGTAGTACATTGCACGAGCAGTAAAATACTCACTTTCCATAAACTGGGCTTTATTATTCAACCAGACAAAAGTCTGATAAACATTTTATGAAGCCAAGTTTCTTCCAATGCTATTCTTGATCTAGCAAAGTACTTGAAATTATAATATGGAGATGCTGGTGTTAAACACAATTAAATTGTGTTTAATTGTTTAAACACAATTAAAAGTCTCACAACACCACGTTAAAGTCCAATAGATTTATTTAGCAGCACAAACCACTAGCTTTTAGAGCTGTGCCCCTTCTAATCTGATGAAAGGTCAGTGCTCCAAAAGCTAGTGTCATGTGTTACCAAATAAACCTGTTGGACTTTAACCTGGTGTGGTGAAACTTCTTGCAATTATAGGTGGAGAGCACCCTCTAGTGGAAATGTTCAGACTTACAATGTATGAATGGGCTTAAACAATTAGAGACAAGCCTGCCTGCCACGGGAATCAATATATATTGAGTGGGGGCAGGTCATATAAAGATCCATTGGCCTCAGGTGGGGTTTTCTCATCTTGGGGCGAGCACAGCTGAAAAATCTGTCCCCCCCCGCCGCCGGCCCCAGCACTAAGATAAAGACAAAATGCTGCGGATGCTGGAATCTGAAACAAAAGCAGAAAATCTCTGCAAATCTGACAGTATCTATGAAGAGAGAATAGAGCCAATGTTTTGAGTTTAGATGGCCCTTTAACAGAGCTGGCAAAGACCTGTTGGCTTTGTTTGTTATTGTCCTATCCCGTTCCTAACAGTTTACAGAAATAAATAAAGAATGTGCAGGAAATCCTAGCAACTTTCTTTTCTGTTAGAGCTCTAGCATCAACTGAGTGTTTTATCCAAAATCAGTGGTTTACTGGTAGTTCAATGATGTTGTTGGAGATGTTTTTTAATTTTTCTTTTATAGAACCATATTGCAGAAAGAGGCCCTTTGAGTCTGCACCTAACACAATCCCATCCAGGCCCTACCCCCATATCCCTACATGTTATACCAACTAATCTCTCTAATCTATGCATCCCTGGACACTAAGGGCAATTTCTTAGCATAGCCAATCAACCTAACCCACACATCTTTGGACTGTGGGAGGAAACCGGAGTACCCTGAGGAAACCCACACAGACATGAGGAGATTATGCAAACTCCACACATTCAGTGACCTGAGCTGGGAATCAGACCCAGGACCCTGGAGCTGTGAAGCAGCAGTGCTAACCACTGTGCTACCATGCCACCCATTTTATTCATGAGACCAATGGAAAGATTGACCAATGGAAAGATTAATGTGGTCCAAGGTTATTATCAGGTTCCATTTAGTGCCAACAATTCCAGTGAAACTTGGCAGACGCACAGAGCTATTTAACCTGAACATCAGCCTCCAAGTCAACAACCCATAGTGTATATTTGTGGAGAATGCCATGTTGAAAATTAAATTCAAGCCAGAGATCCTATCCAATGTTGAGAATGTGGTTATAGAATAAAGAATGAGTAGAGAACAAATAGATTGCTTGTTTTTGATGCCAGATGAAATTCAAAGTTTTTATTAAATTTGCACTGACAATAATTGCTAATGTTTAACATTTAGCCTTGTCATATGTGCATATTTCACCAGGCAATAAGGCTTTAATATTTTTATGTTAATATTAAACAATTAAAATATTGCATGTATCCTTCAAAACCTGGAGTATTTACAAGACCAATTTTGTTTTATTTAATGAAAATTAATGCTTTGTGTAGTTGAAAGAAAAGCCGAATTATGTGCACACATACCACACCCACATTATTTTATGTCTATTGCCTATGATTCAGAGCAGTCTATTCACCAACAGGGAAAGTGTGACATGCAGGATTCAGTCATTGGTGGACGGGCCCAGATGTAGTCTGGATATTACTGCTGTATAACAGATGATGTTGTCACTTTGAGTCAGACAGGTAAAGGCTTGATGAATGCTATGGCTGCATTGAGTCAATTTGAATTCACCACCGAGCCTCGATTAAGATGTGAGAACTCCAGTTAGTGAAGGCAAAAATTTTCTTTGATTCACAGTTACTGCCTCAGCAATCGGAATGAAAGCTTCTTATTAAAGCTGGCGTCTGAAGAGATAGGAAATTATGCCAGCTTCACTCTGATCAATGAACCTTAAAATAGGGCTCAAAATACTGAAAAGCTGATGCAGTGGAACAGATTCATAATAACCAAGACAATTATGCAAAAGTGGGAAGTAAGATAAGTATGAATGCTACAACTGCATGGTGATTTAAAAGCCTTGATGATTGCACTGGGATGAGATGAAATGATCAGAATGACAGGTTGAAAATTATGGCTGCAATTATTGTCTTTATTATGGTATATTTCTTCAGAATTTTTCTAAGTTCAAGTCACAAATATAGCAAAATCACCTGTGAAATGAATGTTTTTTCCAAGTCAAAATAGAACAAATTGCTGATTATAGAAATCCCAACATTATAGTGTGGAAGGAATGACCAATATAGCAAGAATATTTGCTTACATAAAATACAACACAAAATAAATTGAATGTATTGTTGGAAAAAGTTTGAATCAATTATTAACAAGGTAATAGCAGCACATTTGGAAAACCATAATTTAATCAACAGGAGCCATCAAGGCTTCATGAAAGAGAAATTATGTCTGACTAATTTATTAGAGATTTTTGAGGCAGTCTCAACCAGAATGGATAGAGGATAGATGTGTTGTATTTGGACTTCCAGAAGGCGTTTGAGAAGGTAACATAACAAAGTGAAGTCAGAAGATAAGAGCTCATGATGTTGAAGGTCATATATTGGCATGGATAGAAAATTAACTAATGGGCAGGAAGCAGGGAGTGGGATTAAAGGATTCTTTTTCAATTTGATGACCTTTCAGTGAGGTTCCACATGGATCAGTCTGGGACCACAACTATTTACAATATATATTCATAACTTGAAGGAAGAAAGCAAATGTACTGTAGCCAAATTTGCAAACAATATAAAAATGGATGGAAGGCAAGTTGCGAAAGGGATACAAGCACTTTACAAAGAGATAGGTTAAATAAATGGGTAAAAAGTTGGCAAAAGGAATATAACATGGGAAAGTGTGAAGTTGCTCATTTTGGAAGACAAAACAGAAGAACAAAGTATTATTCAAGTGGACCAAATGTGCAGAAAGCTGCAACACAAACGGCCTTGGGAATACTTGTGCATGAAACATAGAAAACTAGCACACAGATACAATAGGTAATCGCGAAGGCTAATGTATTGTTGGCCCTTATTTCAAGGGGTTCGGAGTATAAGAGTCTAGCTACAACTGTACAAAGTACTGGTGAGGCCACATCTGGAATATTGTGAGCAGTTTTGATCCCCTTATTTAAAGAAATATGTTGTTTCATTGAAGGTAGTTCAGAGAAGGTTCATTAAGGTGATGCCCAGTGTGGTCAGATTGTCTGATGAGAAAAGGTTAAACAGGTTAGGACTCTACTCATTGGAATTTAAAGGAACGAGAGGTGATCTCATTGAAACATATAGGCCAGAATTTTACCATTCTGCCTGCCGTGGGAATTGGAGCGGATGAAGGATAGATCATGGAAAAGTTTGTTGACCTTTCGGGTCAGGATTTTACAGTTTTGGGATGAGCGCAGCCACAGAATCCCGCCAATTGGATTCCTAAGGGACTTGACAGGGTAAATTCTGAGAGAAGTTTCCTCTCAAGGAGAGTCTAGGCCCAGAGGACATAATCTCAGAATAAAAGGATGCTAATTTAAGACTGAGATAAGGAGCAATTTCTTCTTTCAGAGAGTCGTGAGACTTCGTAGCTCCTTTCCACAGTGAGCTGTGAGGGCAGAGTTCTTGATTATATTTAAAGTTGAGGTAAGTCTGTAGTGGCCATTATTGTTACTTCTCCCTATTACATTTCCTTCTTCCGCTGTAATTTCTGGATCTGCTTTTAGAGGTTAGTTCACTCCATATCTCCTTCAATTACACTGACATGTCTTTTATGTTGATGTCTCCATACAGTTGCTACCATGTTCTGAGATCGATATTTCTGTCTTGAACTCTAGGCATGGGACTTGTCTTCCAGGCACACTTTAGGCATACTGTGGTATCTCCTAGTGAACTTGTTTATTTGAACTACATTTAAACAGGCAACAGTGTAGATATGTTAATCCTAGATATGATTCCAAACCTCTCCTCTCTCTCTCTCTCTCTGTCAAGTCAAACACACAGCTGACTGATCAGTGGTGCATGATGATCCACATCATACACCAGCATATTCTAGCTGTTAACTCTTTACCATAGGTATAGTTTAAACATTAGAGCCAGAGCGTTAAGGAGTGGATTAGGAAGCACTCCTTCACACAAAGAACTTCACACTGCTGGAAGTTCAGAATTCTCTGAATGGCAACTTATGCTAGATCCATTTTTAATTTAAAAACTGAGATTAATGGAATTTTGTTAGCCAAAAGGTATTAAGGAATATGGGGAAAAGATAGATATATGGAGTTTTATCGCCCATGGTCTCACTGAATGGCACAACAATCTCGAGGATCTAAATGAAAGGCTCCTGTTCCTATTGTTCTAAGTTGAAGCCAGAGGACAAGAAGGAAGAGTAACATCAAATATCATTGCCCCATCTGCCAGAGCTTTTAAGCAGCAGCTCACTGAACAGCATTTCATGGGAATAATCCCTCCCATTCCCAACAAAAACTGTCCCACAATCACTGCCACTGTTCTTGTTCCTACTTACTGATTGCTCTCCTTAATTCCTACCTTGTATGTAAACAACACAAACTGCAGGGTAAATAACAAAGTAATCAAATAATTCATTTCCAAGTGTCTAATACTTAAAAGGAATGATTTAGAAGCTGCCTTGTGTAAATACTTCAAATTAAAGCAAAATATTGTGGATGCTAGAAATTTGAAATAAAAATAGAAGATGCTGGATAAACTCAGCAGGTCTGGCAACATCTGTGGAGAGAGAAGCAGACTTTCTCAGAAAGGTTAGCACTGCTGCCGCACTGTCAGAGACCTGGGTTCAATTCCAGTCTGGGGTAACTGTCTGTGTGGAGTTTGGTCCTTCTTCCCATGTTTATGTGGATTTCCTGCATGCGTTGCAGTTTCCCCTCACAGTCCAAAGATATGCGGGTTAGATGGATTGGCCATGCTAAATTGACCCTTAGTGTCCCAAAATGTGTAGGTTAGGGAGATTAGTAGGGTAAATGTACGAGGTTACAGGGATAGTTTGGGGTCTGGGTCTAGGCAAGATGTTCTGTCGGAAAGTTGGTGCAAACTTAATGAATGGAATGGCTTTATTCTGCACTGTAGGGATTCGATGGAAAAGTTAACATTTCAATTCTATATGACTGTTTTACGGAACTGACGAGGCATAGAAATATAATGAATTATATAGTTGGAGAATGTGTGGGTGTGTGGAGTAGAATATAAGGTCAGGGATAGGTTATAGCTATGGAGAGATTGACAAAGATGTCATGGACATTAGACAAAAGGAGTGTTAATGGTGGCATTGAGGACTGAAGGAATGCTAATAGTGGCAACATTACAACCTTCTGGACTCAGCATTGAGGAATCAGGGAAATGGGATTTGGGCGAAGCAGCCAGGGAAATCTGAAGTTTTGGGGAAGAGAGACTGCGAATGGGGCTGGGGTAAAGGATGGAGGTTGGGGAATGGAAGTCTCAAGTGGTAAAAAGGAAAGACCGAGGTGGAGACAGAGAAAGGTGAAATTCATGGGAAAGTTGGAGTGGAACCTTGATAAGAAGACACTAAGGGAGATTTGCGAATGAAGTGGTGGGGAGGGAGAGTGGGGATTGGTGTCAGGGGATGGGAGAAAGGGAGGGGGATTGGGAATACAACTGGCATAAAGATCAGCATTTTCTAGAGTCCAAAGCAGCAACACTGCAGCAACAAAATAGTGAGTGGGAGCAATACTGAGAAGGGAGTAGTCACTTTGGGGGTGAGTGGAACATAGTGAATAAGGACCAAGGCAAGGATTCCTTTGACAATGTTTCTGAATTACAGAAAGAGGTCATTCAACCCTCATACTATTCCTATGCTTGCTTTTTGAAAGAGCAGTTGTGCTTACTCTCATAAGTCCACTTTTTCTGTATAACTCTGTAATTTCTTCATCCTGAAATATATATCTAACTCCGTAATGAAGTCATTGAACTTCTTTTGTCATTGCAACTAACTTCTGGAAGCTTCTATTTTCCTTTGCAACCTTTTCCTACTCCTGGCACAGCTATTGTCTAGAGGATTTTCTGTTCCTTAGAGGTACAGGATCTTTCACCTCCTGTCCATATACCTACCATTTATAGGCAGTATTTGAGAAATTCATGATGTTGAACTTCATTCCATTAATCATGGCATTAGCTGTGGCTCAGTTGATAATACTAAATCTCTGAGTCATAATAATTGGAGTTAAAGTCACACTTCAGAGACCTTAGCCTGGTTTTCAAATCAGTGCAATATTAAGTGCTGTTCTATCAGAGTGCTGTATTTCAATTGAGATGTTAAACTTTGCCTGCACTCTCTTAAAAAATCCATAGCACTACTTCAAGAAGAGCACAGAGTTACCCCAACCTACTGGCCAATATTTATATATCTTAATCAATATCACTTAAAGAAGGTCTTCTGATCTGGTCCTTATAACATTGCTCTGAGCAGGGGTCTGCTGTGTGCAAATTTTGCTGCTGCACTTCCTACATTACCAAAATGATAACACTTCAAAAATCCTTCATTGACTGCAAAGTGTTTTGGAATGCATTAAGGTAACGAAAGACATTATGTAATTGCAAGTCTCTCACTCATGCATTCAGCCAATGAATAACAAGAGTAGTGCCAGTTGGATCCCTAATTCATTTAAATCAAGTTATAGTGTGAATTTAATATAGTTACTGAGACCATTTGAAGAGGAATGTGTGATGCAATGCCCTTGTTTTTAAACACTATTGGATTTCCAGGCCAGTATCTTTGCTTTAAAAGTGGACTCAAGGAAGATAGCCTAAACATTTTACATATTTGTTTTAGATCTCCTCAAGCAATATTTCTGCTAAATGTTCATAATTCTACGTATAATTAATAAGTACGACTATTAGCTCTGTACTCAGTTAAAGAGCAGTCTCTGGCCTTGTCCTTTGCCCACACACTGTAAACATAACAATCTAGTCCTTCCACATCATTATCCATTGAGACTGTTGTAAAATCAAACTGTCTGCTGTAAAGTTTTATTGTTAATTTTAATCTTTTTTCCATGTTTTCATCTTTATGTGTTCAGTTATACTACTGAGTGCCAAAAAAATCAAACATTGATAAGTTTCCTTTGAAGATTTATAAATTTGATCTATAAAGTAAACACAAGCAAATATTGCCAATGTTTTTGTCGCCCCAATAGAGGCAGTAAAGTGTACAAATTTTCAAAATCATTAGGACTGGATTTTTGTTACCCAAAGCAGGTAGCTCGAATTGGAAAATGTACTGACTTGGCAGAGGCACTTCTGTTTAAAGGTAGCCATTAGCCTAATCTTTTGCTCTAGGGAAATGAGAGCAGGATTGAGAGGGGTCCACCAACTCTGGAAGCAGATCTTAGGTGGCCACAGGAATGGGTGAGTGTCAAGACGGATTGGTTAGAAGACCATTTTGTAGCAGTTATTTTATAAGCTGTTAAAACCTTTATCCCTTGTCCCTTATACCTTTTCAGACTCTACCACAACTTCTCATACTTGCCATTGCCTCTCAAACCCCCTTGTCAACTTGATAGCTATTTACCTAGTATCCACCATGGGCAGACTCCAAAGCCATGTAGAGATGAAAAAAAATCAAGTAATCATGGACAGCATGGTAGCACGGTGGTTAGCATTGCGGTCTCACAGCTCCAGGGACCTGCATTCAATTCCCAGCTTAGGTCATTGTCTGTGAGGAGTTTGCATATTCTCCCTGTGTCTGTGTGGATTTCTTCCAGGTACTCCAATTTCTTCCCACAAGCCAAAGATAAGCAGGTTAGGTAAATTGCCCCTTAGCATCCTGAGATGCATAGGTTAGAGGGATTAATGAGGTAAATGTGTAGGGTGATGGGGATAGGGTCTGGCTGGGATTGTTGTCAGTGCAGACTCGATGGGCCGAATGGCCTTCTTCTGCACTGTAGGAATTCTATAAAACTCTATGATTCTATTAATTTAATACAGCTCTTCATCATAAACCTTTGATTGTGAAAAAAAATCTCAAGCATGAAACCTAATCAACACTTAAGTCTTCTCAAGTGATTAATCTCTTATAAAGATAAACACATTTTTATTCAAGCCCCATACCAAAGGCTGTTTAAACTATCAATCAAATTGTAACTCAGCGCTCCCTGCTGAGGTAATTGTAGCTTTTGAAACTCAGCCAAGCATTCAGAATGACTTAATAATAATAATAATAATAGCTCATGAGAAATGTCAACAAAGCAATCTATTGAAACTACATGAACTGAAATTAATTTATGTTCCAAACTAAACCAGATAGTCTGCTGATCAAAGCAGTCTAATAGATTGTGCTTTTTTAACTCTGACAGACAGCTTCAACAAAATTTTTTTCATGTTTAAGGAGCTGGGGATTTAAAAGGCTAGAGATCATGACACTTCAACAAATATGGCTGATAGATCTGGCTTCCCATCATACTTGATGCAGTCAAGCCAAACCAAGCTACTCTGGCATGGCTGACCGTAGTACTGCGACACGATCTCCCCATCCAAAAGGATCCTTCTTTCAAATCATTACCACCTTGTTGGTTGGTTCTATCAGTTTTAATATTAACATTATCATAAATATTACTTACCACCATTCCACTGCCCTGGCCCTGAACATTAATTATTATGGGCCTCACCAGGTTTTAACTGTTGCTGGAAATTTGTTATTTTATATTTATCTTTCATTAACTTTGTCTTTGTGTTTCTTTTATCCTCTCTTTTTCCTTCTCTTCATTTCACTTTCTGCACCTGATTTGACATTAAATTTATTAAGTTTTAAAATTTAAAGTTTATTTATTAGTGTCACAAATAGGCTTACATTAACACTGCAGTGCAGTTACTATGAAAATCCCCTAGTCACCACATTCCAGCACCTGTTCAGGTATACTGAGGGAAAATTTAGCATGGCCGGTGCACCTAACCAGCACATCTTTCGGACTGTGGGAGGAAACTCATACAGACATGGAGAGGAGGAAATGTGCAGACTTCGCAGACAATGACCCAAGCCAGAAACTGAACCTGGGTCCCTGGTACTATGAGGTAGCAGTGCTAAGTATTGTGCCACTATGCTGCCCCATTTTAACTCGTAATTCCTTGTTTAGACTTTGTGCTGTTGATTTCAGAATATTTCAGTCTGATTGGTTCTGAAGGCACACTTCCTTGTTCAGACACACTATAGAGGATGTTGTGCTTCCAGCAACTTCTAGGGAAAGGCAAGCCTATTGAAAAGCAAGTGCCATTCTTTGACCTTCAGGAATTTTGGTCCATTTTGTTCATATTTAATGTAAAACCACAGCAAAGCTATTCAATAATAATACAGGGGAAACCTTCTTTGAACCTGGTTTTAGCAATAGTGCCACCTGACTTACTCTTACAGTGGTGAGGTTGGGCTGCTGTCAGCAGCAGTGCTGCAAGGTAAAGAACCTTCAAGACTGAAACTCTGAAGAAACCTGATGATGGCAATGAACCAAATATGGAAATTGTTCAGTATCAAGGAAGTACTTGAGAAAACAAGATTACATTGGCATGAAGCTTTGTAGTCATAACAACCTCTGACTTCAGCTATTTCTTAACCAATCCAGATTCAGCAAGGTCATCTAAAGAACAATTTTGTTTCAATTGCACTATTCATGCTAACGGTTACAGAATGACTAAGGCATATTTTAAACCTCATGACAGGTTAATCATTAATAAAGCCATTTATAACTTACAAACTTGAGATTTAGAAGAAAAGCAAGTTATGTGTGCATAAAACTTATATTTTTGAATAAGGAAACGGTGTTGCTTTTCACTTTATATTGATAATATTCCAGGAAAGTAACATAGTTGTACCATCACATTGAGAATGACAGAGAAATCTTAGATTTTACTTTTAAGTGATGATTTGAACTGTTTCCATTCTGGGGTCAGTGAGTTGTGCAATATATTGGAACATTAGCAATCACCGTACCATGCAGTGATGGTAAATGAGTTCAGTCTGTTGTACTCTGCTTGATAAGCAATGAATTGCAATATTCTGCCACTGGGGAGCCTAATTGAGCTCTTCAATTTCTCCAATTTTTCTCACAAGCCCAAAAACCCTGCTGACAATATCAGCAAACAGAGGATTAATGCATAAGGGTCAATTACCCGAGCACTGTGCCTCCAGCATCAATACTGCTCAGGTGTTACGTGTGGATGAAGTAAGATCAGGTTGTTTGTATAAATTACTGGAACTGTGGGCTTGTTTGACATGAAGCAACCAGGTGGCCAGTGCAGTGTTGTTGCACTCCAACAGTTTGTGAAGGGAATGCTGTTGCATGGTATGTACTGGGCACTTTCTCAGGAATGGGGAAGGGCTTTATGTCTTATGGGATAGGGAGGCAAAGGAACCAGTAAAGAAGGCTGCCAGGGGAAAGGGGCAGAAATGATCAAATACTTTTTAAAAAGGACAGCATGGATGGGCACCTTGCCAATAATGCCCTAACTGGTTGCCCAAACCTTAAGTATTGCTAGACTGAGCCTAATTTCTCTCTCCCTCCTCTCCATTCCTGCCAATTTTATGCTAGTACTGTGTCATGTGCTCTTAGGGAATATTGAGTGATGGGATTAAATTGATTTTTAGTGTATTTTTCCCAGAACCTTTCCCAGAATCTCTCCAATTAATTTCTGGTTCACTACAGTAATGAAATGGCTCTTAGCGAAGTCATAAATGAATATAGTCACAGGCATCATAGCATCTGCACTGAAGATAAAAAGGCATTATCGGGTAGAGATGTTGTTAGCATTTGGATGAGAGTTCAAGTGTTAATTGAGTTAATAGCTGGGTTTTTCTAGGTAATTAGAGTAGGATTGTGGATAGTCTTGTGGCCTGACGTATCCTTCACTCTGCCATTATCATCAAACCAGGTGAGAACTTTGAGCGTGGAAGTATGTGCCCAGAGCAGCATTAGGTATACCTGAAAATGAGATGTCAATCTGATGAAACCTCAACATGGGATTACATACATGTTAAGCAGCAGAAGCAGCATGTTAAGTACAGAGCAAAGCAATCTTGCAACAATTGATCAATTAAAGTTCTTCAGTTGTGCTACATCCAGTTTTGAATGGTGAAAGAAAGTTGCACAAGAAAAAAAGAGGAGGAGGCTTCATGAACATCCACATTGTCAATGATGAGAGAGTCCAGCATCTGAGTACAAAAGACAAAGATGTAGAATTTACCACCATCTTAGGCAGAAGTGATAAATCGTTTGGTTAATTCCAAATGATATCAAGAAACAACTGAGTGCATGAGTACAACAAAGGACCCCAACAACATTTTGCACACAGTGCTGAGCATGCATGTTCCCAAAATGGTAGCATTTCCATTCAAGCTGTTTCTGTATAGTGCTTAGCTGTAGGAGTGCGGATGGGGCAAAGTTTGTAAGAAGCATCCAGAAGGGCTTCTTAAACCAGGATGTAGATAGTCCAATCAGGGAAGGGGCCATACTGGACCTGATATTGGGGAATGGCCAGGTGGTTAATGCTTCAGTAGGGGCACAGTCTGAGACCACACAATTAAGTAAGCTTTAGGATACTGATAGATTAAGATAAGTGTAGTCTGTAGTCCTCAAGTGAAGGTGTTAAATTGGGTGAAGGCTAATTGCAACAATATTAGGCAGGAGTTAAAGAATGTAGACTGGGGGCAGATGTTTCAGGGCAAATCAATATCTGGCAAGTGTAAGTTAATAGGGATTCAGGACAGGCATATTCCTGTCAGGATGAAGGGTAAGTATGGCAAGTTTTGGGAACCTAGGATAATAAAGACATTGTGAGTTTAGTCACAGAGGAAAAGGAAGCATTTGTTAAGGTTACAAGGGTGGGAATACACGAAGTAAATGTGGAATTCAAGTAAAGTAGAAAGAAATGTAAGCAAGGAGTAAGAAGGTTAAAAGGGATCACAAAAAGTCATTGGCCAACAGGAGAAAAATTAAGAAAAATCCCAAGGCATTTTGTACATGTATAAAGAGCAAGAAGGTAGCTAAGGGGAGGGTTTGCCCATTCAGGGACAGGGGAGGGAATCTATGCTTGGAGCCAGAGGAAATGATGGGTCCTTTGTGTCAGTATTCACCAAAGAGAAGTACTTGGTGGATGATGAGTCTGGAAAAAGATGTGCAGATAGTTTGAGTCATGTGGTGACCAAAAAAGAGGAGGCATTGGAGTTCTTGAGAAACATTAGGATAGACAAATCCCCAGGGTCTGATGGGGTATACCCCAGAATACTGAGAGAGGCAAGGGAGGGAATTTGGTGAAATCTTTGTTTCCTCACTGGTTACAGGGGAGGTCCCAGAGGATTGAAGAATAGCCAATGTTATTCCTTTGTTTAAGAAGGGTAGTAGGTAATTATAGGCTGATGAGCCTTACATCAGTGGTAGGGAAATTATTGGAGAAGATGCTTCGAGACAAGATTTATTCTCTCATGGAAATAACTGGATGTATTAGTGAGAGTCAACATGGTTTTGTGAAGGAGAGGTGATGGTCGCAGTAACTAGGTTGAGTTTTTTGAGGAAGTGTCGACAATGATTGATGAGGGGGTGGGGTAGTAGGGCTACAATCCTCGCCAACTTTTACAGAAGCACGATAGAAAGTATTCTTTCCAGCTGCATTAAGGCATGGTGAAGTAACACTTTGGATCCAGTGATCATAATGCCATTAGTTTCAAGGTGATCATGGATAAGGGTAGATCTGGTCCTCGGGTTGAAGTTCTGAACTGGAAAAAGGCCAAATTTGATGAAATAAGAAGGGATCTGGGAAGTGTGGATTGGCACAGGTTGTCCTCTGTAAGGATATAAATGGAAAGTGGGAGCCCTTCAAAGAAGAAATTTTGAGAGTGCACAGTTTGTATGTTCTGGTCAGGATTAAAGGCAAAGTAAGTAGGGATAAAGAACTTTGGTTCTCGAGGGTGATTGTAACACTGATTAAAAGGAGTATGAAATGTACAGGCAGCAAGGAATAGATCAGATGCTTGAGGAGTGCAAAAATGCAAGAAGCTACTTAAGAGGAAATCAGAAGGGCTAAAAAAAAGAATGAGGTTGCTTTGGCAGACAAAGTGAAGCAAAATCCAAAGAGCTTCTATAGGTTTGTTAGGAGCAAAAGGATAGTGAGGGATAAAATTGGTCCTCTTGAAGACCAGAGTGGTAGACTGCATATGGAACCAAAAGACATGGGGGAGTTTTTTGCATCCATATTTATTGAGAAAACGGGCATGGAGTCTACGGAAATTGAGCAAACAGGTAGGGAGGTCATCGAACCTTTACAGATTACAGAGGAGGAGGTGCTGGCTGTTTTAAGGCAAATCAGAGTGCATAAATCCCCAGGACCAGACAGGGTATTCCCACGGACCTTGAGGGAAGCTAGTGTTGAACTTGCAGGAGCCCTGGCAGACATATTTAAAATGTCAATATCCACGGTTGGGGGGGGGGGGGGGGGGGGGGGGGGGGGGGGGCAGATGTCGGATGATTGGAGGATGGCTCATGTTGTTCCGTTGTTCACAAAAGGTTCCAAAAGAAATCTGGGAAATTATAAGTCAGTAAGTTTGGTATCGGTGGTTGGCAAGTTATTGGTAGATGTGATAAGGGATAAGATCTACAAATATATGGATAGACAGAGACTTATCAGGGAAAGTCAACATGGCTTTGTGTGTGATAGGTCATGTTTGACCAATCTATTAGAGTTTTTCGAGGAGGTCACCATGAGAGTGGATGAAGGGAAGGTGATGGATGTTGTCTACCTGGATTTCAGCAAGGCCTTTGACAAGATCCCTCATTGGAGGTTAGTTAGGAAGGTTCAGTCACTAGGTATAGATGGGGAGTTGTAAATTGGATTAGACGCTGGCTCAATAGAAGAAGCCAGAGAGTATTTGTGGAGGATTGCTTCTCTGAGTGGAGGCCTGTGACTAGTGGAGTGCCGCAGGGATCGGTGCTGGGTCCATTGTTGTTTGTCATCTTCATCAATGATCTGGATGATAATGTGGTAAATTGGATCAGCAAATTTGCTGATGATACAAAGATTGGAGGTGTAGTAGACAGTGAGAAAGTTTTCAAAGCTTGCAGAAGGAGTGGGACCAACTAGAAAAATGGGCTGAAAAATGGCAAATGGAATTTAACGCAGCCAAGTGTGAGGTATTGCTCTTTGAAAGGACAAACCAAAGTCGAACATACAAGCTAAATGTTAGAACTCTGAAGAGTGCAGTTGAACAGAGGGACCTAGGAATACAGGTACAGAATTCCCTAAAAGTGATGTCACTGATTGATAGGGTCGTAAAGAGTGCTTCTGGATTGTATAAATCAGAGTATTGAATACAAAAATTGGAGTGTTATGGTAAGATTATGTAAGGCATTGGTGAGGCCGAATTTAAGGTATTGCGTATAGTTTTGGTCACCTAGTTACAGGATGAATGTAAATAAGGTTGAAAGAGTGCAGAGAATGTTCACAAAATGTTGCTGGGACTCGAGAAGCTGAGTTACAGGGAGAGATTGAATAGGTTAGGACTTTATTTCCTGGAGCGTAGAAGAATGAGGGGAGATTTGATAGAGGTGTATAACATTTTGATGGGTATAGATACAGTGAATGTAAGCAGGCATTTTCCACTGAGGTTAGGGGAGAAAAAAAGCAGAGGGCGTGGGTTAAGGTAAAAGGAGAAAAGTTTAAAGGAAATATTAAGGGGGGGGCTTCTTCACACAGAGAGTGGTGGGAGTGTGGAACGAGCTGCCAGATAAAGTGGTAAATTGGGGATCACTTTTAACATTTAAGAAAAACTTGGACGGGTTCATGAATGAGAGGGGTGTGGAGGGATATGATTCAAGTGCAGTGGACTAGACATAAAATGGTTTGGCACAGACAAGAAGGGTCAAAAGGCCTGTTTCTGAGCTGCAATTTTCTATGATCTATGGTTCTATGGTACGGTATGGCCCCTGCTCTGCCTAAAACTGCAAAAACTACAAAAGGTAATGAATATAGCCTAATCCATCAGCCTCCCATCCATTGACTCTGTCTACACTTCCTGCTGCCTTGGCAAAGCAGCCAGCATAATTAAGGACTCCATGCACCCTGGATATTTTCTCTTCCACCTTCTTCCTTCAGGAAAAAATATACAAGTCTGAGGTCATATGCCAACTGACTCAAGAACAGCTTCTTCCGTGATGTTGTCAGGCTTTTGAATTGACCAACTTTGCATTAAGTTGATCTTTCTCTGCACCCTAACTATACTGTAGCACTACATTCTGTACTCTCTCGTTTCCTTCTCTATGAAAAGTATGCTTTGTCTCTATAGCACAGAAGAAACAATACTTTTCACTGTAATGCTAATACATGTGGCAATAATAAATCAAAACAAATCAAAATCAAATCAATGTATGTTGTCTACATGGACTTCAGCAAGGCCTTTGACAAGGTTCCTTATGGCAGACTGGTGCAGAAGATGATCATAGGATAGGATCATAGGATCAAAAATGAGCTGGCATGATGGATACAGAACTGGCTCGGCATAATAGACAGAGGGTAGCAGTAAAACGATACATGTTTGAATGGAGGGCAATTCAGGGATCAGTGCTGCGACTTTTGCTGTTTGTAATATACATAAATGATTTAGAGGAAAATATAACTGGTTTGATTAGTAAGTTTGCGGATGACACAAAAGTTGGTGGATTTGCAGATAGTGATGAAGACCATCAGAGGATACAGTAGGATATAGATTGGGTGGAGAATGGCAGGTGGAGTTTAGTTTGGCAAAGGTGAGGTAATGCATCTTGGAAGGTCTAATACAAATAGAAAATATACAGTATATGGCAGAAACTTAAGAGTATTGATACGCAGAGGGATCTGGATGTACAGATACACAGGTCACTGAAAGTGGCAATGCAGGTGGAGAAGGTATAAGGCATGATTGCTGAGGTATTGAGTTTAAAAATTGGCAAGTCATATTGCAGCTTTACAGAACCTTAGTTAGGTCGCACTTGGTATATAGTGTTCAATTCTGCTCGCCACACTACCAGAATTGGACAAAATACAGAAAAATCTCCCAGGATGTTGCTTAGTAGGGACAGCATTAGCTATGAGGAGAGATTGGAGAAACTTGGTTTGTTCTCACTGGAATGACAGAGGTTGAGAGGGCAACTTGATAGAAGTCTACAAGATTGAGGGACATGGACAGAGTGGATAATTAGAAGCTTTTTCCCATGGTGAAAGAGTCACTTAGTAGGGGGCATAAGTTTAAAGTGCGAGGAGAAAGGTTTAAAGAAAATGGATGAGGCAAGTTTTTTACATAGAGGGTGGTGGATGCCTGGAACTCGCTGCCATGTAGTTGAGGCAGATACAATTGGGACTTTTAAGGTATGTCTTGACAAATACATGAATAAGATGGGAATAGGAGATATGGTCCTCGGAAGGGAAGGGGATTTCAGTTCAGTTGGACAGCCTGGTTGGTGACGCAGGTTTGGTGGACCGAAGGACCAGTTCCTGTGCTGTAATTTTTTTAACTTTTTGTATAGCCACAATGCTGGTATTTACTTGACAATATGGAAAGCTGCCCAGGTATGCTTTGTCTGCAAAAGCAGGACACCATTCCATTAGTCTACTCATTGGCAAAGTAGTGGAAGAAATCATTGATAGTCTGATCAAGTGGCGTTTGACTCAGCAATAACCTCCTCATTTAGCTCAGTGTGGGTTTTGCGAGGACTATTAGGCTTCAGAGCTCACTACAGCCTGAGGAAAACTTGGACAAAATAGTTGAATTCCAATTCTCAATATCAATAGGGAGGATGTGTTAGAAATTCTCGAGGGTTTGAAGTTGGATAAGTCCCCTGGGCCGGACGGGATTTACCCTAGGATTCTCTGGGAGGCAAGAGAGGAGATTGCAGAGCCTCTGGCTCTGATCTTCAGGTCCTCTTTGGTTACGGGTGTGGTTCCGGAGGACTGGAGGATAGCGAATGTGGTCCCATTGTTTAAGAAGGGGAAGAGAGACCTTCCTGGGAAGTATAGGCCAGTGAGTCTTACTTCTGTTGTGGGCAAGGTATTGGAGAGAATTATTAGGGGTAGGATTTATAGTTATTTAGAGAGAAATGAATTGATTGGGGATAGTCAGCATGGTTTCGTGAAGGGTAGGTCATGCCTTACTAACCTCATTGAGTTTTTTGAGAAAGTGGCCAGAGAGGTGGATGGGGGTAAGGCGGTTGATGTAGTATATATGGACTTTAGTAAGGCGTTTGATAAGGTGGCCCATGGAAGACTTCTGCAGAAAATGCAGATGTATGGGATAGAGGGTGATTTAGCTACTTGGGTTAGGAATTGGCTAGCAGATAGAAGACAGAGGGTGGTGGTTGATGGGAGATATTCATCGTGGAGTTCGGTGACAAGTGATGTGCCTCAGGGGTCTGTTTGGGGCCCCTGCTGTTTGTAATTTTTATAAATGATCTGGATGAGGGTATTGGAGGATGGATTAGTAAATTTGCAGATGACACTAAAGTCGGTGGAGTGGTAGATAGTGAAGAGGGGTGTTATAGTTTGCAGAGATACTTGGACAAGTTGCAGAGCTAGGCCGAGAGGTGGCGAATGGAGTTTAATGTGGAAAAGTGTGAGGTAATGCACTTTGGCAGGAATAATAAATGTGTAGATTATAGGGCTAATGGTAGGATTCTTAATAGTGTTGATGAACAGAGGGATCTTGGTGTATTTGTGCATAGATCCCTGAAAGTAGGCAGTCAAGTCGATAAGGTTGTTAAGAAGGCATATGGAGTCTTAGCTTTTATTGGTAGTGGGATTGAATTTTGGAGCCGCAACGTCATGTTGCAACTGTACAAAACTCTAGTGCGGCCGCACTTGGAGTATTGGGTGCAGTTCTAGTCCCCACATTATAAGAAAGATGTGGAGGCATTGGAGAGGGTACAGAGGAGGTTTACCAGGATGTTGCCTGGTAGGGAGGGCAGGTCCTATGAAGAGAGGTTGAAGGATTTGAGGTTGTTTTCGTTAGAAAGGAGGCGGCTAAGAGGGATCTTATTGAAGCATATAAGATGATTAGAGGTTTAGATAGGGTGGACAGTGATAGCCTTTTTCCTAGGATGGAGAAAGCTAGCACGAGGGGACACAGCTTTAAATTAAGGGGTGATAGTTATAGGACGATATCAGAGGTAGGTTCTTTACCCAAAGGGTGGTTCGGGAGTGGAATGCCCTGCCTGCAGCGGTTGTAGATGCGCCAAGTTTGGTGGCGTTTAATAGGTTAGTTGATAAGTATATGGAAGAGAAGGGAATGGTTTAGTTTGGAGGGGCATTGCTTTTTATTTTGGTCGGCACAACATCGAAGGCCGAAGGGCCTGTTCTGTGCTGTATTGTTCTATGTTCTATGTTCTATCAAGGCAGCATTTGACAGAGTGTGGCATCAAGGGGCCTGAGTAAATTACTTATAAGGAACTGTGGAAAACTCTCCTCTGACTGAAGTCATACTTAGCATAAAGGGAGATGGTTATGATTATTAGAAGTCAATCATCTCAGTCTCAGGATATCAGTGCAGGAGTCCCTAAGCTCCAACTAGTTTTCAGTACTCTGTTCTATCAAAATGAAGGAGATAGTCATCAACCTCAGGAAGCATAGTGCAAGACGTGCTCGTGTCTACCTCAACAGTAATGAAGTGGAGATGATTGAGAGCTTCAAGTTTCTACGTGTTCAGATCACCAACAGTATGTCCTGGTCCTTCCATGCCAATGTTAAGAAAGCCCTCCAACATCTCTATTTTCTCAGAAGGCTAAGGAAATTTGGCATGTCTGTACGACTCTCACCAATTTTTACAGATGCGCAATAGAAAACATCGTTTCCCAGTATATCACAGCTTGGAACAGCTCTTGCTCTGACCACGACCACAAGAAACTGCAAAGGATGGTGAATGTAGCCCAATCCATCACGCAAACCAGCCTTCCATCCATTGACTCCATCTATATTTTGCATTGCCTCTAGAAAGCAGCCAACTTAATCAAGAACCCCATGCACCCAGAACAAATTCTCTTCCACCTTCTTCCGTTGGGAAACAGATATAAAACTCTGAAAGCACATACTAACTGACTCAAAAACAGCTTCTTTCAAGCTGCCATCAGACATTTGAATGGTCTTATCATGTTTTAAGCTGATCTTTCTCTTCACCCTATCTGTAAATGCAAGACTATATTCCGATCCCTATCCTTTCCTTTTCTTGTTTACCCTATGAATCTCCACCAATTAGAAAGCCAAGGACAACAAACACATTGGAAAACCACTTACCTATAGGTTTTCCTTCAAGTCACACACTTGACTTTGATGTATTCTGACTTGGATAAGTATCCTGATCAGAATTTCTATTGTCCTCATTGTTTCCTCATCTTCACTATGTTAAAGTCCTTGAACTTCCTACCTAACAGCACTGCGGGAGCAACTGCACCATACAGACAATAGTTTAAAAAGGCAGTGCATTTCCACCTTCTCAAAGATAATTAGGGATGGACAATAAATGCTGGGCAATAAATGCCAGCCTTACTTGTGATACCCAGATCTTATGAGTGAAAAAAATAATAAGCTATGGTGAATTAAAGTTCATTTTGAGTTTCACTACATTTTTCACAGAGTCATTAAGAAAAAATATGGATCTGCTCTTCTATTATGGGTTGAAAGCTGATATCAAACATGAGTTTTTTAATTAATTAAAAGCATGATTTGGAGTTTGGTCTTTAAACACTGGCACCATTAAATGTTTCTACTTTTGGAAAGTAGTGCCTCACTTTTGTGAACCTATGCAAATAACTATCTCCACTGTAAGTGCAGTGTTGCCCACACACTGAACAGACCAGTTCAATAGTGGCTGTTGTCATCGCTTCATTTCCTAAATATTTTTTATAGACTGGACATAATTCGCAATTATCTGGATGTAAGGAGACTGAAGAGTGTGAAACAATTTTTGAAGTATTATCACTCCTGGCACCCAAGGACGAAATATTGAAATATTGCTGTGGGGAAAATGCAGGATTGTGGGGATACTTAGGTTTCTCTTTCAAAGAACTTGCATGAATCTGACAGTGGTGCACTGATACCTCTGATGGTGTAGTACTACCTTAGTATTGCAATAAAGTGCCAGTTGAGATTATGTGCTCAAGTCTCCAAAATGGGCTTGAATCAGAAATTTCTGATCCAGGAGGCAAACATGTTATTGCTTGACTCAAGGCTGACACAACTCACATCTTGGCCTTTTCTTCCCTTTGTTTTTTCATATATTCTCTCTCTTTCAAAACCTCAGCTCTTTCCTCTCATTTCACCTCCAAAATCCTCTTGCCTACTGCCTGAACTCCTCACTGAAATTTCTTTCTTTCTTGCTTCAACCTCTGCATCAGAAAGTAAAGCATCCTTCATGATTTCATCTCCACTTTGACTCCCCTTGCGCTCTGTCCTCTGAATTCACTGCCCTTCTGTCCTCTGTAAACTTTTCTTTTCATGTAAATTCACCTCTTCCCCCAACTCATTTTAGTAATGTAGTAAACAATGAGGAAAATTGTCAGGCTTTGAGAGGATATGGACAGACTGGTGAAATGGACAGCCAGGTAGCTGAATATATCACTGCAGGAGTTCCTCAGGAGAGTGCCCTAGGTGCAACTATCTTTAGTTGTTTCATCAATAGCTTTCCTTCCATCATAAGGCCAGATTTATGGAAAGTGGGGATGCTCAGTGATGATTGCACAATGTCTAGCCCCATTTACAACTCCTCAGATTGAATTAATCCATGTTCAGATGCAGCAACACTTGCATGATATCTGGGCTTGGGCTGAAAATTGGCAAGTAACATTTGTGCCACACAAGCTCCAGGCAATGACTATCTCCAACAAGAGAGAATCTAACTATTATCACTTGATGTTCAAAGGCATTACCATCACTGAATCTCCCACAATCAAAATTCTAGAGGTTACTATTGAGCAGAAACTCAACTGAATCAACTACATACTCACTGGCTACAAGAGCACGTCACTTCCTAATTCCCAAAGTTGTCCATCACGTACAAGGCACAAGTCAAGAGTGTGATAGAATACTGGATGAGCACAGTTCCAAGAACATGAAGATCAACACCATCCAACAGAAAGCAACTTGTTTCATTGATATCCCATTCACCACCTTGAATAATCACTCCCTCCACCACCGGTGCACAGTGGCAGCAGTATTTACCATCTACAACATGCACTGCGGCAATTTGCCAAGGCACCTTAAACAATGCCTTTTACATCCCTGACCTCCACCACATTAAAAGGCAAAGGTAGCTTGCATTTGAGAATACCACCACCATAAGTTCCCGTCAAACAACATACCCCCCTGACTTGGAACTATATCATTGTTCCTTAATTTTTGCAAAGAGCAGTGTACCTTATAGGGTGTACTTGCACCAGATGGGCTGCAGCAGTTTAAGAAGGTGACCCATAATCATCTTTTCAAGGACAATAAGGACAGGCAATTAATGTTGGTCATGCCAATGATGGAAATATTCCTTGAACAAATAAAAAAAAGCAAATCCTTCACCATTTCCTCACTCTGAGGAAATGTGCAAGTCTTTGCAATTGCACACTTGAGTCCAAGGAGTAAAAACTTGAATGTATCTGACATACAACTGGCCAGGGCATCCATTGCCAAGTTTGCCTTAATCAAGATTTATTAGGCCGTATTTTCTTCTGTAAAATTCTAAGATCATTATTTAGAATATCTCTTGGCTACAAATCAGCTTGTTAAATCCTTTCATAGAAGCCATCTGTTCAGCTTCATATCTTTCTTCCTTGCCCACTAAAGCAAAATTTCTGTCCATCTTCTTGTGAGCATGGGCAAAATTCTCTCAAGTGACACCAGGTCCTAAGGCAGGGATGGTGACGGTGAGTACTTCCCCTGCAGAGTGTGATGGGAAACCACACCATATCTTCTGTCCCCAGCATATTTGCATCCAAGTATTTTTGTGCTGTCTTCTGTGCAAGGCAGGTTTGATGGCATACGTCCCTCAATCATATCTAAGTGCCATATTTAAAAGATAGCTGATATCACTGTCCTACTGTTGAAGAAAGAAGTTGGACCTCCTGAAAAAAAGATGGACATCCAGGAAGACTCTGAGGCTGGAAGGTGGATCTCCATGATGAAACTGATGCTAGAAATTCCATAGTTTCTCACCTGATGAAGGAGCAATGCTCTGAAGGCTTGTGATACCAAATAAACCTGTTGGACTTTAATCTGGTTTTATGAGACTTATTACAGTGCCCATCCTGGTCCAATGCCCCCATCTCCACATCATGGAAATTCCACATGATAGATACTCTCTCCCATTCCTCTACTGTGGTGTTCCAGTGTTCAGGTTGTTGGCAGCCTCCATCCTATCTCTAAAGGCATCTCCAGAGTTTCTTTAGCTAAGTACTGACTTCTCAATACCATTTTGATGCAGCCATGTTTTTGTTGGTGTGCTTTCTTGCTGGTGTTGTGGAAAATCAGGATTGGGGGCAAGATTCTGGTCTCTGCATCCCATTTTGGGATGTAAATTGGCTTTACACTGGCCTCCAGTGAGATTCCCAATCCATCATGTTAGGCAGTATTGGAAAATATTATTGTAATTTTACTTCAGGGCAAAAGCAATTTTTGGACCACACATTGAATTCTACCTTCAGTCCCCCCCTCCCCTCAACTCAGTTTGATCCCATAGGCGAGACATGGATGAATTTAGTCCTTTATGTTTTACAGTGTGCTATGACTCCCCATCATTGAAAAGTGGGATATTTGTGGAGCTTCCCCAATTATTTAATTACCTATTGCTGTTCATGACTGGATGTGGTTGGCCTGCAGATCATTGTTTGTGAATCGCTTGGGTCTATCTATTGCTTCTTCAGCTGTTTAGTATTTAGTCATGAGTTAAATCTTTACCAGCTTAATACTTTACTTTAGGTTTGCTGGGTGCTGCTTCTGGTGTGCATTCCTCATGGGACAAGAAATGGTCTTTGGATTAAATAAAAACAGAACATGCTGGAAAAACTCAGCAGCTCAAGGAGCATTTATGGAGAGAGAAAGAGGTAATGGGGAATTCTATGGGCCTGCTAGTTCCGATCACGAATTGCAAAGGCCTGGAGAATTGGGCATTGGCACAAAAATGGGTATTATGCTGGGCACCAAACCCATCACAATGCTTCTGGACATCTCCTCTCCTCCTCCTCCCTGACCCTGCCTGATCTCTCCATCCCCGCCTGCCCCTTGCCTGCCCCAATTAAGTTCCCATCCACCAAATTCACTAAATATAATTAGAGGTCTTGAACCATCAAGTCAAAGAGCTATTCACTTGCCTCCCCAGCAGAATCTGCACTGGGCAGGTTTTCGTAGAGGTCCTCACATATGAGGACCTGTTGTGTTGGACCACAAGGGCTGAGAAGCACCAGCAATCTCTCAGTAATGAGAGGCATTCACCACCTCCCTGCACTCAGACCCACTCCCTCCCTCAGACATCTCACAGCCTCCCTTCCTCCTCAGATCCCTCACAGAGATTCCCTTTCCCTCCAGACTTCAACAGCACCCCCGCCCCGACCCACAGATCTGCCTAAAATCATCATGCCGAGGGTGATCTTCAGGCCTGTCACGGATAGAAGCGGCAGTCCAAGCATATGCCCACATCCTGGTGGAAGTGGCGGCGTCAACCGCTGTAGCTCTGGCCTGAGCTGAATCAACACCCAGGACCCCTGAGGGACTCTTCCTCTGTAACCTGCCATGAGCAGAAGGGCAAATGGCAACTGGACCTTCTTCCTTGAACCGTCACTGAGCTCAAGGTGCCACACCAGGGCACAGTACTTGAGTGCCGGGGCATTGCCGAGGTGTATGTCTTGAAGCAGGCTGAGTGGCGGATCTTCGAGGAGAGTGTGTACTGTGGGGGAAGAGAGCTGAGAGAGGCAACTTAGAGGGAAGGGAGCTTGAATGGGGAGACAGTCAGGTCACTCCCATGCTTGTGTAGTGGGGTGGGCGGGGGGAGGGTAGGATGCCCCTCTTTAATGATGTTCACCTGGTTAGTGTGGGGGGCCACCATTTCTTTATGGGAAGTGTCTCTGAACACGGAGATCAAGTTTCCCTTTAAAAATGGCAGCCTGGTCTCAGAATAGTGGGTTATCCAAAGTTCATAAATTAGCATCTATTATGTGGGAGAATTCCAGTTTATGAACACAGTTAATGCTGGCACGAAACCCTCCAGGATTCCTACTGGCATGGGCAATTAGTTCCAATTCAGGGGAAGCATGGTGAATGTTTCAAGTCCACAATAAAAGTAACTATATTAAATAGAAGTACATTGTAAGAGTTAACCTAGTTGCAGGGATTATGGGCTGGTTAACTAACTGGAAGCAGAGATTAGCAATAAATTTTTTTCAGATTGGCAAGATGTAAGTAGTGCAGTGCCACAGGGATCAATGGTAATCTATTACAGCGATTTAGATGAAGGGACCCAATGCATTGTGGTTAAAATTGACATCAAGATAGGTAGGAAACATAGCTGCAAAGAGGAGGTATAGTATCTGAAGGGGATATAAACAGGGTAAATGAATGGGCAAAGCAGCTGGCAGATGGAATATAATGTAGGTACATGTCAGCTTGTTCACTTTGGCAGGAAGAACAGAAAAGCAGTGAACAATTTAAATAGAGAAGGATTGCAGAGCTCAGTGGTACAGAGAGATTTAGATATTTTGGTACATGAATCAATAAAGTCAGTATGCAAATTATTAGAAAGGCAAATGGAATGTTGACATTTATTGCAAGAGGAATAGAATATATAAGTAAGCATTATTTATTGTAGTTGCACAAACTTGATGAGACCAGACTTTTTGTTTTATTCATTCGTGGGATGAGTGTCATTGGCTAGGCAAGCATTTATTGCCAATCCTTGACTGCCTTTGAAAAGATGGGGTGAACTGCCTTGTTGAACGGCAGCAGTCAATGTGATGTAGGTGCATTCATAGTGCTGTTAGTGGCCGGATTCCAGGATTGTAACCCAGCGACAAGAAAGCAATGGTGATATATTTCCAAGTCAAGCAGGTGTGTGACTTAAAGAGGAACTTGCATGTGGTGGCATTCTCACATATCCGCTGTCCTGGTTCCTCTAGATGATAGTACCTGTGTATTAAGAAGGTATTATGTAAGGAATTTTGGTGAGTTCCTGCAGTGTATCTTGGTAGATGTTACAGATTGTTGCCACCGTGTGTTTGTGGTGGAGGGAGTGGATGTTTATAGATGAGGTGTTAATCAAAGTGGGCTGTTTTGTCCTGGATGGTGTCCAGTTTCTTGAGTGTTTCTGGAGCTGCATCTATCCTTATGCCTTTTAGCTGATGGCCAGGCTTTGGGGAGTCAGGAAGTGAGTTTCTCTCCACAGAATTCCTAGCCTTTGATCAACTCTTGTAGCCCCAGTATTTATATGGTTGATCCAGTTCAGTTTCTGGTCAATGGTAATGCCCATGATGTTGATAATGGGGGAATTTAATGATGCTATTCCCACTGAATGTCAAGGGATGATGATTAGATTCTGTCCAGTTAGAGATATCATTGCCTTACACTTAAGTGGAATGTAATATTTGCACCACATATTAGTCCAAGTCTAGATATTGTCCAGATCTTGCTGTATTTGTACATAGTACCTGAGGAGTCATGAATGAAACTGAATGTTGTGCAGTCATCAATGAACATGACCTTATAATGAAAGGAAGATCATTGATGGAGTTGAAGATGAACACTACCCTGAGGAAATCTGCAATAGTGTCTTGGAACTGAGATGATTATCTTCAACAAACAATCATCTTCCTTTGTGCAGAGTTATGTCTCTAATCTGTGGGATTCTCCCCCTGATTCCCATTGATTCTAGTTTTGTTTGGGCTCCTTGATGCCACTATCATTAAAATGCTGCCTTGATATCAAGGGCAGTCACTCTCACTTCTGGAGTTTAGCTTTTTTGTCCCTGTTTGAACCAAGGCTGTAATGAGATCAGGAGCTGAGTGATTTGGAGTAATTTGTGCTGTTTTGGTCTTCTTATTTTAAAAAAAGACAATTGCTTTAGCAATAGTTCAGTGAAGGTTCAGTAGATTCAGTCTTGGGATGAGAGGGTTGTCCTATTAAGAATGATCGAAAAATTAGTCCTGTACCCACTGAAATTGAGAAAAATCAGAGGTGATCTTATTGGAATATATAAGATCCTGGGCGACTTGATAAGGCAGAAAGTCAGAGGATGTTTTCTCTTGTGGGGGAAGGGCAAAACTGGGGGACATGCTTAAAAGTAAGAATGTTTCCTTTTAAGACAGAGATGAGAAGAAATACTTTCTCCGAAATGGTCACTGATGTATGGAATTCTCTGCCCCAGAAAGTAATAGAGGCTAGACCTTTGAATTTATTATTGCTGGGAGTGGGAATTTGGAGCAGAGGTTAGAATCAGATCAGCCATCCCTCTCTCTGCCCTTTACAACACAATTATTCTAGTCTAAATCCTCCAGGTTCTTTTCCCTTCCTATCTGTATAAATCATGCAGTGCTATCATACCCTCCCTCAACTATCCAAATCCTCTGACTGTAGCCTCATGTGTCCTTTCCTTATTTCATTGTATTGTCGGTACATTAAAATAGGGCCACCCCACTCTCTGCAATAAGCACTATAAACACTTCCATCATTGCCTCTTCTTTCAGACTATCCTGAATTAACCCAGTTTGCCGTTGCTCATCATCTTTTTTACGACTGTCCATTTCCCTTTTGCCCCAGGGGCATTTTCAGCCTTTGTTTTTACATTAAAGGCTATATAAATGCACTTTCTTATTGCTGTTGTCATTGTTGCTTTTTAAATTATTTCTTTGTAAACAAATCAGACATAGCCTAAATTTGATTCTGGATTAAGTGAACATGCAAGAAGCAGCATTTCCAGTTTTCTTCCATGGTCTGGGTGTTGACTTGCTAAGAGTTTGCAGTTGTCTGAAGATAAATTATTTTAATTCAAGTTTTTCTTATTAGACTGCAGAAGCATCACTCATGAAATGGAGTCAATACAGAACTCAAATTTAATCTGTGTTCCCACTGTTTGATAATGACATATTCCAACAACTTAATATTTCAATTGCAAAAACCAAGAAACTGCATTTATCTGGTATTGTATTTAACAGCCACATCAGCTATGGTTCAGTGGATAGCTCTTCTCCATTTGCGTCAGAAGTTGGTGGTTCAAGTCCCACTCCAGAGAATATAAAAACTTGGCTGACACTCTTATGGAGTCTGGAATTGATAGAAGTGATGCTTTTTCAAAAAGATGTTGAATTAAACCTCTGCATGCTCTCTCAGGTAAAAGTTCCTATAGTATGGCTGTACAGAAGAGCAATCAGTGCTCCTCTGTATTCTGGTCAACATTTATTCAAGAGCACTAAGATATTATTTGGTTTTGTGGAATTGTGCTGTGTGCAAATTGACAGCTGTGGTTACTATTAAACAGTGGCCAGTTTGTAAAATGCATTGGGAAAAGATGCTGTTTAAATATTTGCTTCTTGTTTAAAAACAGAAGTCCCAAAATTGCTCAGCTGCTCTGGCAGTTCCCAACCTTCCCAAAAAGCTGCTTTTAGTCTTTGGGATTGATCTTCAGTGCATCCAGAGCAGCTTTGGAACACAAGATTCCTAATCCTGGCTGTTCCCATATCCCCAAGCTCCAGGAAGCCTGATGAAGTTTGTGATTTAACATATCCACTAAAAAGAGGTATATTGACTTCACAAATGATTATAATGAGATTCGCTTTGGGATGAACATATTTTGCCTACATTGACAGCAAGGGATGGGGGAGTGTGGTGCAGACCAAGTGTTATGGTTGCGGGGAAGGCGGTTGCAATGTGGTATGGAGGGGGATGTACATGCAGTAAATTGTTTTGGTGAGCGTGAAACTCTTATTGACGTCCCAAGATTGTGCCTCCAGCTCCATTAGTCAGGGGTATGCATGGGCTTTGCCCCCTATCGTTTCCCCCAACTGACGGGATTAATGGTAGGGGCACTAATTGAGTGTGATCCCAGTGTATTTGTTGGGATCTTTGGAGTCTGCATTTTTTGGCACCACTAGATTTCATATGAGTATGAGTTTATATGAAAATCAAAGTAAGCATCACGCTCATGCTTCATTTACCATTCTAGATTCTTTGGACATTAAAATATTAAATGAAAATTTGATTTATGTAGTTGATTTTGTGGTCTATAATTAGAACAATCTACTGCAATGTTTTCTTTTTATAGAGCCAATCTTGTGACTTTGATAATAGTCCAGTCATTTAATTTCACCCATTGCAATGGTTTACCAGTTCTCCATTCCTATTGCTGTTCATCATCCAAGATTATTGAACTCAAATTGAGAAATCTACTTAATTGATGACATTTCCAGTGCAATACAATCAGGCAAATGGGTTTCATAATGCTTTATTGACTACTGCTTTAGAAATATAAATGCACCAACAGAATAAATTCAAGCTTTTAAAACACAAGAAAAATAGAAAATATATAGCTGAAGAGCTCAAAACACCTGATGGTAATGCATTTGTTTGCTAATAAGGCACACTAGTTTAAGAAGTTTTTTCAATGTATACCTTGTTCTTTTAAATGCACCAGGCCAAGATTTTGAGATAAAATACTATAAAATGCTGTTTGAATGAAATGGCTAAAATAGAATAGCACAAGAATAGATCCTACCCAACAAGTTCCTTGACCTTTCACGGGCCTCTACCCATAACATAATCAATACTTTTGCCCTGTTAGGTCATTGTTAGGTTCTTCTTCGTGCAAAGAGAAGCAAATAAAAATACATTAAACTTTTGCTACCTGACTCAAAGTTGCTCGAAACCCTTTGTTTTTTTTTCAAAGAACTCTCCCACTTCTAACTGGACTAGACTGTGCCTTGCAAGTTAAATAATATTTTATTTAAATACATCTACATTCTTTTTACTTAACTGGGCTACAAAAGACTATCCAGAAAAGCAAACCTCAGTAGCCAAATAAAAGTTTTTTGGAATAAAAGGAATCTCAAAATCTCACCATACCCCACTTTTTTTCTTTATAAGATAATAAAATAACTAAAAAATATATTTTTGGACAACTTCTTGTGCTCTGATCTAGTGGTGTTACCCTGGATACTTTGTATGTTAATAAAATGTATTTAATCATATATAATAAGCAAAAGATATAGTAGGCACCTTTGGAAACTGAATATTTATTTTAAGGAACTGAGGCATTTAAAATTCTAGGAAAGTTACTTTAAGCATTTTCTAGCAGCGGTGTCCATTTTTTGGTAACCGAATAAATCACAATTTTTAAAAATGTTTGTACTAAATGCATGCAGGAAATTTGCCCAAATATAAAGAATTTTGAATTCAGTACGTCAGTTCTAACAATAGAGGGATAGGACCATTACAAATATTTTTAAAACAAGACTGAGTAATGTCTTAATAAGTTGTCTGGGTAAGGTCCACCTGTGAAATAATTAAAGTTTTATTCCTTTCAATTTTGGCTCCACTAATAGGAACAATTTACTCAGGTACCCAAAGATTTCCCCAGACATTTAACAGCATTACTGAATGAAATAACTGGGTAAAGGGAGTGCTTTGTTCACCGTGGGAGTGTTGCCTGTGTATCTATGACATTGGAATTCTTTACTGTTGTTTTCATGATTCAAGCCTCATTTTAATAACATAACTTTTTTGCACATAACAGTGAACTTATTGTCCTATTAGTGTCGATAGTAAGGAAGAAATGTCCATATACCATTCTTTGCTTAGGCTTACCCGGTCCAATACTGCACAGTGTAAAATAGGAAGTATGTTTCTGGTAATCAGAATTCCTATATTTAGGAATTTCTGGTGAACTGTACACTCCTTTAAGAATAAAATCAAGTGTAGGAAATAGGATGGGCTGAATTTTCACAAGGAATCAAGGCTATTTCCGGTTTCTGAAACAACCCCATTTCCCATCCCCTGTGGGGTAAACAGTCACACACTGGGATTTTGACCAAGGCACCTCCATAATTTGCACAGAGACAACCATTAAGGGTGGTGTGCAGGCTCTCGAAACTGCAGGGCTGAGCATGAAGTTGGAGCAATATAAAGTGAAGGTTCACCCTCAGCAACTCTATTAAAAATTGAAATTAAAAATGCAAAAAGCAACCAGACCACCACCATGGGGAGGGAAAACTTTTGCTATGTGACCTTTGTCTTCAACCATATCCAGGCAGGTAGAAACAGCCTGTGGGTATGCCAGGAAAGCTGACACCCTGATCCCTGCCACAACAGGACCTCCGATTTTCTAATCGGCCTTCATTATTTGTTGTTAACAAGGCTGGGAGCATGTGGCTTTACCAGATCCCAAACCTGCCTCCCCAACAGGGCCAACGCTAGGAATAATGCCAAGAAACTGGTATACCAACTGGTGCCAGTATTCAAAAGCCCCGTTCAGCTCTGTTCCTGGTCTTGGTGTGGCCTGTCTAATGTTGTGATTTAGGGCTGCATATGCTATTGCACAACGGGTTTCAAAGAATCAGTGA
>JAGIQG010000001.1:86060933-86117232 GCA_024679065.1 Sphyrna mokarran | reverse complement strand
AGAGAGGGGGTGGAGAGAGAGAGAGAGAGGGGGGGTGGAGAGAGAGAGAGAATGTGGCAGACCAGCCAAGACTGCACTGGAATAGACATAACACAAGTATGAATTCACGATTTCAGCAACAGAAAAGCTGAGTCAGGGGAAAAGCTAGGCAATGTAACAAAGCTAGAAATCGGTGAGCTTAGTGATGGTGTGGATAATTAGTTTGAAGCTATCTTTGGGATCAAATACTTAGGAACCAGCATTGTGATCATTATCTTAGGCAATTGCCAATTAGAGTTAATAGTTAGGGAAAGGAGTCTGCAGCAGGAATGGAGGACAATGGCATCATTTTCCCAATATTTAATTGGAGGAAATTTCTACTTTGAACATGAAAATATGGAATATTAAAGGAAACAAATTCAATTCCTAAATTTTATGCTCAAGGAGTTGCCATTTGTGTCAAGATGAAGAACATAATTGTTATAGAATCCAATTCCAATATTAAGACGAAAACATTTCAATTTACTATTGTATAGTGCAGTGAATTAAAACAGGAATTCTAATGTACTATACCTCATCTATTCAATGCAATTCATCACAACATTAAATTCCACAATGTTTCAGGTATAGAACTGTATTGAGAACTCAGACTGCAACTGCAATTAGAACTACCAACCTTCAATCTTCTTAAAATGTTTTACAATGAATTATTCAGAGTTTTTTTTGTAATCTAGACTGGACTTATTATTACCAAACAATAGAATTATTGTAACAACGCGCTACAAATGGAATTGGAATTTGTAATTTCAAAAACCACAAACAGGTATCAGCACAATGTAAATGTGTTTAAGAAATGCCCAATTATGAAGCTATTTTTGCAGCAATGCAACGTGTAACATATTTAAATTAATTTAAATCAGCTTCAGAGAATTAAAATATTTTTCTGGTGCACTGACTCATTCAATTATCAAGTTCAAATTTCAATGTTATTCTGGTTCAATTATTTGATTAGCTTATTAAAACTTTTTTATCCTCTATTTTCTATGCTCTTTGCCCTGTTAGCAATTTCATCATTCTAGCTTGAAAGTTCAAAGAACACTGATTTGCTGTGGAGTGCTTCAACAGTTCAACAGCAACAATGGAGTTGCATCCTGCTGGATCTATTCAACGTAGACTCAAGTCTACAATTCATCAATTGTTCAGTTTCATTTCTGATATTGTCTGATTGGAGTTGGTGGCTCCAAAGGTCATGCTGAGTCACATGCTCCTAATTACTGAGGATAGAGTAAAAAAATGGACAAATTGCCTATCCAGTTTTCTCACAATTGGAATGTACCGAGAAGCTAAATATTATATATTTTTTAAAAGCTGGTACATAACATTTAAAAAAATATGGGAACTGTTGATCATTATGAAAGAAATATAGATGAGAAAACATCAATAGCGGAAGCAGGACGATTAGGAACAGCTTGGCAATAAATAAAGAGCAAGCCAAGAGACTAAATACTATACATCTGAAGCACAAAAGGTTTTTTTTGTGTTATCAAATTAATTCCCCCAAGTTGAGACCTGTCGGGTATCATGATTGCTCTCCCTTTGAGAGGTTCGTCTAAGAAGTCACAATCTAGAACATTTCTGTCAAATACTCTCAAAAGTAAAGAATCTTACTTTGACCTGGGAGCACTTCTGACAAGGATCACAGGGCTTCAACAATGAGGATACTGGAGTATGGGTTATATGCAATCTGGAAAGAGGGATCATTCAATTAAACAAAAACAATCCAAAAAAATAGATACAGAAACAAAGGCACCAAAATAAGCACTAAATCACAAGCTTCATAGCATTAGGGTGTAAATCAAAAATCATGCAGACACTTGAAGATCCATTACACTAAAATGGTCAAAACTGAGATTTCCATGCTCAAGTTAGCATAAATTTGCTTGGCAAATAACACAAAATTTATGTAGCAGCATATATCCATCAAGTTGAAACGCAGGTTTAACTTCCATTGTTACAACTTGTAAATCCTGGGTGCAATTTCTGACCTTGTGGGAAAGAGAATTTGATGAACAACTGTAATTTTGAATGCACCATTTAGAACAAAAGTTAATCATAACACTAACTCAAAATCTTTGGAAAAGTATTTGTTACTGAATTATTGGGGAATTCTATTAACACATTAAACAAGAAGGCAACCATAATGTTTTGTCAATGAACAAAATAAACCGCATAACTACTTTAACAGAAAATGATAAGCCTAAGCCTCTGTTCTATGAGGCGCTCATCATTTATATGTTTGCGAAATGTGTATTAGCATCACTTTGAAAAATCTTTTCCACATTCAATGGTCAGGATTTGACCTGCACGAGACTGTATGCAACAGCAATGATTACCCATGAGTACGTGCTACAGCAACTGACAATCCTTCAAATATCATATTTTTATCATCATTCAGATAAAGAATCTCCAAAATGATCCATTTTGTGACAATGTCATGATTAAAATATTTTTAACTCATTTTTTGCATGTTTAATTTGGATGAGAACCTAATTCATTTTATCTTTACACATTTCAAATATAGATATATAAAGGAAATTTTAGATTCTGATCCAAAATTTATCGTACTCAGTGGGCTACCAATCTTGCCTACCATTATGAAAACACAATACTATCCTGGTACCTATTAGTGCTTATGCTTCTCAGATCTAATTAATATTTTTTAATTAAGTTAGTAAGTATACAAAATAGAGATAGACAAATTTTCTGAATCTTAGAGGCACATCCAATCATCTTCAAATGGTCAAGAGCTGCAAAACATAAACAACATTTACGTATGCATTTTTATTGCTATTCCTGCAGTTTAAGGAAAATCTTGTAAAACTATTATAATTGTAATTACAAGTTGCAGAGCTGGGCCGAGAGGTGGCAAATGGAGTTTAATGTGGAAAAGTGTGAGGTAATGCACTTTGGCAGGAACAATAAATGTGTAGAGTATAGGGCTAATGGTAGGGCTCTTAATAGTGTTGAGGAACAGAAGGATCTTGGTGTATGTGTCAATAGATCCCTGAAAGTAGGCAGTCAAGTGGATAAAGTTGTTAAGAAGGCATATGGAGTCTTAGCTTTTATTGGTAGGGGGATTGAATTTAGGAGCCGCAGCATCATGTTGCAACTGTACAAAACTCTAGTGCGGCCGCACTTGGAGTATTGTGTGCAGTTCTGGTCGCCACATTATAAGAAAGATGTGGAGGCATTGGAGAGGGTACAGAGGAGGTTTACCAGGATGTTGCCTGGTATGGAGGGCAGGTCTTATGAAGAGAGGCTGAGGGATTTGAGGTTGTTTTCGTTAGAAAGGAGGCGGCTAAGAGGGGACCTTATTGAAACATATAAGATGATTAGAGGTTTAGATAGGGTGGACAGTGATAGCCTTTTTCCTAGGATGGAGAAAGCTAGCACGAGGGGACACAGCTTTAAATTAAGGGGTATGAGTTATAGGACGGATATCAGAGGTAGGTTCTTTACTCAAAGAGTGATTAGGGAGTGGAATGCCCTGCCTGCAGCTGTTGTAGATGCGCCAAGTTTGGTGGCGTTTAAGAGGTTAATTGATAAGTATATGGAAGAGAAGGGAATGGTTTAGTTTGGAGGGGCATTGCTTTTTATTTTGGTCGGCACAACATCGAAGGCCGAAGGGCCTGTTCTGTGCTGTAATGTTCTATGTTCTATGTAATATTCCTGAAATAAGATGAAACTTACAGATATTAGGGCTAATCACAGCTAGAAAGAGACAAAACAAATCTGCTACGTGAGACTTATCAATACTCTCTACTTAACTGGAAGAGCAAGTGATGGCGGTAGTGATAGTGGTGGCGGGAGGTGGGGTGGGGGGTGATTTTTGAATGAGTGGCAGTACTTGCTTCCCAGTAGAATTTTTTTTTAAACATTCCTCTGTTCTGTAGCAAACTATTTTCCACACAGATGCTGCAGGTCAGAAAGTCACTGCAAGAGGCTGCGTTAGGCAGCTGGAGACATGTCTCCAAAATGGTGGTCATTATACGGTTTTACATCAGACCGGTGCTCGCTGGTTCTTTCCCATGAAGCTGTTTGTGGCTATTCTTGAGCAGCCAATGTTTTCTCATAACTCAATCATCCTATGTTTAGTAATTAGTTTTACACTCTTTTCTGAGCACCCTCAAACTCAGGGCAGTACTTACAAAAACGACAAGGCTGTGAATTGGCTAATCAGCTGCCCTGTGTTTTTTTTTTTAAAAAGAGCCATTTGCAGCCTGTGAGCCATAGTTTGGCTATCCCTGGTATAGAACTACAAGTGAAGATGCCTTGTTAGGTATTTTTCTTCAGCCTCTTTTGTGGCATTAAAGGTTGCAAAAGCAAAATATTGAAGATGCTAGAAATTTGAAAGAAAGAAAGAAAATGCTAGAAATACTCAGCAGGTCTGACATCATCTGTGAAGAGAAAGAGACATACATTTCAGATCAATGATCTTTCAACAGGACCAGACAAATTTCAAGATGTAACAGGTTTTAAGCAAATGAAAGGGAAGATGGAAAAATGGATCAAGGGGAAGATTTGTGATAGATTGGAAGATAGGGGAAAAATAGTCAAAGGAGCTGATGGTATAAAGCCAAAGAAGTGGTAATGGGACAAGCAAAGCAACAAGTTGTGTCTCAAGGTGGTAATAAACGGCAGAGCCATAAATAGCTATCATCCCAAAGCAAAGAAAAAAGAGGAAGAAAATGAAATGAGAGAAAACAAAAACCCACAAAACTGGTAAAGAGAAAAGAAACCAAATGGAGCCAGAGGTTATGATCTAAAACTCCAAACTCAACATTGAGTCTGGAAAGCTGTGAAGTGCTCAGTCAAATGGTGATGTCCCCGCAATGGGGAGGAATTTTCAGCTGAGAACAAAGGCAGCCAGATTGGATGCATATGTATGAAGAGTTGCATTATCAGAGCAAGTGCATCAGAGATCCAGCAACTGGGAAAATGATATCGCAGACCGCAAGAAACTAAAACGCCATGAATGTAGCTCAATCCATCTATTGACTGTCTACGCGTCTTGCCTCGAAAAACCAGCTAGCATAGTTAAGGACTTATGCAGCCGGGACATATTCTTTTCCACCATCTTCCATCAGGAGAAAGGTTCAAAAGTCTGAGGTCACATACCAACTGGCTGAAGAGCAGCTTCTTCCCTGCTGGTGAATGGACTTCCCTTGCATTAGGTTGATCTTTCCCTACATCCTAGCTATGACTGTAACATGACATTGTGCACTCTCTCATTTCCTTCGCTATGAACAGTATGCTTTTTCTGTGGTGGAGGACTGAATGTTTGTAATGTTTGTAATGAAGCGGGCTGCTTTGTACTGGATGGTGTCAAGCTTCTTGAGTGTTGTTGAACTCCATCCAGGCAAGTGGAGAGTATTCCATCGTATTCCTGACTTATGCTTGTGGATAATAGATAGACTCTGGAGAGTCAGGAGGTGAGTTACTCACCACAGTATTTTTAGTTTCTAACCTGCTCTTGTAGTCACTATGTTTATGTGATGAGTCCCTTGGAGTTTCTAGTCAATGGTAGCCCAAGGATGTTGGCAGTCGGGGGATTCAGTGACAGTTACACCATCGAATGTCAAGGGATGGTGGTCAGACTGCTTCTTATTGATGATGGTCATTGCCTGGCATGTGTGTGGCCCAAGCCTGGATATTGTCAAATCTTGTTGCACTTGACCAAGAATTGCTTCAGTATCTGAGGAGTCACAAATGGTGCTGAACACTGTGCAATGCTCAATGAACATTCCCACTTCTGACCTTATAATGAAAGGAAAGCCATTGATGAAGAATCTGATATTATTCTATCTAAATAACTCCCTGGACTAGCGTAAGTGTAAATTATATTCGTACCGCTCCACTTTGAACTCAACTCTTCTATAATTTTACCACCTTAAATTCTATACTCCATTCTTCCCCTCTTAATTAAATAATTGTTTCCTGACATTAAGCTAATTCACATATTAAAAACCCCCTCAAACAGCTACACTCATCAATTTCTCTTCCATCCTATTCTTCAGATTTTATTTTCTTTAATTCTTAAATCTTCATTTTTTTTCAAAGAATTTGGCTGATGACACATGGAGTGTATGCACCATTTTGAAATGTACTTTATAAATGAGCCACACGTAGAAAAATGTTTTTTCCTTTTGGAATGTAATTCAATTAACTAGGATTTACTTCTGGGCTCTTTGACAAACCATTCCTCTTACAACACTCTTCATCAAGTGGGTCTCACAAAACCAGATGCAGCAACTCTATATATATCTGCCCATGCAAAGAACATACTTTTTGGGACTTGCATGGTTCAATACTGATGCTTTCTGCACTTTATGAAAAATAATAACCTCCAGTAACCCAAACATCTCACAAGCTATAGCCACATTAGAACCGCCATGGTTTTAGTTATAAACTATACCATAGATAATGTATTGATAATGTTTATTCTACAAAAACAAATCTTCATATAGAGTGACATTATCATAGAATGTCAGTCTCTGTGCCATTCAAATTCCCTTCACTGGTGGAGGAAGAGAACACAATTATGTTGATATCTCGAACAAAAGGCCAGCATAGACACAGTGAACTGAATAGCTCTCCTCAACGCTTTGGGGCCCTATAGCTCCATGAAGGAGCTGACTTAAGATTTGTTCCCAGGTGTCTGCCAATGTGACATTGCCCCTCTATGAATCCTGCCATTTTCTCCACAGTACTCTTATTTGCTCCAGCTGGCTCATGGGTGTCCATAGCTGCGCACAGTGGCTGACATGCTCTGGTACTGCAACCAATTTAACACTTCAGCTGGCCGCACAGAAAAATGTAGGAAATATCCATTGATGGCTTTCCCTCAATTTGATCTCCAACTTCCCAAAATTGCCCGCAAATTTTGGAAACTCAAGTGACATGGGTGAATAAACCTGCATATCTTGGCACTGTAAATTAGTGCTCAGGCTTTGAAAGGAAGTATTTCACTTGAAGTATTAACATACTTTTCTGCAGCACAGAGTGTACATCGTCATAAATTTGTATCTAAAGTTTGTTTCAATCATTTATAAAACTAAATGAGAACATGAAACAGATTTAAAGTCAAACAATTATTCATTTTGATTACATGGCTGGATAATTTCACCTTAACTTCAATGAAGTAGCATGTATAGTGGTTCTTTAATAAATTGCAACTTTGCTTGCGAATTGGCCTTTTTCCCCTTTCTAAATAACCTTCCCACAGAGGTTCTGTACCTTTCTTCCTGTTACAAATTACAGGAAATAGAAATGTCAATTCTTAAATCAAGCCTGATGTGCAAATTGTGTTTTTGAATACAATAAAAGTTGCTGCAGCAGTTTGAAATCCAGGACGGATGTCCCATTTCCACTCAGCAGCCTGTTCACATTTACTCAAAGGAGCCATTACATTATATCCAAGCTAGGATTCTGCAGTGCTAAACATTTTAAGGTTGTTCACATCATATGTATATACAGGGCATCATATGATTAAGTCCATTGTGACCAGCTGCCAGGGCTACCTTACATATTATGCAGCCCACTCCCTAGCAATACTGTCACTTGAAAAAGACAAAAAAAGGCAATGTCAAAGAAAGGATTTATAAACCTGTCCAAAAATAAAGAACAACAAAAAAGCTGAGAAAAAACCTCGGCAAATCAAGCAGCATTGATTGAGAGAAACAAAGTTAATACTGCAGGTTGACAGTTTTCATCAAAACTGAGGAGAAACAGGATTTCAAGACTTTATATGATGGTAGTGAGGGGGAGGGGATAGGAAGAACAAAGGAAATTAAATAGCAAAAGATTTCACAATACATCACCCTAAGAGAATGCTAAGGGAAATGCAAAGAAACAAACAAGTGGATATTACTGTTTATATCCATCTGAATATCAACATACCTTTCCACTTCATCATGATCCTTTCCAAAAAAAATTGTCCAAATGCAATCACTCTCCCTTCCACACTCAGCCAACTGTCATTTGTTCTCAACTTTTGCTTTCACTGAGCACTGGCCTTTGCTCTCTTATTAACGTAAATATATATTATATATGGTAGATCCGTCATATGAGGAGAAACCAAGTCAATTAGGATTGTATTCACAGGAATTTACAAGACTGAGAGGGCATATCGTAGAAACTTATGAAACTCCAACAGGGCTAGACAGAGTAGATTCAGAAAGAATGTTCCAATGGTGAGGGAAGTCCACAAGAGATCATAGTTTGAGTATAAGCCTTTTAGAACTTAGAGGAGAAGAAATATCTTGAGCCAGAGAATGGTGAATGTGTGGAATTCACTACCACAGAAAGTAGTCGAGGCCAAAACGTTGTGTAATTTCAAGAATAAATTAGATTTAGCTGTAAATGGGACTAAAGGAATAAAGGGATATATGTATGCGTGTGGGAAGGTGGGAAATCATGATACTGAATTTGATCATCTGCCATGATCAAGATGAATGACAGAGCAGGCTCGAAGGGCTAAATAGCTTACTTCTGCTTCTACTTTCTAACACATTCTGTTGTCTTGCCTTAAATGCCATCACTTGTAGTTCCCATAGTCCTTTACACTTCCTTGGTCTTGTGCTCTACACATCATTATTAACGTAGACAAGGATCATGGGTAGAAGTAGGAGCATCGAGGTGGCAGTGAGGGCTCATTGGGCCAAAGGGCCTGTTTCCTGTGCTGTTTTGTTCTTTGTTCTTCATTAATATCTCTCTTTCTCCTAACTCCCACCTATCTCTGACCTTCTACTTTACTTCACCTCTTCCTATACAATATGTAATCCATCACATTTCTCCCCCTTTTTAGCTGTGAAGCGTCATACTGACTCGAAACATTTAACTCTATTTCTCACTCCACAGATGCTACCAGATCTGCTGAGATTTTTCAACATTTTCTGTTTTTATTTCAGATTTCCAGCATCCATATCGTTTTGCTTTTACCTTAATGTAAAAATGGGCCTTTTTCAATCTTCTGGACCCAGTACAGATTTCAACAATTTTAGTGCATTACTGCTGTCTCCATTTTGCTCAATGTGTTTTTGTTCCGATTTAATTTTGCTGAGTTGGACTTTGTCTTTTTTAACCTTCTTGTTGCAATTAGCACTTAATTTGGACACAAGCTTGTTTACTAAATCATTTGCTAATCTCTTTGCTATCGTATCATGAAATCTTTGGTTATTTAATCTCCCTTCACTCCACCCTACCTCAAGACAATGTTTTTCCTGCCTCCACACCCTTCCACAGGCTTAATGACTCTTACATTTCTAATTAAAGATCATGGACCTGAAATTTTAACTGTTTCTCTCCACAGATGCTGAATCACATGCTGTGTTTCTCCAGCATTTTTTTGTTCTCATTTCAAATTTCCAGCATCTTGAATTACACTTCAAGACAAACTTTGAAAAATATGTATTCACAATACATCTTGGATTAATTTATCACACCATTGGTTTTTCTAATTGTTAGCTCTATCTGCAAATTAAGCAACATTCAATTCAACTCCTTTCAGATAAAGCTGAATCAGGAGAATTGAGGTTTTATATTAGTCAGTTGCTCACTTCTGTTAAGTTGGTGATTCCAATTATTGATCATTTAGTGGGTTGTAGAAAAGAAAATGTCAGCTGAAAAGAATTATTATTTGATTGCAGATATTGAGTTTCACATTTCTAGCCTGGTTTTACAAAATTAAACCCATGTAACTAAAAAAAATGAAGAAAAATGTTAAATATTTAGAGAAAAACCAAAAATACTAATTTTACATCACATAGTAAAGATTCAATGACTAAATGAACTGTAACGTGATTTAATATTTATGAAAAGAATGCTTGACTACCTTTGCCCTCAATCATAATTTACTACAGGGCCAATTCAGGATTTTAAAATTACCTAGTCATTTTCCTACAATGTCTTGATTTATGACTATTTAAAAATTAAAATCCATAAAACAGGAAAGGTGGCATGGAACAAGATTTAATATTCTTAATGCAAGGAGGGCATTAGCATGGAACACAGGAACAGGAGTATGCTATTTACATCTCCTAATTCACCATTCCATGAGATCATAGCTGATTTATTACCAAAGTCCATATCCCCCACCTTTACCTCAGATTTCTCAATAGTCTTAGCTAACAAAAATCTATCAATCTCAAATCACTTTACAAAGTGTTCCAAACTTTTGCCACCCTCAGTAGATCTCCAGTTTGTGGCTAACCAGCACTTCATGTAGCTGAAGCACGAATTGCCCTGCAAATAAAGACCAAAAATCATTGGGATTATTTTCCGAACCTGGTTGCAACAATTATTGATGTATTTATCTGGACTCTCAAATCTCTTTAGACCGCCACTATTTCTAACTTTTCACTATTTAGAAATGTCCTGTTCTATAATTTTTCAATTCAAAGTGAATCACCTTACATTTGTCTACATCGAAATTCATTTACCACAGTTTCTCCCCTTTGTTTAATCCACCTATTTTGTAATTTTATGCTTCCTTTAACACCACTTCTAATGCAGCCAACCATGTGTCATCAGCAAATTTGGATATATAGGTTTCTATTCTAAAGTTGTCAAGGTTTTGAGTATAGCTATCTATTTCTGAATAGAATGCATGAGAAAAAATGTGCAGGGAGAATCACATATTTGTACAGAACCCCTCTCATTTTTGTTTCTTTAATTTCAATAGACTGAAAGTTGAGCAGGTAACCTCAAGAGTTTATGGCTTTGCTGCTTAATTATAATCTCTGCACTCCACTCAGGTAATACCAAACGCCAATGCAATAACAAAAAAATCTAAAAATGCCTGCAAGTTTCAAGCTATGGTCAGCTCATTAGTCTAGCTATTTATAAGCAACTGCTTTGACCTTGTACAGTGAAATAGCTGACTTGAGGGGAAATTTTGGTAAAGCTGTAATTTAACAGAAATGCAGGCAATTAGAGGGAAGTGGCAGCAAAGGAAGGCATTAATTCCCCCGCCTTCGGAAATGTTAAGATGTTATAACCCTTTGGTAGATGCTGCCAACATTGAAGAGAAAAGAAGATAGGCAAAAATGGAAAGACAGAAAACATGCAGAGAAATGTCAAAGCATCCCAGCACTCGGGTTTGGTGGCTAATAAAGTGGAGATGGTGTCACATGAAGTGGTTACAATAATGTTATAGGTTAGCACGGCAGCACACCAGACAGGTCAAAAGACAGATTTGGGATTGCAGCTATTTGCTCCCATTATGGGCTTTGTTGACCCAAGATGCACATTAGATGCTTGTGTCATTGTAGTAGATGGTATAGCTAAGTTTCTAAATTGATCTTTCTGGTTTCATGGTTGCTACAGTTAAGGGAAAAACATCAAGCATGGAAATTATTCGATTGAGATCATCTGGTACAGCAGATCTTGATAAAATATTCTTGCCACTTAACAGTTCATCTTTTAAACATAGTTAAAAAGACAATAACCCAAAAATAAGTTCCCCCAGAACCAGTCCTTCAAACACAATATGATCCAGATGCAAACTAGCTTCAGGTGACTTTGTTATTCCTCCTACCTCCATGTTAGAAACTCCAGGCTTTCATGCCACTGCTCCCATTTCCCTCTCCAGTTCTAGTTACTGAGAGCTTACTTTTTGACTTGCAAAACTTTTTACAGGAGCGGGAAAGGATTATAACCATCTTTTTTTGTACTCAGAAGCAATACAAGGGCAATTATTTTCCATTGGCGAGAATAGTACTTTAGTGTGGGGTGTTCTCAGCATTTTAGTTCTCCTGCATAAAGTCACAAAGAGGGAGGGAGGGATGCCGTATAACAGGTTACAAGCTATTTATGCTAATAGCTGGAATGCATCAATGATGTCAGATGATGCTCAATCTGATATAACTGGAGCCTAAGGAAAGACAGTTCAAATGTCCATCTTTGTAAATAGTGTGAACAGTCAACAAATGTTCACCAGCTTCCAACAGCCTGATTTCCAGTTCTCTGCTGTCAAAGACACCGAGAATCCTGTTGCAATAGTAACATGTGATAGTCAGCTGTCTGCAAACCATTTTTAAAGATCTTCGTCAATGCCATGAAAAGCAGGAAAGCAAAAAAGCATTCAGCTCAGCAGAGCACACTCGAGAAGCACCCACAGAGCAAATGGAGCAAATAATTGTGATCAGAGTTACACAACAGCTATAAGGAGGTGTGCAGAAATAAGCAGAAAAACCATCTCCTGCTCAAACTCCTGCACCATGCCTCCGCTGCTACCACACCATGCCCAGATTCACAGAGAAACAAGATATGGATGTAGTCAGTATGCTACTATACAAAGTTAGCAGCAGAGCTGAAACGCAGCACTGGGTTGACATGAAAACCATTGGACACACAAGTCCTTCGTGCGTTTGACTCCTACTTTGGTTTGAAACGTGATACGGGCATAGTCTGAGAAAAGTTCGGCAGAGCTATCCAGAACTCTAAAGCACTGATTCCTTCCAATATCATTATTATCACCTGCCAGTTCATACGGGTTATGACTAGGCACCCATCTGGCAGAGCAGGGAGAGACTGATAGCTGAGCAGAGACTGAAAGCCAAGTTCCGCACACAAGGACAGCCTCAACTGGGATCTTGAGTTCATGTCACGCTATCTGTAACCCCAACAATTTGCCTGGACTTGCAAAATCTCACTAACTGTCCTGTCTACTGACAGTGCACATCTCTTTAACCTGTGTTTAACTCATTGTCAGTACCTTTAAGGCTTGATTACCTGAAAAGACTCATATTCCAATCATTATTTTGTAAATCGAGTTTGTGTCTTTATATACCCTATTTTTGAATAGAACTCCCACTCACCTGATGAAGAGGCAGCAAGTGCTCCGAAAGCTGTGGCTTTAGCTACCAAATAAACCTGTTGGACTTTAACCTGGTGTTGTGAGATTTCTTACTGTGTTTACCCGAGTCCAACACCAGCATCTCCACATCAGGGTGGGGAGAGATAAAGACACAGTCATGGCCATTGTTAGGTGTTCTCAGTAAAGTTTGACAACACCAATTTTAAATCCAACCGATTTATTTGATAGTAAATCCACGAGCTTTTGACCTTCGTCAGGCGAATGAGGTGTTCTGGTCTCCAAAAGCACACATCAGCACAGACAGTTTACAGATTGCTGATTAGAATGTGAATCCTTACACCTAACCTGCTATTCAAGTCTTAAAGTGGCTAACAACAGAGGTTAGAGAGATGTGTATTGTCTCCAGACAGCACAGTAAGTGAGGTTTTTTTTCGCTAACCCAGACAAGTCATGGGGGTTACAGATAGTGTGACATGAAGCCAAGATCCCTGTTAAGACCGTCCTCACGTGTGTGGAACTTGGCTATCAGTCTCTGGTCAGCGACTCTGTGCTGTTGTGTGTCGTGAATTCCCCCTTGAAGAACATTTACCGAAGGTAGGAGGCCGAATGCTTGTGATTGCTGAAGTGTTCGCCCATAGGGAGGGAACGGTTTTGCCTGGTGATTGTTGAGCGATGTTCATTCATCCGCTGTCGTAGTGTCTGCATGGTCTCCCCAACGTACCATGCTTCGGGACATCCTTTCTTGCAACGTATTAGGTAGACAACGTTGGCCGAGTTGCAAGAGTACGTACAGTGTACCTGGTGAATGGTATTCTCACGTTTGACGATGTCGTCCGTGTCAATGATCTGGCATGTCTTGCAGAGGTTGCTGTGGCAGGGTTGTGTGGTATTGTGGTCCCTGTTCTCCTGAAGGTTGGGTAGTTTGCTGCGAACAATGATCTGTTTGAGGTTGTGCGGTTGTCTGAAAGCAAGAAGTGGGTGGTGGGGATGGCCCTAGCGAGATGTTCATCGTCATCAATGATATGTTGAAGACTCCGGAGAAGATATCGTAGCTTCTCCGCTCCGGGGAAGTACTGATAGCCAAGTTCCACACACAAGGACGGTCTTAACAGGGATCTTGGCTTCATGTCACACTATCTGTAACCCCCATGACTTGCCTGGTTTAGCAAAAAAACCTCACTTACTGTGCTGTCTGGAGACAATACACATCTCTCTAACCTCTGCTGTTAGCCACTTTAAGACTTGAATAGCAGGTTAGGTGTTAGGATTCGCATTCTAATCAGCAATCTGTAAACTGTCTGTGCTGATGTGTGCGCTTTTGGAGACCAGAACACCTCATTCGCCTGACGAAGGCCACAAAGGCCGAAAGCTCGTGGATTTACTATCAAATAAATTGGTTGGATTTGAAATTGGTGGTTTCAAACTTTACTGAGTTTACCCCAGTCCAACGCCAGCATCTCTACATCATTGTTAGGTGTTTCTATTGTGACAGGAACAGATCAGATTGCAGCAACACCTATCCAGCCATTAACACAACTGCTACTCATGCTACAGGAGGGGGCATTTTCAAACAGTCTGCTGCAAAAAAAAGCCTACAGCTCTAAGTCAAAAATCTAAAGGCACACTGCAAATAACATCTTTGAAAGTACAAGAAAATTCTCCTTTATATCAATCACTATTTTTTAGCCAAGATCATAAAATCCAAAGGATCCTAACACTACCCATACGCAAGACTATAAAAAAAACTTGATGTTCTTCCCATCTTGCCCATGGGAGCACCTTAAGATGAGTCAAAATGTATTCAAGGATAAAATCATTGAATCCCTATAGTGCAGAAAGAGAACATTCAGCCCATTGAGTCTGCATCAACTCCCCAACAAAGGATCCCACTAAGGCCTATTTCCCATAACATATTCGCCACATATTTACCACACAAATTCCCTTAATCTACACATCTTTTGGACAGAAATGGGCAATTGAGCTTGGCTAATCCACTTAACCTGCACATCTTTGGGATGGGAGGAAACCAGAGCATCTAGAAAATCTCCACACAGAATATAGAACATAGAACAATACAGCACAAACAGGCCCTTCGGCTCATGAGTTGCGTCGATCACATCTATATCTACCAATCCACAGACCTATCTATAACCCCCTATCCCATTCGTTTCCATATACTCATCCAGAAGTCTTTTAAGAGACCGCAGCGAGTTTGCCTCTACAACCTCCGACGGTGGCCGATTCCATTCACTCACCACCCTCAGTGAAAAACTTACCCCTAACATCCCCTGTGTTTGCTTCCCTGCACCTTAAATCTGTGTCCTCTCGTAGTGACCATTTCAGCTCGGGGAAACAGTCTCTGAGAATCCACCCTATCTATTCCTCTCAACATTTCATAAACCTCTATCAGGTCGCCTCTCAACCTACGTCTCTCCAGTGAGAAGAGTCCCAGCTCCCTCAACCTACCTTCATAAGGCCTGCCTCCCAATCCAGGCAGCATCCTTGTAAATCTCCTCTGAACTCTCTCAATAGCCTCTACATCCTTCCTATAATGAGGCGACCAGAACTGCGCACAATACTCCAACTGGGGTCTGACAAGAGTATTATAGAGCTGCATCATTACCTCCTGACTCCTAAACTCTATTCCTCGATTAATGAAGGCCAGTACACCGTACGCCTTCTTGACCACTTCCTCCACCTGCGAGGCCGATTTAAGAGTCCTATGGACCCAGACCCCAAGATCCTTCTGCTCTACAACACAGCTAAGACTCCTACCCCTTATATTGTACTCCTTCATCCCGTTATTCCTGCCAAAATGGACCACTACACATTTATCCGCGTTGAAGTCCATATGCCACTTCTCCGCCCAGTCTTGCATCCTGTCTATGTCCCACTGCAACTTTTGGCATCCCTCCAGACCATCCACAACACCACCGACCTTTGTATCGTTGGCGAACTGCTAACCCATCCCTCCACTTCCTCATCCAGGTCATTTATGAAAATGACAAACAGCAGGGGTCCCAGAACAGATCCCTGGGGCACTCCACTGGTTACCGACTTCCATGCAGAACAAGACCCATTCCACAACCACTCTCTGCCTTCTGCCGGCAAGCCAGTTCGGGTTCCACGAGGCCAAAGCCCCTTGGATCCCATGCCCTCCCACCTTCTCCAGAAGCCTTGCATGTCGGACCTTATCAAATGCCTTGCTAAAGTCCATGTACACTACGCCCACCATTCGTCCTTCGTCAATGTGTTCAGTCACATTTTCGAAGAACTCAACTAGGCTTGTAAGGCATGACCTGCCCTTGACAAAACCGTGCTGACTATTTCTGATCCCAGTCTAAACTTCTCCAAATGTTCATAAATTTTATCCCTCAGAAGCCTCTCCATCAGCTTACCAACCACTGAAGTCAGACTCACCGGTCGGTAATTTCCTGGACTATCCTTGTTCCCTTTCTTAAAGATAGGAACCACATCCGCAATCCTCCGGAACCTCTCCCTTTTCCATGGACGACGCTAAGGTCATCGCCAGGGGCTCTGCAACCACTTCCCTCACCTCCCACAATAACCTGGGGTACATCCCATCCGGTCCCGGCAACTTGTCTATCTTGATAGAATTTAACAGGTCTTTATACATCCTCTTTCCTAACATCCACATACTCAATCTTTTCTGTTTGCCTCAAACCTGCAGTACAACCTCCCAGTTCACTTTCCACCATGAATAGCGAGGCAAAGTACTTATTAAGCACATCTGCCATTTCTTCCAGATTTACACAGACTTTTCCCCCTTCACCTTTTATAGGTCCTATCCCTTCTCTTCTCATCCTTTTACTTTTCACATATTTGTAGAAGGCCTTGGGATTCTGCTTAATTTTACCTGCCAAGGCCTTCTCATGACCCCTTCTGGCTTTCCTAAATTCCTTTTTAAGCTCAGACATGGAGAGAACATGCAAACTCCACACAGACTCACTGTCATTCTCTATTATCCCTGATGGCTCACATCAAACAACTATGTGGCTCCACCTCGATGATGGTTACCTCTATACATAACAGGGATTTTCGCAATACGTGGCAACCCCAATATTGTCATTTCAAATAATGACCCACAACTCACTAATGAGCACTCTGGAGTATTTCACTAAAATTTGTAGCTTCATGCACATTGCCAGCTCACCTAGACACCCAGAAACAAATGATAAGGCTAAATAGTGGGATCCAGGTAGCAAGGCCTTATTAAAGAAAAACACTGTCAATATGGCCTTGCTTAGTTACCCGTCCACATCTTTACACAACAGCTTGGCTCTTTCAGAACTCCAAATGGGTAGGAAGTTACATTGTTGGCTCTAGAGACTCCTGTATTCTCTTTGACAGGTATCACAGAAAAAGGAGGATAATCACGATGATGCAAACCATGCTGTGACCTTTAATGCCTGCCACAAGGTGCAGGAATGGCCAGAACATCATCCTGAGGAGACTGTTCGATTTGCCCAGAATGTTTATCCTCATTCTTACTTCATCGATAGTGACGATAATTCCCTAAAAACATAGCAGATTGGCATTGCTCTCTCCCAGCAAGCAGCTTTTGCAGGGCTTAACTGACTGTCCAGACAAAAGCGAAAATGCTCTGACCACCTGAATGAACTATTCACATCATCATTTGCAGGATGCCCACGTCCTGTCAATCCTCCAAGAGAAACTAGGACTCAGTCAGGCAAATTAATCAAGTTGGAGCAGGGCTTGGGATGGCAGAATACATCTGAGAGAGTAGGGTAAAAATATAAATAGCTAATGTGTAAAATAATTAACTTGGTGGAGGTGTAGTGCAAAGAGTTAATAGGTATGCTCAGAATGCATCATTAGTGATATTATATTTCCCAGATTACATGTAACCAGAGCCTAAGGGAAGAAGAGTCTAATAGAGTCCATCCCTGTACAGTGTAAATAGTCAATAAAGGCTCACTACTTGCAACCATCTGGCTACTGGCTCTCTTCTATTTCTGGGTGTTTGCACTCGGGCATGATATTAATGCAGGGGAATTAAGTCAAAAATCAATCATCTTTGATTAGCTACTGTAGTTCTCCAGGACAGTAAGACAAGTTCAGACAGCAAGGTAATGAGTAAAGTAGGCCGGAGATTATCTAGCAGAATCTTTATATTCAATTGTCGACATCACTCACTTTGCTTCCATAGCATCCCCACAGTATAGAAGAAGGCCATTCAGCCCACTGACTTAGCACTGGCTCAGTGAACATTACTCAAGCCAACTCCTCTCTCCTCACTTCCTACATAGGTAACTAATTTTAAGACTGAACGTATTGTTACTTTTTGCAAAAAAGATCACAGTGCGCTCTTTTTGATTCTGTTCATTGTTCACTACTTCACGTTATCTGCAGTTGAGTTTAAAACATTTGCAGTAAACTATCACAGTTATAAAGTTTTGATAAAGTCTGAAAGTTTGTTTTTGCTCTCAAAGTTTAATCCTAATTGCGTTCCTGCATTTTTTTAATGTATGTGCAGAGTTTGGTTCTTCAATGCTGCCTAGGTTTCTCCATTCATATATTTTTGTTCTCTTCCTGGAAAGTTGAGGCCCTTTCCTAATTTAGTCATGAAATGAGAATTTTACCAAATGTGTTTCTAATTTATGGATAGTTACTATCAGCAATAAAGTATTGAAAGAGAAATGTGGATGTAAATTTGAAATAAATTGATAAAATTCTCCAGTAGAACATCCAGGAGCCCAATTCTGCAGCCAACATGAATTGGGAGAAAACTCTCCACTTATTAAAGTCAGACATAAAAACATAGAAAACAGAAGTAGGAATAGGCCATTTGGCCCTTTGAGCCTGCTTTGCCATTCAATATTATGGTTGATCCTCATGTCAACATCATTCTCCTGTGCTTTCCCATACTCTTGGTCACCTTCAGTGTTTAGAAATCTACATTCTTCTTAAATTTATTTAGTGCCTTGGCCGCATTGCCTTGTGGTTGAGAATTCCACAGGTTCATCACCTTCTGAATGAAGGAGCTTCACCTCATCTCAGTCTGAAATGGCCTATGACCCCTTGATCGAGATCTTCCTCTAGCCAAAAGGAAACATTCCCATCCGTCCAACCCTGTCAGAATTTTGCAATTTTCAATCATTTTTAATTTTTCTAAATTCCAGTTAATGCATATCCAGTTGACCAAAGCTTATATAACAATCCTACTATCCCAGGGGTCAATCTGGTGAACCATTGCTACAATCCAGCTATGGCAAGTTTATCCTTTCTTAAGAAGGCCAAAACTGTGCAGAATACTCCAGATGTGATCTCACCAAGGCTCTGTACAGCTGCAGTAAGGCATTCGTGCTCTTGTACTCAAGTCCTCTTGCAATGAAGGCCAATATACTATTTGCATTCCTAATTGCTAAATGTATCTGCATGCTTGTTTTCAGTGATTGGTTTACTAGGAAACCCAGATCCATTTATATGTCTACATTTTTTAATCTTTCACCATTTAAACAATACTCTGTCATTCTGAAATGGATAACTTGATATTTACCCACGTTGTACTGCATCTGCCCACTCACTCAATATGCCCAATCACCTTGAATTCTCTCAACATCCTCCTCACCACTCAAAATTCCACCAAATATACCTAGCATAAAGGGAGTTGATTGTGTTTATTGGAGGCTAATCATCTCAGCTTTCGACCATCAACGAGTTCTTCAGTAGTGTCCTCGGCCGAATCACCTTACTGTTTAATCAATGACCTTCCCTCCAACGTAATTGAGGATGTTTGCCTATGGTAACACTGTTCATTACCATTCGTGACTCATCCAATATGGATATAATTCATGTCCAGACGTAGAAAGACTTGGATAACAAACTAGTTCAAGTTGATAAGTGACATATTACTTGGGTCACACAAATGTCAGGCATTGACCATCTCCAACAAGGAAGTATCTAATTCTCCCCTGGGCATTCACAGGATTAACATGTCTGAATTCCAATGATTAGCATCCTGGGGTCACTTTTGACTAGAAACCTGACTGGATCAATCATATAAATCATACAAACGCAGGTCCACAGCTGTGAATTCTGCCAAAAGAGAAATTTCATTCCCTCCACTGCCAGCACACAGTGGCAGCAGTGTTTCCGATGCACCAGAACAAATCACCAATACTCCTTCAAAACCGACCCTAGAAGGCCAAGAACAGCGTGTATGCTAAAACCACCACTGGCAAGTTCCCTTGCAAGTTTCACATCATCCTGACTTGGATCTATACTACCCATCCTTGACTGTTACTGGGTCAAAATCTTGGATAGCTGTGGGTGTTCCTACACTACATGGAGTGCCGTGGTTCAAGGTAATGGCTCCCTACATCCTTTCAAGGGTAGTTAGGAGTGGGCAATAAATACTAGATTTTATCTGTGATTCTAACAGCTTACAAAGGAATAATTCTCCCTTCTGCAGTTGAAAAATAACCCTTTGACTCTAGCTGAACCTCTCACTATTTCTGAATATGAACAACATTTCACAACATGAAATCTAATTCTATGTTCTTATCCTAGTTCTTATAGGATTAAGAGTCATAGGGCAGGTAAGTGGAGCTGAGTCCACAAAAAGATCAACCATGATCTTATGAATGGCAGAGCAGGTTTGAAGGGCCAGATAGCCTACTCCTGCTCCTGGTCTTTATGTTATGCTCGTATGAGTACTACAACAATTTGAAGAAACATACCATTTGAAAAGCACTTAAAAGGTGAAGCAGCAACAGGGATGATATAATACAACAGTGTAGAAGTTATCAAAAAAGCTAAGTGGCAAATGCATACTTTTGCCAGCTAAGAGTTGGAATTCAGCATTCCAATTATCCAGTTATTTCAGCAATGGAATTTTCAACAAAGCAAAATAAACCCAAAACAAAACAAATGTCAGTTTTAATGCGTTTACTTATTCCATCTGTTCACAAGATGTAATTACCACAAAAACAAAATCCCATGTGAAATTTATTTGACAGTGGTAGATAAGGCAATTCTTGCAGCAGCTAGAGCAGATCTCTTTAAAAGCATGTGCGTGTATGGTTCAGTGTGTCTCACTGACGGCTCAGTGGATACACACACGAAACAAATGAGCCGTGTCCAGTCATTTTCTAAAATCTGCTCCTCCAACGCAAGACTTTGGGATTGCTTTCTAAGCTTCCCATCACAGAATCTCTAACAAAGGCAAGATGAAAGATGCCATGTCAGAAAGATCAAAGGAGGACTGTCCATACCTACCATGAGGCAAAATGCTCAGCTGCGAATTCAGGTCCCTTCAGATTTAGGGTCAGCTGGGAAGAGCAGTAGACTTTTTTCATCTGTCACAAGATGATTTGCAGCCAACCCAAGAATAACACTGCCAGTGCCAGTGATGGTCATTTCTGCCTCTGCAAGTGATCACAGCTTTCAACTAAAACACTCCCACAGATATGATGGGCAAGTGGCTGATGTTCTGTTTCACAGAGCTAATGCATTTAGCTGCTTTTCTTCAAAGTACAAATTGAATGGAAAAGGCGGTTGGCCAATTCCAACCTCTTGCTGCAATTCCTGAAGGTTATTAATATCTCCAATGCAGCCATCCAGTCAAATGGATCCTACTCTACGACCCACCACTTGCACATCTGTTCAGTCAATATCAGCTTGCTACTTTTTCACTGTTTATCTTCATCATCTACATTTCCAGCCAGGATTTCTGGGTATTTCATAATCTAGTCACCCTGTCGAGAGTGTTAGTCAACTCTTCCCTGGAGAGGGTGTTTCTAGACACCAGTTGCTAAACAAGGGCATTATGCATAAAGTTGTCTGTGATGCCTTCAGATGTTTTCCATTGGTGAGTAACTGTCTGCAATTTTGATTACACCTTCTTCCTTTACTTGACATATAAAATCACATTTTAATTCAGATAAATTTATTGGCTTAAATTTTTATCCTTTCTAATCTACAAAGAATAAAGTTAGATAGTTTAGTAGACTATTGCAATAAATGAAAATAACCTTCACTTTTCTACTGCAACAATTTTGCAACTTCAGGAATGCACACTCCCACATACAACCCTGTGTGTGGGCAACAGCTTGAAGTGAATATTTAATTATGCCCAAACCATGGAGTTCACGCAGGAACAGCAGTGTGTCAACAGTCAGATAAATGTCCCACTGTGCACCAATCTCATCAGAAATGTGACATTTCTGTATCAGTTACTGGGAACACTGTGACATTCTGGAATAGTTTAGAAAGAGAAGAGTATTTAGAGACAAAGAACATCCAAGATTTGGAAATTATAGTTTTAATAAGAATTGCCTCAGTATTGAATTTAAAATAGTTTTGCAAGATTCTGGATCAGGGATTTAAATTTATGACTGCACATATCTTAATTTATTGATTATTGTATTCCCTTTTAACTCATTTGGTAATTTTACATTTTTTTATTAAGGAAACAGGTGTCAGTGCTTGTAATGTAGCCATTTAACCACTATTAAGTATACTTAATTAAGATACAAGATGTGTTGAAAGCAAAGTAAATACATCTCATTCTTTGCAAACTCATACTTAATGATACGGGTCCATGCATTTAAGTACCTATCCACTTGAAACTAAGTTGAGAAACCTAAGTTAGGTAAGATCATTTCAGATCACTTCTTTTGCATTATTTTGTACCCACACATTCACCTTACCTCTCCCATGAGCACTACCATCTGTGTCTGAAAGAAACACTCTCCCAATTTTTACACTAACACTAAATATTCCAACTGATCCTCCATGTACCACGGCATTTCTGCAGCTACCATCTACTAAATTACAGCCTCGTCTCCATCTTCAATGCTCTGGTTTCCATTAAAACTATTACTCTTTTACTCTCTGATTCTGCTACCTGCTAATGCCATTCATCTCCACTCAAAGTCCGGACTTGAATGATAACTGGCTTAGTCATTCACCACCATGTCTGTCTGACGCATATAATACTACTGCTCTCGTTTGTCAAAATTTATCGCAAGATCATTCTGAAATGTAAAGGTGACCTCCCAGTTTCTTTTGTACATTGGGAACAATTTTCAGAAAGTACTCTCCCCATCTCCTCCTCAGTCACCTACAGGTGACAAATTCATGATCTTCTTTGTCACCAATATTGAGACCAACTGCCTCTGCCACTTGCCTTCCTTACCTCAACTTTCTCTCTCATTCCCTTAGCCTGCTCTAGCCTTGAACTTGCATGTTTCTTCAATTTCTCTATTCAATGCCTTTGTTGAACTCATCAATCCATGAGATCCACCTACCTCTGCCCATTAACTGCTTAGAATCCAATATCCCTTACAAGTGTTAACTGATATTGAGAGTCATCTGTCTTCATCCCCTAGTCTTCAAATCTACTGTATTTATTCCACCTCTTAAATAACTAACTTCTGTCTTTCTAAATTACTGACACATCTCAAACTTCTCTTTCTTATCTAAAGTCCCTGGACATGTGACATCATCCAAATCCATGCCCCGCTTTCCTGAAACTCTATGTCTGAATCTTTCCAATTAAGTTTTGGCTCCTGCCAGAGCACCAAAATGATCTCAAATCAGAAATTACATCCTATGTGACTGTGACAAAGATAAACTATCCCTTCTCATCCTTTTCAACCTGTCCACATCTTTCTACATGGCTAACGAAAACATTTTGCTCAAATATCTCCTGTCATCCACATGGATGAAACTCCATTCTCTCCAGTGGTAACCAGAGAAAATTATAAATGGCTTCTACTTCTGCATCATTAGCTTTAGTAGATGCCAAGGAACAGCCTATGATCCCTTCCCATCTCATTCATATGCCATTCCTCAAAAATTATATGAAAACTTATTAATTTTCATATGTATACTGATATTATAAACTCTCGACTCCTCCACTATTTTAAATTATCACACTGCTTATCCAATATTGGATGAGTAGAAGTGTTCTCCAACTAAACATAGGGAAGATTGAGGCCACTGTCTTCAACTCTGTCACAAACTCTCCTAACTACCAATTTGAATTCTGCTTGGTAATTGTCTGAGGTAGAAGCATACTACCTGCGATCTTTGTTTACATTTGAGTCAGAGATGAATCTGTCATCACAAAGGCAATAACATAAGAAATAGGCCATTCACCTTCTAGCCCACTCTTCCATTTAATTTCTATTTCAACACCATAGGCCCAATTTTACCATTGCGTTGCACCCAGCAAATTGGTAAATGTGGGCACGAGGCGATCCACACCTGCGTCAGTGTAGATGCCCACTTTACCAAGGCCTGAAAATGGCCGCGATCCAAAAAGGAAAAATTGCATACATTTAAATTGACTTAGTAAAATGAACGCCCAATCTTACCTGCATTTCCCCCTTTACTATCGCGTTTGCCCATCCAAATTTGACGCAGAACACTTCTCTGCCAAAGTGGCAGAGAAGGAGGAAGATCATTCTCTGGTGGGAAGGGAGGAGGAGGTGGATCAGAGTTTTCTTGGTGGTGGTGGGGAGAAGGGAGGCTGAAGGAGAATTTTCTCTGATGGGGGAGGGGATTAGGAGGAGGAGAAGCCACATGGTTCTCTGGTTGGTGGTGAACTGCCACTCTGCTGGCAATTGCTTTGGTGGGTAGAAGGAGCAGGGGATCATGATTGGTTTGGTGGTGAAGGAGGTGGGTAGATACGGGAGACAGTTATGTTCTGCAGTAAGTGATGTCTGTGAGGGCCATTGCTCTCACTTTTCGCTCCCAAGCCACTTTATCAGCTTCTTGCAGCCCGAAAGTGACGTGGCCAGGAAGCACTTCAATTTTTTTTCCCCACTGTGCACACGTAGTTAAAGGTTCCGAATCAGAGCAGCAGTATTTTGGGTGCAATAAGCTCCATCCACAGTGCGATTCAGACTCACGATTTGTTTTTTCAGGCTAAGTGCATATAGGAGCACCTGAGAACAGTTTCCAAGTTGGATCTGAATTGCGCCCAGATTCAGCATTTACAATCAAAACGGTAAAATCGTTCCCCATGTTCCTGAAGAACCCCCATCCCTTGATGTTTCTAATATATACAATTCTATCAATCTCAGTCTTGAACAAACTCAACAACTGAGCCTCCACAACTCTCAATGGCTACATGTTCACCACCCTCTAAGTGAAGGGATTCATCCTCAACTTAGTCCTAATTAGCCCTTATTTTGAGACTGTACTCCCTGGTTCTAGACCTTAGGCAGGGGAAACATCCTTCCTGAATCAACTCTGGTGGACCCTATAAAGAATTTAATATGTTTAAACAAGATTATTTCTTATTCTTCTAAATATCAGAACAAACACCCAGTTTATTTAATCTTACCTCATGGAACAATCTCTCCATCACAAAAACTAGACTGGTGAACCTCTGTTTCTCTCCCTTGATGCTGAGAATACCTTTCCTTAGATAAGGAGGATAAATCAATGCATAATACTCCAATTTTATTAAGGCTTTATCTAACTGCAGAAAGACATATTTACTCCCATATTTAAATGCTCATGCAATAAAGCCAACATACCATTTGCCTTCTTAACTGCTTACTGCATTTATGTGTTAGTTTTCAGCGTTTTAAGTTTAAGTATACATATTAGTGTCACAACACTAACACTGCAGTGAAGTTACTGTGAAAATCCCCTAGTCTCCAATGCTGGTTGATGTACACTGAGGGAGAATTTAGCATGGCTAATGCATCTAACTAGCACGATTTTCAGACTGTGGGAGGAAACCAGAGCATCTACAGGAAATCCATGTAAACATGGAATGACTCATGAACGCTTATACCATTGAAATTCAACACATCCCAGCCTCTCATTATAATAGAAATGGAGTAATTATTTAAAGAAAATGGGTTGCACTGTTTTTCCAGTACCAGATTTTTTTTTGCCTATTTGCTTGGCCTCTCCAAATCTCTTTGAAGTGTCTCGACATTCTTGTTATAATTCTCACTTCCACCTAGTTTTGTGTCAGCTGCAAACTTAGAAATATTAAATTTAATTCCCCTTTCTAAATTTTATATAGATAGTGAAGACCAACAACTTCATCTCTGGGACATCACCTACTACATCTCTGACTCAGCTCATATGCTATTGAAATTCTCCTCCATGCTTTTAAACAGCATAAGAAATAAGAGCAGCACAGACCATATGGTCCCTCAATCCTGCTCCCCCCTTCGATATTATCTTTTTTCCCTTCCTCCTTTACTGTATTTCTTAACACACAATTCTTTAACCAAGTTTTTTGATTGTTGGCCTTAAGATCTTATTTGGTTTGATGTCAAATTTTGTTTGATTATGTCCCATGAACTGTCTTGAGATGTTTCGCCACGTTCAAGATGTGAATACAAATACAAATTGTTGGTGTTGGTCTTTGAGAACAATTGCAGCTGTCAGAAAATTGAAACTTTCAGTCCATTGGTATAATTTGAATTCAGGCCAGAAATGGAAAATCCAGTGTTTTAATTTCTGCAACATCGAGACTTCTGCATGCAATAAGTTAAAGACATGATTTACAATAAGTTGCACTGATATTATTTATTTGAAAATAAGGATTAATTGGAAGGTGATGACATATTCCTGTTCTTTTCCTGCTGTTTGCAAACTAACTTATGAATCATAGGACTAATCACTCAGCCCGTTGAACTGGATAATAACTGACAGTAGTTTAAGCTATACATCCTGAAAGTTGCACGTTGTCATTTCACAACACCAACACGTACTACACAGATACTACACCATAGAAACACAAACGTGCAGAGGAGATTCATCCGACTGGTATCAAGAATGAGGGAGTTCAGTTATATGGAGGAATGCAGGATTGTTGTTCTTAGAGTAGTAAAGTGTATGGGATACAATGATGTTAGAAGATAGGGGAACAGTGGTTAGCACTGCTGCCTCACAGTGCTAAGTACATAGGTTCAATTCCAACTCGGATAACTGTCTGTATTGTGTTTGCATGTTCTCCCACGTCTGCAAGGTTTTCTTCCCACAGCCCAAAGATGTACAGGTTAGATTGACTGGCATGCCAAATTGCCCCCTAGTGTCCCAGGATGTTTAGGTTAAATGGATTTACCATGGTAAACGTGTGGGGTTACAAAGATAGGGCAAGGGAGAGAGTCCGAGAAAAGTACTGTGCCAGAGAGTCAGTACATATACTCAATGGGCCAAATGGCCTCTTATCGCACTGTGGGGATTCTATGATACATAACTTAGAATAGGAAAATCTAGATATAGCAATGGCATAGACAAGGCTTTCAGCAGATCAGTGGAAGCAGGGCTACAGCACTTCGCTATCACCTCAGGATCACATTTAACACCAAGACTGCAAAATTCTGGTTCAGCTTGAGGCAATTGCCAGGGGGGGCACTAGAACTAAATAATGTGGGAATAGGAAAAGAGTCCATTGTAAGAAATCCTCTGGCTTTACTTGTCACTCATGGCTCAGTTGGAGCACGCTTATACAGTTGTGGGTTCCAATCCAACTCTAAGACTTGATCACAAAAATCAGGCTGACACTCCAGTACTCTAGCTCTTAGATTTTTTGACCGTATCCTAATGCTTCACCTCGTTAGTGTACGCTTGACCTGGACCATTTGATGGGCAACACGACAGCTCAGTGACTATCGCTGAGCTGTGCAGATACATGGATTTAGGCCTGTGTCTGTGGGAGTTTGCACATTCTCCCGTGCTTGCGCGTGTTTTCTCCGGGTGCTCCGGTTTCCTCCCACATCCCAAAAACGTGCTCTTAGGCTGACTGGCAAAAGAAATTCTCCCTAAATTGTCTCAAATTTGATTCTAATGCGTAGATCTGTAAACATAGACAGGGCTGACAGAGATCATGGGTAGAAGTGGGAACATCGAGGTGGCGGCACGGGCTCATTGGGCCGAAGGGCCTGTTTTCCGTGCTGCTTTGTTCTAGGACTGAGAGGATGCTGCACTCTCAGAGCTGCCATCTCTCAGACAAGATGTTAAATCAACGCCTTGGCCTCTCCCTGTGAGTGATGCAAAAATCACATGATACTATTTCAATAGAGTTTTCTACAGTGTTCTGACCAATACAGACCTCTCAATGAACATCACAAAAACTGATTATCTTGTCATTTTCATATTGCTGTTTGAGAAAGCTTGCTATGTGCAAATTGTCTGCTACATTTCCTATATTACAGCAATAACTGCTCTTCAAAAAATACTTAATTATCAGTCAAGTGTTCTGGGGTGTTCCAAGGCCATGAAAGCCACCATACAAATGCAAGTCAATCTTTCTATTCTTTCCTACAACTAGGCAGATAAGAATGCAACCAGACGAGGGCAGTCTGCCCCAGCTGGCCATTGGTGCAGAGGTATTGAAGGAGGAGGTGGGCCAACTCTTGTTTATGGCTTCAGATAAGTCAAGAAGGATGAAAGGGAACACTTTCTTACAGTCACACTGAATGCTGTTTGCAAATATGAGATGGCCCATTTTAGTAGTGACAAAAGATGGAAATCCAACTGGAAGGGTCCATCACGGAGCTGCAGAAAAGACAGATTTGGGAAGCGTCATCACCAAACACAAGTTTTGAATGTTCTACTTATTTGTGCTGTGGTCCAAAATTCTTCAGACAATGTTTTTCTTCTGATTAAAAACTGACTGTTAGGGCACAATGTTTAAACTTGTGCAAATCTTAAAAATTCCAGTGAGAAGTTGGTTGCAGCACGGTGACAAGCAAGGGATAAAAAAACCAAAACAGTAATGGTGATTATACAGGACTCATCTTTCTTGGCAAATTGGATTAGCATCAATAGGGATCATGAGCTCCCAATATTGTACAACTTCAGCCTACGAGACCTAACCATCAGAAGACATGTGGAACAAACTGAGGATTGCTTCATTGTTAACTGCAATGAAGATACATTCACACATACTTGCAGATCTACAGCAAGCACCAAATATTAGGGCAGCATGGTGGTACAGTGCTTAGCACTGCTGCCTCATAGCACCAGGGAAAAGGATTTGATTTTCAGCTTGGATCACTGTCTGTGGGGAGTTTGCATGTTCTAGTCAGGTTTCCTCCCACAGTCCAAAAGATGTGCAAGCTAAGTGCATTCATCACGTTAAATTCTCCCTCAGTTTACCCAAACAGGCGTCGGAGTGTGGCGACTAGGGGATTTTCACAGTAACTTCATTGCAGTGTTAATGTAGTCTACACGTGACATTAATAAATGTTAAAACTTTAAATTTTTGAACATCAGTATTTGACAAAGCCTGCAACTATAGCCAGACTATGAAGGCCTTTGCAAACTCAGCATTTCTATATGACTTCTTTTTACAATTTAGTGCATGCAGAACCATAAAATCTTCCTGTGACAAATGTTATGCATTATGTTAATATGATGTGCATCATAGAAAAATGAATTCATATTCTAAAAAAATTCAATAACATAACTGCTGTAATTATAACATTGTGTTACATTCCTAAATTCCAAGTCAGGAATTTGAAATACAAATGATTCACATTAGATAGATCAGTTTTGTTTACGTCATGAAACTTAGTTCTCTTAAAAACAAAATTTCAAATGTCTTTCAATGACCAAAAATCCATATTGTAGTAGAATCTTTTAAATATTCCCTCTAGAATTTCCATAATTAATCTACTGGAGCAAAAAAGAAATAAACTGCTTTACCAATACTTACATATGCTATTTGGACGATGATATGCCCCTGGGTAACGTCTGCCCATAGTGACCAGTCAGCACATTACAGCATCTTAGAAGCACTGATTAAGCAAATTTCAGGCCTGAAAAAACAAAATTAATTTAAGACTTACTACAAATCACTAGGCTCCTTCCATTAAAATATTAATGATCTTTGCAACACAAGGGATAAATAAACTCAAACACAATTAGTTATGCCATTTCAAGCATTAACTGAATTATGATCCAAGAAGCGTCATACATCTGCCTCTGGATGGAAAAACTGACATAAGTCTGAAAAAGTATTAGAATATTTGACTAAATAATAAATTTAACTTCAAATTCGATTCAAACCTTTTCTCTTGGAGAGCAGTAGGACTTACAATCATTCTTACTTTCAAGTTCAAAGCTACTAGACATAATTGACAGTATCAATTAACATCATCATAATTGAGAACAAGTTGCATCAGTATAAAAGAACTATATTTCACAGGCTTTTAGTTCCAAACTAAACCATTCAGGGAATGGTTTAGTTTGGAGGGGCATTGCTTTTTATATTGGTCGGCACAACATCGAAGGCCGAAGGGCCTGTTCTGTGCTGTAGTGTTCTATGTTCTACGTTAGTTAAAGATTCTGCAAAGAAACAAAGATACATTTTTAAGGACATTCTTACGCATAAACAGAGATTAAGAACATATGAATTTGCTTTGTGTCTTAATGGATAGAGCTCATAAAATACTAATCATTGCAGAACAGAAGGATCTTGGGTTCAATCTCTGGTTTGTTTGTTTTACTTCAATTCAACGGGGATAGCACTTGGGGCACTATAAAATTGCCTTTCAAATCTGTATAATATGCCATTTTGAGCCATAAGTTACTCACACACAAGGAGTACTGATAAATCAATACAGTCTCTGTGGAGAACTCAAAGTCAAATTCTGCACTTAAAAAAAACTGGAATTGATCAAATCAACAAAGATAGCACAAGTTAATAAATTAAGACAACAATTAGAACTTGTACATAGTTAGAAATTTGAGGTGACTGAATTCAGAAGAGAAAATATTATGAAAATTTTGCCCACATTCTATATAGTCTTTTTTAACCTTAAAAATAAAAAACTCTAACTTTGTACAACTGTTGTCTCTGGCTAATCTTATCAGAAGATCAGGGCAAAAGGTAAAATACTGCGGATGCTGGAACCTGAAACAAAAACAGAGAAGGTGGAGAAACATAGTAGATCCGATGGCATCCGTGGAAAGTGAATACTATCTGACAAAAAGTCATCCAGGCTTTATTCTCTCTCCACAGATGCTGTCAGACCTGAGTTTCTCCAGCATTTTCTGTTTTTCTGTCAGGAGATTTGTTGTCATGGTATACCACTTATCTGTCTTGTATCATCCTCACACATTCACTGCAGTTCTGTCATCCAACTACACCAAAATCAACCCTTCTCTCTGCTGCTATATACTCTGCTCTCAAAAAGAGATCTCCAACTATTCAGTTCAGGGCAAATAGCCAAAATACTGACCTTTCCTTCGACTTCTTTCACTATTGCTATTTCAAGTACCTTCATTTGTCCTATGTTCTCGATATGGAATTTTTAACGCACATCTTAGCGACTGGACTTCAAAGGCCTCTATTTTTTTTTCCAAAGATCTTTCCTTATTCTCCACGTTTCAGAAACATACAGGAAAACAGGAAGGCTACTGTAGCAACTTGAGTTTTTTCCTTGTTACATGCTTGAGTTATCTTGTTGTTAATACATTCTCCATCTTCACAAAATTACTTCTGGCTATCTCTATCCTCCTAACTTCTGCATCACATTTCTATTCCTGTTATCACTTGTCTGAAATAGACAATTTTACCTACTTGTTCCAACATGGCACTATCCACTTTAAACTTCACTCTCGCTTCTCCTATATACTCCTGAGTACCATTGTTTTTGCCACTTCAGTGTTCATACTCAATTGATATTTTAGACTTCTAAATTCTATTTGATCTACAATATTTTTTTCAAGCCTCTTCTGATTCTGTAAGTCACGCTGTGTCCTTCGCGTATCACAAATTTTCACATTTGAAGAATTTTATTTATTATTAACATTTGAAAATATATAAAATGAAATAATACAAAAGGAGGCTATTCAGCTCAATGCACCTAGAAGTCATTTCTTTATCATGAAACAAAAGGTTTTGAAATAGTAAAGCCTTAGAAAGACGTAAACTTAGAGGAGATCTAATAGAGGTGTACAAGACTGAGGGGTATAGATAGAGTAAACAGGGTTCAGCTTTTTCCTAGGATGGACTCGAATAGCACGAGGGGTCACGGGCTTAGGGTGAGGGGGTAAGGTATAAGGCGAGATGGAGTTTTTTCACAGAGGGTGGTGGGGGTATGGAATGCGCTGCCAAGTAAAGTGGTTAGTGTACACTTGACCTGCACCATTTGATGGGCAACACGACAGCTCAGTGACTATCGCTGTGCTGTGCAGATACATGGATTTGGGCCTGTCTGTGGGAGTTTGCGCATTCTCCCCGTACTTGCGTGGGTTTTCTCCGGATGCTCTGGTTTCCTCCCACATCCCAAAGATGTGCTCTTCGGCTAACTGGCAAAACAAATTCTCCCTAAATCGTCTCAAATTTGGTTTTTAATCCATAGATCTATAAACATAGACAGGGATCACGGTAGAACATCGGGGTGGCGGTGCGAGCTCATTGGGCCGAAGGGCCTGTTTCTCGTGCTGTTTTGTTCTTTGTTCTTGTATCCACCATTGATGAAACAGCAGAAACAAAGAGAATATGCTTGGGATTAGCATAAGAGCAGGAATGGAAGTCTGAATACTTTAAGAAAATGCAATGAAAATGTGAAATGTTTTATTACAAGTCTCAATTGACACAGAAACTGAAACATCCACTGAATGGAGATTGAACGAATGTTGAACAGGAAGAGTATAAACTGAAAATAGAACTAGAGTAAGTGTTACTAATTAAAAAGCTAGCAATACTACAGTGGCATGATACAGAGTGGTTGGTGTTGCTGCGCTGGGACCCAGGTTCAATTCCCAGCTGGAGTCACCGTCCGTGTAGAGTTTGTTTGTTTCCCTATGTCTGTCCTCTGGGTGCTCTGCTTTCCTCTACAGTCCAAAGATATATGGGTTAGATAGATTGGCCATGCTAAATTTGTATTCGGGGTCCCTTTGTATTAGGAGTACTAACTAGGATAAATGCACGGTATTATAGGGATAGGGCCTGGGTGATATTGTGGTGAATGCAGACTCGGTGGGCCGAATGGCCTCCTTCTGCACTATAGGATTCTATGATAATGAATCAAAATCATCAATGTTGCAATTTCTCTGGTTTTATAATTAAATATAGTTAAAGTGTCCACAATGCCAACAGATACTGAATTACAAATGAGTTACTATCCTCTATCTCAAAGTGCTCTTGCTAGTTTCCAATCGTGAACACTTTGCTGTAAATTTTATCCTATACAACATGCACAAACATCACCTTAAATTCTACATGTGCTGGCACTATGCCTAAATTTCATTTGTCATCCTTAACAGGCTATCTTGGAAGTACCATTAATTAACAGCTTCCACGCGGATTTTTCTTCCTCCTAGTGCAATTAATCATTGTGTAGTATGTTATTCCACAACCTGCAAGTAGGTTATTTAATTACTAACATCCAATTATCAGTAAACACACCACAGCACAAAACCATTTGGCACAAAACACTAATTTCAGTAATTTATAATTAGAGATAAAAACATGAGTGAAAAAAGTGAATTTCCCCCCAAAAAACAAAGTGTCCTAACAGTGAAATTAACAGAGTGATCTGTGCCGGCCTGTCAGGCACCCTCCGGACCACAATCATTCCACACTTAGTCATTTTTTGAGAGAGTGGCGAGTTGCATGCCAGTACTGGCAGGGGAGGGGGCTAAACATACTCGATACAGAAAGGTGCCGTTTCAGAAGGACACCCCAATCTCTCACTACACTAGGAAACCCCCTCCCTCCACTCATGAACATCGTCCTCTGTCCCAATCAGCAGAACTTTCACCTACCCCCTCCCCAACACGGGTTGTCAGAATTGGGATCTCCCAATAGTTCCCCTGTCTGACCGATGGCATGCCCCTTCATGATGCCTGGTGGGCACTGCCCTATGCCCCCGATCATCCAGGGGCTTTAATAGCCTTGGAGTCCCCCAGCATGACCGTTGCAAGACTCCAAGAGCTGGGAGAATCCAGTGTCGAACAGGCTATACATATTTACTTTAAATATGCTAATCGGTCTTGCCTTTCTGGGCATGATCCAGTTCATGCCATTTGAAAGGAACAGGACAATTGCAAAGTGTTTGGCACCAGGCACAGGACCAATTTTTTGACCTGCACGTTACTTTCGAGGATCAGTGTGATCTAAGCCAGACATGGAGAATCAGAAAGTCACTCCCATTATTTCTATTATAGTCAAAGAGAGAATAAGTTGTCACCTGTGATTTCATCCCTCCACCAAATCAGACTTCTGCTACGTGCTGATAGTATATTGCTAAGTTGCAATTTTCAAGAATTCTGTTTTACCTGCTTCTAATAAGCTTATACGCATTTAGCAATCCTTAGATTTACACCAATAATAGTCAGATGCATCTGATCAAAAGCTTACTGTTTTAAACTCGATGCTCCAAGGTATTGCCACCTCTTACAGTCCTGCTAATGAAACAATAAATTTCAAACATCCTCAGGTCAAACAGGGCTTTCGTTGTGTTCAAATGACATTGTTGTAATCAGCGTTTTAAACCAGTGGCCTAATTTTTGGAGGAAGCAGTCCTGAAGCAGGTAGGAAGAGCGTGAGTTAAAGAATAACATTAGTCAAAGTGACAGAACAAATATCTAGTTAAATTATTCAAAAGAATTACATGCCTTAGTGTTTATACTTACAAAGCATCAAAAGATGAAAAAAAATCAGAGACCCAATGTAAATTCGTAATAGTAGCTAGCTAAAATTATAATCACTGGTCCAAGTGAAAGTAGTATAATTAACACACTCAGAGTTGTTTCCTAATAAGAGGATCAGATTTATATTACCATTAGGTCCAATATTAGGCAGTAATTATGATGGTTGCTTCTTACAATACTTGTTATATATTAAAGGACAAAATAAAGCAAGCTTAATCTTTTTAGGTATTAAATCAGATTCATTAATTCTTCCCAAAATGAAAATAAAAACCCCAAGGTATGACCTGATCACAAAATTTTTTTGACAGGAATGCTGAATGGTATATAAGTCACACTTTTTTTTCCTTGTGTAACCAGCTGCTTTCTGACCTCACCAGTCCATCTGTAGATCTACTGCTCAAAACAATCGATCCAAATCAAGAATCAGGATTCAAAATTCAACTGGGCAAAATATTTTAATGCAGAAATTAATAGGGGAAACTGGTCATTGAGCTTCTCTCTTCAGTTCTGCTGTTCAATTTCAGCACAGCTTATTTGTATTTCATTAATCTGTTCTCTGCTTTTTTTCTCCTTCAACTGCAGCTTTTTTAGTTCACAGCTGATACTTAAGCTTTTTTTTTTCACCCAGTTTCAATCTCAGCATTGTAAACCTGAGGCCAAGATGGAAATCATTCTATATCTTGGACATCTCTGAAATGTTCCAAAATTAAATGAAACTTTTTTTATTTCTGAGATCATGGTTAGATATAGTATCAGGGAGAGAGGAATGGAAAAATAGAAATTATGGGAACGATTCTTCCAAAAGTGCTGAATTGGTGGGAAAACTGTTCTTTTCAATGCAACTTTAGACCCAAATCTCCGCGCTCTGCAGTGCAGAGATCACAATTGTGAATCTCATTAAAAACCTGGGGGCGGGGCCTACTTGCACTCTGACAGGTCTGGAACTCTGCACATGCTCAGTGGCCCCAATCTGTCAGTCTGCCCGTTTGCAAGCCAGTTTGATCGCCAGCCTGGGACCCCCATAGTGCTACCTCACCCGATCCCTCCCCAATACAGCCCGATCATGGCCCCCCAAGACAATTCCCAGGCCCCGACTCCCAGCACCCCCCCATTCCCAGAGTGCGCAGAAGTCCAGCCCATACCCTCACCAGTAGTCGCAACCCGTTCCACCCCCTCGGAGCACCCCCAATGTCCAGCCCCTCCAGCAGACCACCAACCACACCTCCTCCCACAAAATTTGCTACCCTCCCTCCACCACAGATTAATCCCGATGCACAGTGGCAGTGGGAACCCCCTCCATCCCCACTAATCACCCCAAGGCCCAACCACAATAGGCCCCACCTCCTGAGCACTGCCCAATGCCTGTTGGGCAGTGACAAGGTGCCCCTGAGCATGAGCACATTGCTCTTTGGGCAGTGCCAGAGCACAGGCTGGCACTGCCAGGGTGCTCATGACCAAGGGCATCATCCCCTTCTGCCTGACCTGCTGGGAGTACCCAATTGTACCCCACTTCATTCCAGAAGGGTTTCCTGCTAGTTCCCTGAACATGGAAGTTACTCTAAACATCAATGGAACGAAGTACTCCTGGTAGGGTGGGAGATGCTATCAAACCCGGCAAGTTCCGTGCCAGGCCCAATAATTACATTTAAACCGCATTTAAAATATATTAAAAACAGATTTAAATTACTTATCTGTTTTCCTGTCAGTTTTCTGCGTGATTTCGACTGCTGTTCTCCAGCTCTGGGAGACATGCATGTGTTGGGAATGCACACTCAAATCCCACAAAATGGCGGACATGTGATTTTCCTGGCCGGATCTGCCAGGAAATTTGCAGATTGCAATGGAGAATCTATATTCTTTGAGGCATTTTGTATGTGCGTACTTTTGAATGCTCTTTCAATTTCTCTGTAAATTTAAAGAGCTTTTGTGCCAGTAACATTTGCTGTCTAGTCCAATTAAGTATCACAGTGAGTTAATTGGAATGTATGGAACAACAATCTGTAGAGCTGAAAAGATGGTATCTTTTCACTAACATACACACACAAGTATGTGACCTGTATCTTTTGGATACCTGCATATTCCCGAAAAAAATGTGTACATGCAATGTGGATAATTCAAAACATGTTTTCAAGTTCAGTACGGCTGCTGAAGTGATAAAATATGAGACTATGGGTTAATCTTTTAGTTATTTGAATAAAGATTAACAAACAAAGCAAGGCTGGACTTTACAGTTCATCTTTCTGCCTTCTACCACTTTCAAAGAACAAAGAACACAGCAGCACGGGAAACAGGCCCTTCGGCCCAACGAGCCCGTGCTGCCATCTCAACGTTCCCCACTTCTACCCGCGATCCCTGTCCATGTTTATAGATCTATGGATAAAAAGCCAAATTTGAGACAATTTAGGGAGAATTTGTTTTGCCAATTAGCCTAAGACCACATCTTTGGGATGTGGGAGGAAACCGGAGCTCCTGGAGAAAACCCACGCAAGCACGGGGAGAATGCGCAAACTCCCACAGACACAGGCCCAAATCCATGTATCTGCACAGCACAGCGATAGTCTCTGAGCTGTCGTGTTGCCCATCAGATGGTCCAGGTCAAGCATACACTAACGATGTGAAGCAGTAGGATACTCTCGAAAAAGATCCAGGAGCAGTCCTCTCACGACCCATCGCGTGTATGCCCCTCGTTAGACAACAAGGTGGACCAAAGCACCTGTAGGATAAAAACAAGTACATCAATATCATCATCTATTTACACACTTCCCAGGGACTCCCAAGGCTCATGATCCCTATTTTAAATCAGTTTTTCTATACCCCTCCATTCCCATTCTGTTCATGTGCCCATCTAAGTATTTCTTAAATAACTCCAGAGTATCTGCCTCCACCACTTTACTTGGCAGTGCATTCCATACCCCCACCACCCTCTGTGTGAAAAAACTCCCTCTAGCATCCAAATTATACCTTACACCCCTCACCCTAAGCCCATGACCCCTCGTGCTATTTGAGTCCATCCTAGGAAAAAGCTTAGCCCTGTTTACTCTATCTATCCCTTCAAATCTTGTACACCTCTATCAGATCTCCTCTAAGTCTACATCTTTCTAAGGAAAACAGTCCCAATTTGCCTAATCTCTCTGTAACTCAAACCTTCCATACCAGGCAGCATCCTGGTAAACCTCCTCTGCACTCTCTCAGAGTCTCCACGTCCTTTCGGTAGTAAGGCGACCAGAACTGGACGCAGTATTCCAAATGAGGTCTAACCAGCGTTTTATACAACTGCAACATTAAAGGCCAGCTCTTGTACTCTATACCCCTTCCTATAAAGGCTAGCATACTATATGCTTTCTTCACAACCTTCTCCACTTGCTCTGCCACCTTCAGAGACTTGTTCACCTGCACCCCCAGGTCCCTCTGCGTTTCTATACTCTTAATAGGTCTACCCTTTATCATATACCTCCCCCCTACATTCTTTCTCCCGAAATGCATCACCTCACATTTATCAGGATTGAATTCCATCTGCCATCTGTCTGCCCAAGCTACCAGCCTATCTATGTCCTGCTGCATCGCCTGACAATGCTCCTCACTATCCGCAAGTCCAGCCATCTTTGTATCGTCTGCAAACTTGCTGATCACTCCACTTACTCCCTCTTCCAAGTCATTTATATATATTACAAATAGAAGAGGTCCCAGTACCGAGCCCTGCGGCACACCACTAGTGACCGACCTCCAGCTAGAGAAACACCCTTCCACTATTACTCTCTGTCTCCTATTACCAAGCCAGTTGCTTATCCATCTAGCTACCTGTCCTTGTATCCCATTTGCCTTGACCTTCTCAACTAACCTCCCATGAGGGACTTTGTCAAACGCCTTACTAAAATCCATATAGACAACATCAACGGCTCGCCCTTCGTCCATCGTTTTCGTCACCTCCTCAAAAAATTCTACCAGATTTGTAAGGCACGACCTCCCCTTAACAAATCCATGCTGCGTATCCCTAATCAGATTGCAACGCTCTAAGTGCCTATACATCCTATCTCTAAGAATCCCCTCCAACAGCTTCCCTACCACTGACGTCAAACTCACTGGCCTATAATTTCCAGGGTTATCCCTACTACCCTTGTTAAACATCGTTCCTCCTCATCCTTCCTTTCCCAAACTCTCATATAAAGCAAAATGAAATTGCAAAAGCTTGGTCATCTAACCACAAGTGATTTAGAATCATAAAAAAGCTACAGCACAAACAGGCCCTTCGGCCCACAAGTTGTGCTGATCATATCTCTACCTATTGGCTCACCTAAAACTCTCAATCTTATTAAGTCCCATGTATTCATCCAGAAGTCCCTTAAAAGACCCTATCGAATTTGCCTCACCACCACTTGACGGCAGCCGATTCCACTTACCCACCACTCAGTGAAAAATTTACCCCTGACATCTCTTCTGTACATACTTCCCAGCATCCTAAACCTGTGTCCTCTTTTGGCAGCCATTTCAGCCCTGGGAAAAAGCCTCTGAGAATCCATCCGATCAATACCTCTCAACATCTTATGCACCTCTATCAAGTCACCTCTCATCCTTCAACTCTCCAAGGAGAAAAGATTGAGCACTCTCAACCTATCCTCATAAGGCATGCCACCCAATCCAGGCAACATCCTTGTCAATCTCCTCTACACCCTTTCAATGGCTTCCACATCTTTCCTATAATGAGGCGACCAGAACTGAGCACAGTACTCCAAGTGGGGTCTGACTAGGGACTTACAAAGCTGCAACATTATCTCCCAACTCCTAAACTCAATTCCTCGATTGATGAAGGCTTGTACACCATACGCCTTCTTAACCACATCCTCTACCTGTGAAGCCAATTTGAAAGTCCTATGAACCCGGGCCCCAAGATCCTTTTGATCTTCCACACTGCTAAGAGTCTTACCCTTTAATATTATATTCCTTCATCCCATTTGACCTGCCAAAATGGACCATTACACATTTATCCAGGTTGAAGTCCATCTGCTACTTTTCCATAAAGTCTTGCATCCTATTTAAGTCACGCTGCAACTTCTGACATCCCTCCAAATCACTGACAACACCCCCAAACTTTGTGTCATCAGCAAACTTAGCAACGCATCCCTCCACTTCCTCATCCAGGTCATTTATAAAAATCACAAACAGCAAGGGTCCCAGAACAAATCCCTGGGGCACTCCACTGGTGACCGACCATGCAGAAAAAGACCCATCTACAACCACTCTCTGCCTTCTGTGGGCCAGTTCTGAATCCACAAAGCAACGTCCCCTGGGATCCCATTCCCCTCACTTTCTCAATAAGCCTTGCATAGAGTAAACATAGAACATTACAGCGCAGTACAGGCCCTTCGGCCCTCGATGTTGCGCTGACCAGTAGAACCAATCTAATGACCCTCTAACCTAAAATAAAGGATGATTCCAAATCATGTAAGATCTTAGGTCAGATGACCAAAAGCTTTATCAAGGATGTAGGCTTTACACAGCACGTTCAAGGATGAAAATGAAGGAGAGAGGCAAAAATGTGCAGGGAGATTATTCCAGAGCTAAGGGCCCAGGCAATTGGCGGTATTATTGATAGTGGTAGAGCAATTAAAATTGTGGGCCCAAGAGGTGAGAATCAGATGTTTCAGAATGTTGCAGGGGTTGAGGAGATTACATAGAACATAGAACAATACAGCACAAACAGGCCCTTCAGCCCACGAGTTGCACCGATCACATCTACCAATCCACAGACCTATCTATAACCCCATATCCTATTCTTTTCCATATACTCATCCAGAAGTCTTTTAAAAGACTCCAGTGAGTTTGCCTCTACAACCTCCGACGGCAGTCGGTTCCATTCACTCACCACCCTCTGAGTGAAAAACCTACCCCTGACATCTCCTTTGTATTTGCTTCCCTGCACCTTAAATCTGTGTCCTCTCGTAGTGACCATTTCAGCTCGGGGAAACAGTCTCTGAGAGTCCACCCTATCTATTCCTCTCAACATTTTATAAACCTCTATCAGGTCGCCTCTCAACCTACGTCTCTCCAGTGAGAAGAGTCCCAGCTCCCTCAACCTATCTTCATAAGGCCTGCCTCCCAATCCAGGCAGCATCCTTGTAAATCTCCTCTGAACTCTCTCAATAGCCTCTACATCCTTCCTATAATGAGGCGACCAGAACTGCGCACAATACTCCAACTGGGGTCTGACAAGAGTCTTATAGAGCTGCATCATTACCTCCTGACTCCTAAACTCTATTCCTCGATTAATGAAGGCCAGTACACCGTACGCCTTCTTGACCACTTCCTCCACCTGCGAGGCCGATTTAAGAGTCCTATGGATCCGGACCCCGAGATCCTTCTGCTCTATAACACAGCTAAGACTCCTACCCCTTGTATTGTACTCTTTCATCCCATTATTCCTGCCAAAATGGACCACTGCACATTTATCCACGTTGAAGTCCATCTGCCACTTCTCCGCCCAGTCTTGCATCCTGTCTATGTCCCACTGCAACTTTTGACATCCCTCCAGACCATCCACAACACCACCGATTTTTGTATCGTCGGCGAACTTGCTAACCCATCCCTCCACTTCCTCATCCAGGTCATTTATGAAAATGACAAACAGCAGGGATCCCAGAACAGATCCCTGGGGCACTCCACTGGTTACCAACTTCCATGCAGAACAAGACCCATCCACAACCACTCTCTGCCTTCTGCCAGCAAACCAGTTCGGGTTCCACGAGGCCAAAGCCCCTTGGATCCCATGCCCTCTCACCTTCTCCAGAAGCCTTGCATGTGGGACCTTATCAAACGCCTTACTAAAGTCCATGTACACTATGTCCACCGCCCTTCTTTCGTCAATGTGTTCAGTCACATTTTCGAAGAACTCAACTAGGCTCGTAAGGCATGACCTGCCCTTGACAAAACCATGCTGACTATTTCTAATCAGTCCAAACTTCTCCAAATGTTCATATATCTTATCCCTCAGAAGCCTCTCCATCAGCTTACCAACTACTGAAGTCAAACTCACAGGTCGGTAATTTCCTGGACTATCCCTGTTCCCTTTCTTAAAGATAGGAACCACATCCGCAATCCTCCAATCCTCCGGAACCTTTCCCGTTTCCATGGACGACGCAAAGATCATCACCAGGGGCTCTGCAATCACTTCCCTCACCTCCCACAATAACCTGGGGTACATCCCATCCGGTCCCGGCGACTTGTCTATCTTGATAGAATTTAACAGGTCTAACACAAGCTCTTTCCTAACATCCACATACTCAATCTCTTCCATATGCCGCAAACCTGCAAAGTACTCGTTTAAGCACCTCTGCCATTTCTTCCGGATTCACACAGACGTTTCCCCCTTCACCTTTTATAGGCCTTGCATGGGGGACTTTATCGAACGCCTTGCTGAAGTCCATATAAACCACATTCACCACTCATCTTTCGTCAATGTGTTCGGTCACATTTTCAAAAAACTCAACCGGGTTCGTAAGGCACGATCTGTCTTTGACAAAGCTGTGCTGACTACTTTTGATCATACTAAACTTCTCTAAATGTTCACAAATCCTGTCTCTCAGGATCTTTTCCATCAACTTACCAACCATTGAGGTTAGACTCACCGGTCAATAATTTCCTGTGTTATCTCTATTCTCTTTCTTGAGCAGAGGAACCACATCCACAATCCTCCAAAACCTCTCTTGTCTCCATCAATGACCAATCAATCAATCTCCATCAATCCTTCCCATTCGTCCTTTTATTCTTCACATACTTGTAGAATGCCTTAGAGTTTTCCTTAATCTTGTATGTTCAGGCCATCTTACGACCCCTTCTGGCTCTCCTAATTTCCTTCTCAACTTCCTTCCTACAAGCCGTTTACTCCTCTAGATCCCCAACATTACCTAGTTCCCTGAACCTTTTGGACACTTTTGTAGAAATTTAATGCAGCAAAATGTAAGGAAGTTAATATAATTGAAAATTAAACCTGTAAAGGACATTAACCAACTTACTTATTAAAAAATGGAGGTATCCTGTAAGTTATATTTCTTGTATTGATCTCACAATGAATGTGCATTCGAAGAATGATATTTCAAAGATTTACTTATTTACAAGTAATTATTTAAAACAGTTAGCTACTTTGACAGACATACCAGTAATTACAGTGCTGCAACCAAGGTTTCTGAAGGGTTAAACAACTGAGCAAATAAATGTCTACAAATTCAGTGCAATGATAGCTCTACTTTCAATCATAGGGACTCAGAACATCCTGGGTGAACTGCACAACTACAATTTAAAACCAAAATAGGAGCTGAAAATTGAGGCTATAACCTCTTTCGAAATGTAACAAAGGGACTGATTTGCAATTGGTGTGCACTTCAGCTTAGATCCCTCTTACTTTCCAAATAAATCTCATAATCTTGTCACAAAAATAATTATACTTCTCAACTAAAAGCATGTAAGGCATGAAATAAATGTAACCAAAGTGGCTTTGATCCAGAAACTTCAAAAAGCTATGCAATATTTCCCAAGACATTTCCCCTCACTCTCTGGCCAATATGTTAAATATATGGGAGGCAATCTTCCCCACAAAAATTTAATTGTCAGAAAAGTCTGAAAACAGGAGTGTTTCACACCGGCTTCTTGGAAGAGTTCAACACTGCAATCTTCCCACACACACAGTTTTTTTGACAGCAGGGAGTTTCCAGCTTGCCATGCGGAACAACTGGCTTGGCGAGCCAATAAAAATCTCCCCCAAAACATTTCTATATTAGTGGCTCCAGTGTTGAGCAGGATTTCTGATTTCTAATTCAGCATAAAAAGTGTCTACTGTTCAGTAAATATTACAGTAAACGAACAGTTGTAATCACAAGCTGTTTTATGTGTTACATAGCATTTCATTGCCTCCAAAAACAACCCATAAAGAAGATATCAAATAAACATTTACAAACCCAGCTACAAAAATATTGGTTATATGCACTGGCACATTACTCTGAAAGTTCATCAATTTGATATTGTACTGTGGAAATTGGTTCTGCCAATAACCATTTCAGATTTCCTTTTTTGTTCTTAAAGAATGATGTAGAGGACACAGAATCTATATGAAAAATAAGGTATAAATGTTTGATTATTTTACTGACACTTACAGTGGCTAATGTAAATAAATATCTAAATGTGCAGCCATGAACTGTGCAGAAACGAAAAGTAAATCTTCCTGCAGCTATAGATTGAAATCTTGATGTACCATGTGCTGACTTTGGAGTTTCATATCCTGATGACATATTTGTTGATGCATAGAGTAAAAATCCATCTACTTTTCCCAAGCAGACAAGGGGAATGTTTACAGCAGTACAGGAACCAGAGAATATAAACAAAAATCATACCCAATATAGCATAGGCAAGTACCCTACGAAATAGAACTCAGATGAGGGGTTAAACTACTATTCTTTTGTATCTGGAAATGAAGTTCAAAATCATCAAAGCCTTAAGAATTCTGAATGATACGTGCTGGACTCTGAACTCAACAATTTGTATTACCATATGGTGCCTTTATAATAGAAGAAAATCATCCCACATCACTTCAAAGTGACACAAGAGGAAAGAAAAAGAACACTGCATCAAATAAGGAGATATTCCATGTGGTGGCAGGAGATGGATTTTAAATATGGTTTGAAAAGAGGGAAAGGTAGAGGGGTAGAGAGCTTTTAGGGAATGAATCCCAGTCCAAAAGGCTGAATTAAGATATTGTTATTAATAATAAAGCAAAAAGACAAGAAATGCACAGAAGGTCCAAGGCACAGTCAGGGGAGAGTGGGAGGAGGTCACAGTGAAAGCATAAAGGGGTATAAAAGTGAGAGAAGTGGAACAAGAGGGGCAAAGTTGCACATGGCCTGCAGCAGTTCAGGAGGACAGCTGATAATCACATTCTTGAGGACAATTAAGAATGGAGAATAAATAGTGGTCCAGCTCACACCCCCAGAAAAAACTCACCTCTTGATGCAACTCTTCCCTTTCATTAAAACGTTTATGAGTCCCAGGAGACCTAATCTCCACAAGGTAAAAAAAATCAAAAACCTTCATAACATGGAGGCACACAACCTCCTTAAAAGATTACTAAATACTAAACACACTGACCTAAGTGTTTTCTTTTAAAATGCTAGTTCTGCTTTATTTGTTTCATTTTGTTTTATATGTCCAATAAGAATGGTATGTATAGAGGTGCAGGCCCACAGAGTGGTTGTTGATAGGGGTACATGACATTCAGTGCAAAAGATTGTAGCGTGTCAAGACTAGGCTTCAGCGTTCTGGCTATCTGAGTTATAACCTAGCGGTTGCCAAGGTTAGCCGACAATGGGTACAGTTGCAAGATGGTCAGTAAGAAAGAAGGATGGAGCAATTGAGTGTTGCTCAATTCTTAATTGATTCTTATGTGACAATCTTATGCCTTTGTGACAAAAATAGACTGTTCTATCTCATCCTTTTCAATCTGTCTACAGCCATTGGCATTGTTGACATTCCCCTGCAATGCCACCCCACTGTCATCCAGCTGTGTCTATTCTTATCTATCCAATTCTCATCAGAGACAGATCTGCAATAATTTAGTTTTTCATTCCTGCACCATTACCTCTGGTGACCCCCAAAGATCTACCATTGGCTTTATTTCTCAACTACATGCTGTTCCGAAAATGCAGCATTACTATCCAAGTACCACTTGGATGACACCCAAGCTCTACTGCTACATCATGAAATCATAGAACCTACAAAGCAGCAGGAGATCATTCAGCCATCAAGCCTCCACAAACACCAATCCCACCCAGGGCCTATCCCATAACCGGTGTAAACCCATGTAGACAAGGGGAGAAGGGCAAACTCAATCATCCGCAACCAGATTCGAACCCAGGTCCCTGGTGCTGAAGCATCACCTCGCCATCCTGTTACATCACTAGGTTTGTCAGCTAATTCTAAAATGTTGTTGTTTGTCTAACATGCAGTACTCAAATTACCTCCAATTTAACCTTGGAATTGTTTTCAATCTCTGCTGGAATCTAGTTACCCACTCTGAGACAAAACTAAACTGCTCACAATTTCATCATATTTGACCCCAAGTCAAGTCACTGGCCACCACCTTCCACCATGCTTTTAATCATTTGCCCTAATATATCCTCATGTGACATGTCCTATTTTGTTTTATAATGCCCCCTTGTACCTTGGAACATTTTAAGGGTATATAAATATAAGTTGCTATTATTGCAACTCACAAGGTACTCAGTGCAATTGATCTTGCGATGTCAATAACAATAGCATAAGGACAGTCACCAAACGAAGTGGAAAAATCACTAATGCAATCAGGGATAGGAAACTTCAATTTTTAATGTTGAAAACAGTGTTTCCAGGAAGTGCATCTGATTCCATCCTTAAATGCACAGTGGTGACCTTGGTGAGAAAAAACATTTTTAAATGAAAAAAACAGAGGTAATCAGGAAGTCTGCTCAATCAACAAAAAATCCCCAAAGGCTGACTTTGTCTCAGCTGGCTAATGGTTTAATCTTGAGCAAAAGACAATTAAATGTCCCAGACAGGGACAGTTGTTACAGTGATAGGCAACTTTCTACTGTGTGGTGAAAATCAGGCTGGTATAAATGGGCATTTATTTGTCACAATCGTTTAAGAATTATATATAAATAAAGAAGAAGTCAAAGTAAAATGTCTATTGTTATGTAGAATGTTATTTTCATGTGTGAAGAGGGGAGGCGAAGGAGAAAACAGAAGTGCAGATTATAAGCACAGGAAGCCAAGGCAGGGTTTCCCACAGGATTTTCTTGTGATATTTAAAAAAAAATCAAAGCTTACAGACGTTTTGTTTTGCATCACCTCACACATTAACAGGATTTAAAGCTCAGACATCCACTCATGGCTAATTTGAACAGTGGAAATGCAAGTACTTTGCATGAATTAATTGCCATTTATAGCAGGACTCTCATTTTAAAAGCTTTTTGCTACACAAAAAAAAAATCAGAATATCGAAGCATCAATACATATCTACGTCATCAAATTTCTCACATCTGCCGAGCATGTTCGTAATTATCCTTCCTTCTCACTGGTTCCTCATGTCGATAAGCAGATAAAATAATATAAAAACAGTTTCTTCCCATTTTCACTCCAGATATTGTGAAACATTTGCCAATGACATCAGTTAAAGCACTGACAGGTGACCAATAACAACTTGCATTTATAAAGTGGCTTCAATTTCGCATACCATCCCATGTTGTATCTCAGGAGGTTACTCATTCAAAAATTGATGCTGAGCTTGAGAAAGATAATAGGATGGGCACAATTAGAGATATAGGCCTTAAAGGGCATCTTAAAGGAGGCGTTCCTTGAAATTGCAAAGTGCCTCCCCCTTACCATTAGGATAACTTAATCAAACTGGCAAAGCTGAAGGATGACCTGCTTTTAACCACATAAATAACTAGCTTCTATATAAGTAATCATTCATGCTTCCCCAATAAATACACATATAGAACCTTCTCACTGCACTGCATAAAAACATCAGTACCATTTGTACAATATATTTTCATTATACACACACTGAGTTAGTAACTCAGTTTAATACACAATTGTATATACACCATTTAAACAGGAATGCACTATGTAACCATGTAGAATTCATTCTATAAGTTTCATTTTGTTAGCTAAACCCCCCTTCGTTATATGTAGTGATAATAAGTTTTAAAAAGACAGGCAAGTTAACACACGGATGCAGCTGTTCAAGAAGATAGCACATCACCACCTTCTCAAGGGGCACTGGTGAATGAGCAATAAATGCTGGTCTAGCAAGCAATACTGGCCTGGTGGGGTTGTTGTTGTGCAGACTTGATACACTAAAAGGCCTCCTTCTGCACTGTAGCGATTCCATGATTCTATTACTGACTAACCACAGAAATTCTACAAGTAACTAAAGTTTTGTTCCAAAATAAATAAAATTACAGGTCTAAAAATAAATCAATTATAATGTTCAATTAAATATCCTTGCCATCCTCCCAAGGATGAATGTTCACTTGTTTTATCGCACATCAGATTTGTTTTGACTCCTGGTGCCAAGCTCTTACCTAGATGGTGCCATCCCCAGAAAAAGCTTTCCAGTCTTACTAAATCTAGTCCCCAAGAAGTTCCAATAAAAAAAAGGAGTGGCAGATTTTTCAAAAATTGCACAATGTTGGGTCAGGCAAGAAAGCAGTGTAAAACTTACTTTCACAGATGCCAATTCCAGCTTGACCAAATAGCACTCTGTCCAATTCCAAAGTGCTGGCGAGGAACAAGGATCTCACAGCCATCTGGGGTAGGGAGGGGAGCCTAAAACAAACGCCTAAAAAAACTCTCTGACAATTCAGTGATCAGGGGCTGTCAAGAACATTAGGGCCCTCTTTGGGCATCGGGAACATACTCCAATCCTCACACTTAGAGGGGAAAACTCCCCCCCTCCCACCATTGAAAAACTGGGGCACCACCCACTTACATACAAGGAAAATCCCAGAAAGCCTGGCCCTGCCATTGCCAACTTGATAGATACCATGTACCTTACCATCTGAGGCCAATACTTATCTCCGCATCCCTGGTGTGGTCACTACGGCCAGTTTTTGTTTTTGGCGTCCCACCAGCTGGGATGGGGACATTCAACTCATCTGGAAGCAACGGCATTAAACCATTTAATGATATTCAGTTAGTTCTGGGTATCAACTTGATTATGTCGCCGGCGTTGGGAAAGGAAGATCCCAAATGACGGTCACACCACCAAAAATCCCATTATGGCCCTTCTGCAAAAATTAGCAGTCAGAATGGGATTTGTGCCCATGACAAATAGGTCCAAAGAATCACACCCAATGTTCCCAATGGTTAGCCTTGGTGAATTGGAGAAGTTCACTGTTTTGTTCACCACCATTACGTCAGGAGTTTTGGCAATAACATTGCCCTTAATCCAATATAAAATAACACTATTCTGAATTTATTTCTGAGAATGTAAATTGAATAAGATTTACAAATATGCATGTTTACAGGTTAATGGCAGAGCTGGAGAAGTCATTTTGGTCCATTGTCTGGAAGAATTATGACAACAGCTCTAATATACATTCACAGCCCAAAAAGCATAAAGCAGCTGTAGTCACCAATATTGTAAGAAACAATAATTTCCACAATCAATTTTCACATCTAGCTTCCTTCTGATAGGTGAACACTTAGAATAATGACATTTGGATTGACAGCCAGCTGTGCATTCATATATGAATCATTAATAGACTTTAACATATGAATGTAAATCAAATAACAAAAACAGCAGGAATATACAATCCGTTAATTAAGGGCAGAAAATGCCATACATTTAACAACACACAAAAGTCTGGACAGCCAGACAACACTTGCACATTAAAAACCTGAGACAAAAGTGGTGTAGAGTCAAGCCAAGCCAATCACTGAGCACGCTACTTTCAAAGATGCTGAACTACTGCTTTCCAACAAGACAGACTTGAAATAACAATGTGCAAAAATGGCTCTCCATTTTTTGAATCAGCAATGTGTACATAGAGTGAGGAGATAACATCACATAACCTAGGCTTCAATTTCAACAATAACTTTCTTCAATTTAGAATCTGGGCTGCAAACTTCTAAATGTGTGCTCAAGTGAATTTTATGCCTTGGTCCAAGTAAGCCAATTTACTGAGTTAATTCAGTACCACTGTAAAAAACAGATAAGAAAATTTGTATTTATGTGGTACTTTTCACAACCATAGAACTTCCCAAAGCATCTTATTGCCAATGAGGCACTTTTGATGGAAGCAAAACACTGAGGATGCTGGAAACCTAAAACAAAATCAGCTGCAAGTGCTGGAAAAAATTCAGCAGGTTTGGCTGCAATTGGAGACAGATACAGAGTTAATGTTTCAAGTCCAATGTGATTCTTCTTCTGAACCCCAAAGTACTGTTGAAGCCTAGTCACTGCTGAAATGTAACGAACAAAAATTTTAAAAAAAACCTACTTTGCACATGTATTTAAACTAATTTGCAGGGCTGCATGCAAAAGTACATACAAAACAGGCCAAATGGTCCCCTTCAGTGCTTGGAGATTAATTTAGCACATTTCATAACATGAAATCATGTACTTCTAAAGTTTTACCTCTGTTGTAATATAAAAAATACAGAAGCCAATTTACACACAAGATTCCACAAACATCAATGAGATAATGACCACAATATTTCCATAGAATCCCTATAGGGTAGATTGTAGTTATTTACCCTATCGAGTTTGCACCTCATCTCCAAAACAGCATTTTAATCTTATCCAGGGCACCCCCGCTGTAATGTCATACATTTACCACAGTTAATCCCCTAACCTAAACATTATTTGGACAAATGGGCAATTTTAGGCTGGAAAATCCATCCAACTTGCATATCTTTGGACCATAGGAGGGAACCAGAGCACCCTGAGGAAATCCATACAGTCACAGGGAGAATGTGCCAACTCCACATTGTCACCCAAGGCTAGAATTAAATGATGTCCCTGCTGCTTTGAGGCTGCAGTGCTAACCTATGTACCACCCTCAAATTTGCTTTACTGATTGATTTATTATTGTCACATTTACTAGCATAGGGAAAAATATTGTTTCTTGCGTGCTATGCAGACAAAGCACACTGTTCATAGTGAAGGAAAGGACAGCATGCAGAATGTAGTGTTACAGTCATAGCCAGGGTGTAGAGGAAGATCAACTTAATATAAGGTAGGTCCATTCAAAAGTCTGATGGCAGCAGGGAAGAAGCTGTCCTTGAATCAGTTAGTACGTGACCTCAGATTTTTGTATTTTTCTCCCAACGGGAGGAGGTGGAAGAAAGTATAGAACAAATGTCCTGGATGTGTGGGGTTCTTGATTATGCTGGCTGCTTTTCCAATGCAGTGGAAAATGTAGAAAGGGTCAACAATGGGAGGCTGATTTGAATGATGGACTGGACTTTACTCATGATCCTTTGTAGTTTCATGCAGTCTTGGACAGAACAGGAGCCATACCAAGCTATGATATATCAAGAAGGACATTTTCTATGATACTTCTGTAGAAGTTGGTGAGAGTTATTGGTGTTCATTGGTGGATAAACATTGGCCAAGATGCTGACTAGAGTCCCCTTGCTCTTCAAAATAGTGTCATGGATTATTTTACATTAATTTGAGGGGGTAAATGAAGCCTCAGGTTAGCATCCCATCCAAAAGGTAAAAAGCAGACTATGATGTTCTGGAGCACCTGCTACAAACCTAGAGAATGTTACTGGTCTGCACTGGTGAATACAAACCAGTAATATTAAATTTAATGGTATCACAAGGCAACAGAAAAACATGATTTCTTGTAACAGTTCTAATAGGGAAGATCTTTGACAACATACTTCAACCCTCTGTGTTCTGCAACTTGAACTGATTAAATGGAGAGATGGATTTCATAAAACCAGCAGTAGCAGCAATAGAAAACTATGCATGTGAAGACTTGTACATTATCTTTCCAGCTGCAAACATTTTTTGGTTTGTGCCGCCCAGTGATGAAGCAACAACAGAACTGGTTGGCCTGTAAGGTCACCATTTAAACTGGCTGTATACCACAGTTGTTTATACCTCTCAGTACTGTGCCTGTGGTAGAACTGCAGCAGCAAGAGATGCCATCTCATTTATATTGCTGCAGGAGTGCTTGGGAAGATGGATTCCAGCAAGAATGCTAGTCAAAGCTGATTCCACATCAGCAAGATAAAATAAATGCAACATTTATTGCTATTACATATGCAGACCTTCAGTATCTATGTTTATGGATTATTACTTATACTTAGCTTTATTGTCACTTTTGTTGTACCTAGAATGATCAATTATATTTTTGTAGCACGACAAAACATGGCATTTTTCTATCAATCATATCACATCATATCTTCTTGAAACATTTTTATGCCCCATCTGTAGGTTGTGCATAACCAAAGACTGTGCATTCTTCAAAATAATAACATGGGAACATGGTAACAGAGCAGCATTTCTTTCACTCAAATCCTAACAGCAAATCTCTTCCTGCATCATGTCAAAAATTAAAACAAATATAATTTCTTCACAGTTTTCTATTTTATTCTGCATACTATGACCACTGTTAAAAAGTACATTTGATTGTGTAAAAGTGCCTTCGACATGGCCTTTAAAGATTTCCAACTGCATCATACCACTGATTATTTAGCTGATAATCAATCAAACCATATTGGTATTGAATCACAGCAGCAGCTTTGTCTTCAACTCAAATAGTTAACAGGGTAATCAAAGGAAAGGCTGCAGCTGATAAGGAACCAAAAATGAGATCTTCCTATGGAGGTTGAAAGCATGGCTGAGATACTGAATGAATCTGTCTTCACAAAGAAAAGGGATACTGCAGAAAGAGGCCATTCAGCCCATTGAGCCCACACCAACAATCTTACCTAGGCTCTAACCCAGTAGTTCCATGCATTTACTTAACTAATCTTCTTGACAACAAGGGACAATTTTAGCATGGCCAATTAACCTAACCCATACATCTTTGAACAGTAGTAGTAAGTAGTAAAGGAGGCAGGATTTATTCTCACTTGGAAATAAACAGACGTATTAATGAGAGGAAAACATGGTTTTCTGAAGGGGAGATCATACCTCACGAACTTGGAGTTTTACGAGGAAGCTACAAAGATGATTGGTGAGAGTAGGGCAGTGGATGTTGTCTACATGGACTTCAGTAAGGCCTTTGACAAGGTCCCTCATGGCAGACTGGTGCAGAAGGTGAAATCGCATGGGATCAAAGGTGAGCTGGCAAGATGGATACAAAACTGACTTGGTCAAAAAAGACAGAGGGTAGCAATGGAAGGGTGCATTTTTGAATGGAGGGCTGTGATAAGTGGCATTCCTCAGGATCAGTGTTGGGACCTTTGTTTGTAATATATTTAAATAATTTGGAGGAAAGTGTAACTGGTCTGATTAGTAAGTTTGCAAACAACACAATGATTGGTGGATTTGCAAATAGCGATGAGGAACATCAGGGGATACAGATCAGTTGGAGACTTGGGCAGACAGATGGCAGATGGAGTTTAATCCGGACAAATATTGGAAGGTCTAATACAGATTGGAAATATCCAGTAAATGGCAGAATCCTTAAGAGTAAGGGATCTGGTGTACAGCTACATAGGTCACTGAATGTGGCAATGCAGTGGAGAAGGTAGTCAAGGAGCATATGGCATGCTTGCCTTCATTGGCCTGGGCTTTGAGTTTAAAAATTGGCAAGTCATGTTGCAGTTTAATAGAACCTTAGTTAGGCTGCATTTCGAATACAGTGTTCAATTCTGGTTGCCACACTACAAAAAAGATGTGGAGACTTTGGAGAAGGTAGAGAAAAGATTTACCAGAATGTTGCCTGGTATGGAGGGTATTAGCTATGAGGAGAGGCTGGTTAAACTTGGTTTGTTTTCACTGAAATGATGGAGATTGACAGGTGACCTGATAGAAGTCCACAAGATTATGAGAGGCATGGACAGGGTGGATATTCAAAAGCTTTTTCCCAGAGTGGAAAAGACAATTACTAATAAATATTTCTCGTCGGTATTCACGCAGAGGCTGGAAATGTAGCTATGGAGAGCACTGAGGTACAGGGTTGCAAATTGGGAAGTATTGTAGTAGATAGGGAGGATGTGTTAGAAATTCTCGAGGGTTTGAAGTTGGATAAGTCCCCTGGGCCGGCCGGGATTTACCCTAGGATTCTCTGGGAGGCAAGAGAGGAGATTGCAGAGCCTCTGGCTCTTATCTTCAGGTCCTCGTTGGTTACGGGTGTGGTTCCGGAGGACTGGAGGATAGCGAATGTGGTCCCATTGTTTAAGAAGGGGAAGAGAGACCTTCCAGGGAATTATAGGCCAGTGATTCTTACTTCTGTTGTGGGCAAGGTATTGGAGAGAATTATTAGGGATAGGATTTATAGTTATTTAGAGAGAAATGAATTGATTGGGGATAGTCAGCATGGTTTTGTGAAGGGTAGGTCGTGCCTTACTAACCTCATTGAGTTTTTTGAGAAAGTGACCAGAGAGGTGGATGGGGGTAAGGCGGTTGATGTAGTATATATGGACTTTAGTAAGGCTTTTGATAAGGTGGCCCATGGAAGACTTCTACAGAAAATGCAGATGTGTGGAATAGAGGGTGATTTAGCTAATTGGATTAGAAATTGGCTGGCAGATAGAAGACAGAGGGTGGTGGTTGATGGGAGATTTTCATCGTGGAGTTCGGTGACGAGTGGTGTGCCTCAGGGGTCTGTTTTGGGGCCCCTGCTGTTTGTAATTTTTATAAATGATCTGGATGAGGGTATTGAGGGATGGATCAGTAAATTTGCAGATGATACTAAAGTTGGTGGTGTGGTAGATAGTGAAGAGGGGTGTTTTAGTTTACAGAGTGACTTGGACAAGTTGCAGAGCTGGGCCGAGAGGTGGCAAATGGAGTTTAATGTGGAAAAGTGTGAGGTAATGCACTTTGGCAGGAACAATAAATGTGTAGAGTATAGGGCTAATGGTAGGGCTCTTAATAGTGTTGAGGAACAGAAGGATCTTGGTGTATGTGTCAATAGATCCCTGAAAGTAGGCAGTCAAGTGGATAAAGTTGTTAAGAAGGCATATGGAGTCTTAGCTTTTATTGGTAGGGGGATTGAGTTTAGGAGCCGCAGCATCATGTTGCAACTGTACAAAACTATAGTGCGGCCGCACTTGGAGTATTGTGTGCAGTTCTGGTCGCCACATTATAAGAAAGATGTGGAGGCATTGGAGATGGTACAGAGGAGGTTTACCAGGATGTTGCCTGGTATGGAGGGCAGGTCTTATGAGGAGATGTTGAGGGATTTGAGGTTTTTTTCGTTAGAAAGGAGGCGGCTAAGAGGGGATCTTATTGAAGCATATAAGATGATTAGATGTTTAGATAGGGTGGACAGTGATAGCCTTTTTCCTAGGATGGAGAAAGCTAGCCCGAGGGGACACAGCTTTAAATTAAGGGGTATGAGTTATAGGACGGATATCAGAGGTAGGTTCTTTACTCAAAGAGTGATTAAGGAGTGGAATGCCCTGCCTGCAGCTGTTGTAGATGCGCCAAGTTTGGTGGCGTTTAAGAGGTTAATTGATAAGTATATGGAAGAGAAGGGAATGGTTTAGTTTAGATGGGCATTGCTTTTTATTTTGGTCGGCACAACATCGAAGGCCGAAGGGCCTGTTCTGTGCTGTATTGTTCTATGTTCTACGTTCTAATGGGTACAGGTTTAAGGTGTAATGGGCAAGGTTTAAAAGGAGATGTACGAGGCAAGTTTCTTTTTACACAGAAGGTGTAAAAAGTGAGTGCCTGGAAATCATTGCTGGGGGAGGTAGTGGAAGCGGATACAGTGGTGACTTTTAAAAAGTGACTGAATAGGATGGGAATAGAGGGATATGATCCCCGAAAGTGTATGGGTTTTAGTTGTTGGGCAGCGTAGTTGGTGCAGGCTTGGAGGGGTGAAGGGCCTGTTCCTGTGCTGTAATTTTTTGTGTTCTTTTTCTTTGAGGCGGCAACAACACCAGCACTCAGGATTAAATCCAACAAAGATTGCAGAGCCTCTGGCTCTGATCTTCAGGTCGTCGTTGGTTACAGGTATAGTGCCGGGTGACTGGAGGATAGCGAATGTTGTCCCATTGTTCAAGAAGGGGAATAGGGACTTTCCGGGAATTATAGGCCGGTGAGTCTTACTTCTGTTGTGGGCAAAGTATTGGAGAGGATTATTAGGGATAGGATTTATAGTTATTTAGAGAGAAATGAATTGATTGGGGATAGTCAGCATGGTTTTGTGAAGGGTAGTTCGTGCCTTACTAACTTTATTGAGTTTTTTTGAAAAAGTGACCAAAGAGGTGGATGGGGGTAAGGCGGTTGATGTGGTATATATGGACTTTAGTAATGCGTTCGATAAGGTGTCCCATGGAAGGCTTCTGCAGAAAATGCAGATGTATGGGATAGAGGGTGATTTAGCTAATTGGATTAGGAATTGGCTAGCGGATAGAAGACAGAGGGTGGTTGTTGATGGGAGATATTCTCGTGGAGTTCGGTTACAAGTGGTGTACCTCAGGGGTCTGTTTTGGGGCCCCTGCTGTTTGTAATTTTTATAAATGATCTGGATGAGGGTATTGAAGGATGGATTAGTAAGTTTGCGGATGACACCAAAGTCGGAGGAGTGGTAGATAGTGAAGAGGGGTGTTCTAGTTTGCAGAGAGACTTGGACAAGTTGCAGAGCTGGGCCAAGAGGTGGCAAATGGAGTTTAATGAGGAAAAGTGTGAGGTAATTCACTTTGGCAGGAATAACAAATGTGTAGAGTATAGGGCTAATGGTAAGACTCTTAATAGTGTTGACGAACAGAGGAATCTAGGTGTATATGTGTATAGATCCCTGAAAGTTGGCAATCAAGTCGATAAGTTTGTTAAGAAGGCATATGGAGTCTTGGCTTTTATTGGTAGGGGGATTGAATTTCGGAGCCGCAACGTCATGTTGCAACTACACAAAACTCTGGTGCGGCCGCACTTGGAGTATTGTGTACAGTTCTGATCGCCACATTATAAGAAAGATGTGGAGGCATTGGAGAGGGTGCAGAGGAGGTTTACCAGGATGTTGCCTGGTATGGAGGGCAGGTCTTATGAAGAGAGGCTGAGGGATTTGACGTTGTTTTCGTTGGAAAGAAGGCGCTAAGAGGAGACCTTATTGAAACATATAAGATGATTAGAGGTTTAGATAGGGTGGACAGTGATAG